>JAGDYQ010000146.1:1652191-1769691 GCA_021962125.1 Bulinus truncatus | reverse complement strand
GGATGTATTATGTTTGCCGTTAAACTTCACACTCTTATCACAAAACGTCCCCTTCCAAGAGATGTATTAAATACTTCACAATGTAGCCAATAAACTCACGGTTGCTTGATTTCCACATTATCGGACAAGTTAATCGATAGATATGCCACGCATCAGCGATCTGGATTTACAGACATGTTGTAATGAGAGCATCTTAAGTACAATTTGTTTTTTAAAACTTTTCATTTTCTGGTTTTCAAATTTTTTTTTACAAATATTTGCGATGCTATAATGTTTGAGTATGAAAGAGAGATGTATTGTAGAGCATAAAAGAGAGGTGTATTGTTGAAGGATTTCTGTTTCCTTCTTCATAGATTAATCATACAATTTATAGAAAACATTTTTTTTTACAAGACGAGTGTTGCCTGAACTCCACAGGGTTATTTAAAACTGTTTAGCCAACGATGTGTACCTAAATATAGTTACAGGGTATTTCAGTTAAATGCTATTTCAGTTAAAAAGGTATTTCATTTATAAGATATTTTAGTTAGAGAGACAGATAAGCACCACAAGTGTTTTCAGTCATGTGAAATAGGACGCTTGACTAATTGTCTCTTTCCTGGAACTTAAAAACTGTGTGAATTATAAATAAGTAGAAAACACTATAGGAAACTAGTAAATGTTTACAGACCAATGAAACGTGTTATGTTGTCGATTATTAAATGAGATTTAGATAAATAGTGATAGATAGATAGATAGATAGAGAGAGAGAGAGAGAGAGAGAGAGAGAGAGAGATAAAGTAAAGATATATATACACATGGGCGTATTCAAGGTGGGGGGGCAAGGGGGTACATTTGCCGCCTCCGCCTTACATTTAAAAAAAAATGTCATAAAGTTGTTATAATAAAACTGAACTAAATTTCCTGAAAGTTTATTGCATTAAAGTATAATAAATACAAATAACAAATGTACCCTAAACATAACCTCCTACAGCAGAAAGTAACTGATGTGCAACTTGCTTGCTTTTTCCAGATTGTTCTAAATATTCCAGTTGTTTAACAATTTCTGTCACATTTTCAGCAAGCTTTTATATTTATGTATTCATCTAGTTTCACATAACAAAGAAACATTTGGAATTAGTTTTCTTCGCTGATTTAATTCTCAGAAAAAAACTATAATTGACTTAATTTTTCCTATTGTGTTTCGTAGAACATTCACATTATTTAAATAATTCACGACAAGATTTAATTTATGTGTACTGCAATGTACAATTGCTGCTTTTGGGTCTTTTTTTCGAATTATTGTTTGGACTGCTCCTTCTTTACCTGCCATTGTAGAACATCCGTCTTATCCTTGACCAACAAAATGTGTCATATCTAATCAGTCCCGTAGCGTGCAGGGGATGGGGAGGCAGCGGGGAGGGGGCGGGGCTGGCCATCTCTGCGTTTTGTCTGGCTCCCTCTGCTTGTTTGCTCTACTTAGTAAAATGTATTTCCTGCCCCCTGCCATAGCTTGGCCCCTGCTGTAGAATTTTCACGCTACGAGGCTGGTATATTGTATCTATTCCAAATTCTAATGAACTTGTAATTATGGTGTTCTTTGACAAATCTGACACCAAGTGACATCTGCTCAATGCCGGAAATTATATTGTCTCGTCGGCAAGTATAGAAATTGCAACTGAATTATTTGCTTCACGAACAATGTCTTCACGCAAGAGAGACCCACAAATTTCGATCATAGTGTTTTGTGTAGTTTTCGACAGGCCCACCGACAGAAATTTCGGGCACCTGGGCAAGGCTGTCACGGGCCTCTCGTGCTGATAATAATATTTTCAAAAGTTGATTGGCCAGCTCTGTCCGGGCCCCTAAAACTCGCCGGGCCCCTGGGCATTTGCCCCTGCCCCCCTCTCGGCGGCACTGGTTGCCGAGATATACTTAGCACTACAAGAACCAATTGACAAATGATTACCTAGAACATCTCCAGATTCAACACGAAACTCTAACAGGTCGTACAAAATACCAGAATGTGATTCTTTTCCACGAAGTGCCCAATCATGCATGTCGCAAAAAAAAAGGATTGTAGAAATGGTGGGACCCAGTTTGTTGCAATTTTCTTGAATTTGTCTTCTAAATGATGAGTTCAACTGCTCATCTATAGAAACTGCTTTGGCTACCAATAGTGCAACAAAATAGCTTGAATCCTTAATAAGAGTCTTTGTGCCATGCGCTTTGCATGTGGCTATGTGCATCTTCGTTGAAATCTTTTAATTTTGTGCATGGTTTGATGACAAATGCACAATTTGCAAAAGCCACCTTTTAACATTTTCAAGTATACAACCCACGATGAATAGTTTGATAACCAAGTATATCTAAAGCCTCTGTTTCCACCACTGTCAGCTCTAAAAATCATATTTTTATCAGGGGTCGAACAATCAAGGATCAGCAGCAATTTCAACTCATTTGAAAAGTCGTATGTCAAGACATACCTTCCAATATCCAATTTAGGAAATGAAAAAGTGACAGCGACTACCAAAGTAGAAATAGTTTCTTCAGTTGTGTCTGGCTGTTGAGCTTGTCCTCAATGCATGTGATAATTCAGATACTGCAAACGCCCTAAAATCTTCTAATAATGGCTTTTCGAAATCCCGCGATTGCTCTACATTTCGTTTTATTGAGCCTGCACATTTATTTTCCGATATCCATCTTTTCATATTAATTTAGGATAAATTTAAAAATTCACTCAGTGGCAGACGATTTTAAACTAACAAGAGTTGCCAGATTATAAAAAAAACAAGCAATTTAAGCCTGTTCCATACTGGACACAGGACGTGTTAGCGCATTTTCGTGTATGTATCATTACGTATGCTATATTTCAGTAAATATTTGTCAATTTTGGGAATGTTTATAAATTCAATTGTGTAATGCATATATCTGAAAGATATTAAAAAGACGTTTCTTTATATTTGAAAAAAAATATTTCCTCTTAAATCTAACTACAAGTGGTTTGTGGTCACTGAAATAGGACTCATAATTGAAACATTCTAAATTGTAGTTATTTAATCGTCCGAAAACTCCGTCAATTGTTGTTTGATAAATTGTTGTTGCCAATCTTGGTGAATGTAGTTGAATGTTGAAGTTTGTTTCGAAGAAATTTTCAATTTCTGCCCCGGGCTCTTTGAAATCTTGATTGAAGTCCCAACAACTGATGACTTTTGGTTGATTGAGCTGTGCTGCAAAGTTGTCATTGATTATGGGTTTTATAAAAAGTAAGGGAAGTAAGTCATGTTGAATAACTGTTAAAAAATAAATAATGATTTCGCCCCTTTGTTTAGCTTATAATCTATATATAATATATAAGCCCCTTAGGAGCCCTGAAGCCCGGCCCTGAGAGGTTCTATCGCAAAATGAACTTTTGATGCACACATGACAGACCAAGACCTACAAAATGATATATACATCATGGGTCTAGGACTTATGGTTGCTGAGATATAGGACGCTCTTTTATTAATATAGCTTATATAGTAAAAAACGGTACTTTATAAGCCCCCTTTTACGGCCCTCAGAAGTCAGATCGCAAAATGGAGAAAAGTCATTTCTTGGCAGGCCAAGACCTACAAAATGATATATAGATCATGGGTCTAGGACTTATGGTTTTTGAGATCTAGGGTGATGACGGACAGACAGACAGACAGACAGACAGACAAAACGGGGACAATAGAGCATTTTTTTTTCGAAAATGCTCTAAAAACCTGAATGCCAAAAACATTTTTGAAGGACAAATGAAGCTACAGAAGGCCAAATTAACCAAAACGAAATTAAAATCGGAACATGCTTGTGCTTGTAGTCGAAATGTTTGAATTTTCAAATACATTTATTTATATCAAAATAAATAATCAATGTTATACTTAACTTGGATTAAATTGAGAAATAAACCTGTATAGCATTGTCAGTTGAAATAAAAAACGTGTTTTTTTGCCCCCCCCCCCGGAAAAATTCCTAGCGACGCCCATGTATATATATATATATATATATATATATATATATATATATATTTATATATATATATATATGTACTTTAAACAATTGTTCTCATAAAGTTTTAGTAAGCTAAAAAAAACCCACAATATAATTGAATCATCAGAAAATAAATAAAACATAGGTCACTATAAACACACAAAAAAAATAATTAACGAATATTCCGGCTAGTCCAGATCTGACCAGTTCCATGACTTGCGGCGATGCCAGACATCCGGAAGTACGTGACAAAAATGCTAAGTCCCCCATAAACAAAATGAAAAAAAATCCAACCGGAAAAAATAAATAAAACAACTATATATATATATTTAAAAAAAAAACGTGAACCAGCTTTGGCATTGTTCATTGCCATTGTTCTCTTAAGACTATGACGTTACACAGGACTGGAATAGCAAATTTTCACTAATTTGACTCTCCGGTTTCCTCCGGTAAATTTGTTTAGCAACCGATCACCAAGTGTTAGTAACGGATAAGACGCTGGGAAAAAAAAGGGTAGAAGTGGGTGGGAGGGGGGGGGAAACGCATAAGTGAAAAAAAAATGTAAAATAGACTAAGTGAACGTCGGACAGGTCATTCTGACCAGACTGGTCTGATGGGAAAGCTTATCTGTCTGTCACACTGATAAACCATGATATCCTAGACTTTTTTTTGTTTTAAACCGGGGGTTTCTATTTGTCTGGACGTTCTTGTTTTGCATAAAAAAAATAACTTTGAACTTAGACGTTTCTTTTACAATGAAATATCCTCTGGTCAACTGGACGTCTCTAGTATCATAAACTATTTATTGTGTAAACTAGACGTCTCTATTACCATAAAAATTACTGTATTACTCTATAATTGGACGTCTCTATAATCATAAAATATTTGTTGTGTAACTGGGCGTCTCTATTACCATAAAAAATTATTGCATAATTTGACGTCTCCATTATCATAAAACATTTACTGTGTAACTAGTCGTCTCTATTACCATAAACAAATACTGTATAATTGGACGTCTCCATTATCATAAAACATTTACTGTGTAACTATACGTCTCTATTGCCATAAAATTACTGTATAATTAATTGGACGTCTCTATTATAAAATATTTATTGTGTAACTGGACGTCTCTATTACCATAAAAAAATTACTGCTTATTTGGACGTCTCCATTATCATAAAACATTTACTGTGTAACTATACGTCTCTCTTACCATAAAATTACTGTATAATTAATTGGACGTCTCTATAATCATAAAATATTTATTGTGTAACTGGACGTCTCTATTACCATAAAAAAATATTGCATGATTGGAAGTCTCCATTATCATAAAACATTTACTGTGTAACTAGACGTCTCTATTATCATAAAACATTTGCTAACAGGACGTTTCTATCATTACAGTATTTTCTTCTATGCCAGGGGCATTAATCGACTCAAGTCCGCCTCTGAATATACCCAGACCAGGCATGGACCAATGACTGCCCCCTGGCTAAATGCGGCCCATTGGTCTGTTTGATCTGGCCAACGATTCTCTCTTTCACATCCATGACGTGGACATATAATTTATATTGGTTCCTATAAACACTTCATACGTCCGCTATTGGTTTGGGCCGTCTACCTAATTAAAGAGTCGTCCGTGGCCCACGGCTCATAACGTTTGCCCACCCCTGACCTAGACCCAGGGACTGTGAGATGTTATGGTTTTATCATATATGTCACATTGGATACTATTTAGACTCACTCTGTGTGGGAAAGGTGTTGGGGTCTTGTCCATCCAACCAGGTCTTCTATAGCTCTCCACAGCGACGGTTTTTGGAGGGGCGTAGGTCACTGGTGGAATCAGAGGATTTAAGTCATTGGTAAATTTGAATAATATAATATTCAGATAAATAAGTAATTGGTCAGTTAACATAAGGAAAATCTTCAGATAATGAAGTAATTGGTGAGTTAACATACGGATAATCTTCAGATAATTAAGTAATTGGTCAGCTAACATAAGGATAATCTTCAGATAATTAAGTAATTGGTCAGTTAACATAAGAATAATATTCAGATAAATAAGTAATTGGTCAGTTAACATAAGGAAAATCTTCAGATAATGAAGTAATTGGTCTGTTAACATAAGGATAATCTTCAGAAAATTGAGTAATTGGTCAGTTAACATAAGAATAATATTCAGATAATTAAGTAATTGGTGAGTTAACATTATCTGGCATATATTTTGGGAGTGGTTAATAATTAATAGTGCTGATTTAAACGGTATTTAACAGTTTCTGGAACTAACCACTCCCAGAATATATGCCAATATAGGGAAATGAGCTAATGAGTATGATAACTCAATTTTTGAAAATTTTGTTCTTAGCAGGTTTTGGAACTCACCCCCTCTACTTACAAAAATTGAGCCGGACATCAATACACACATAACATATCATCAAGTTCATTCAAGTTATTTAATTTTTTTTTAAATTTTATTTTAAATAAAAAAAATATAATTTCAATAATTTCAACAAAATGTTGTTTTTTTAATCTGTTATTTTTATACTATGCATTTATGTAGCTTTTTTTTTAACTTGGGGCAAGTTTTGACTATAAAAAAGGGCCCATGGGTCAAAAAAGTTTGGGCATCACTGCCCTAGAGGATCATTATTTTAGCATTCAAGTAATTTTTGTGGCGAATTGTGAAACTGGTGAAATAGTGAGCCACCCGTTAAATTCCTCCCCTGCCTACTGCCGCATGTCATACTGGGATCTGGCTGGATTAAGGAGCTGTTTACAACAGACAAGAAGAGATTCTTGACACGCTATAGCCGCCGTTGGTTGCCAGACACGTCACGTAACTCACCCATCGGTCAACAAAGAAGTTTTTTTTTTTTAATTGTTTACTTCTTCCCCCCTTCCCCCCTTATAAAAGTGCCACAATTAAAACAAATTGTAAAGGATATTTTGTTTACGCGTGACAGCACTACATGTTCTAATGATGCATAATTTAAAATTAATTTATATTAGTCCATATTTGACCTTTTTTTTTTATTTTAGATTGGCGTACGTTTGCCATCGACTATAATTATGGAGGCCTACATGCTTGATGAAAAAATCCTATCCTGACTTGTCCAATGAAAAAAATACTATTTACCTGACTTGTCCAATGAAAAAAATCCTGTTTACGTGACTTGTCCAATGTAAAAAAAATCCTGTTTACCTGACTTGTCCAATGAAAAAAAATCCCGTTTACCTGACTTGTCCAATGACAAAAATCCTATTTACCTGACTTGTCCAATTTCCTCATTGAGGCTTCTTGTTCCTTTAGCAGAGCTCTCTGTTGAGCCTCCAGTTTCATGTTTGTCTCCGGCAGTTCTGGGTACATCCTTCGAAACGTTTTCCTATTCTCTATCTCTGAAGGAGAGACGAATTAATGAAATAATATGCACGAACGGCTTCAGACTTGATAAGGCCCTAAGCTATTGAAGATATGGGGACCCTTTTTTTTATGTCCGGACATTATATGCCAGTGTCAAATACTTCACCCAGAAAATTTTTTTCGGGTGTCACCCCCCCCCCCCCCCCCAAGAAAGTGTTGCTTATACGTAAATTCTTTACTGATAATGAGTACAGACCGTAAGAAAAGTAAAACATATTGAACAGTGGTTTCCCAAATTTTCACGCTTCGAGACCCACCATGAAAAACACAACAACTGTACAGACCATGGGATGGATAACATTCGCATTCTGGATAACATTCGCATTCTGGATAACATTCCCCTCCCCCCTTTGTGTGGATGTCTTTACGGATGGCCCCCGGAACATCACAGGAACTAAATCCGGCACTGGAGTCATCAAAATCACATAGTCTCAATGAAACCAAGTGTATTCTCTCTCTCTCTCTCTCTCTCTCTAACCCCTACCACCCTGATTCTAAATGTCCCTGCTTAACCGACGAATGAAAATCTCTGCAATTCACTTTCCCAGAAACATCTGCAATATCTCACTTCCCCTCTGTTTAATTATTTGACTGTCTGTATAACTGTGATTCACTAGACTCACTGAATCATCAACAAGAGATCCAATGTGTAACCATGGAGACGTCACGTGATGTACTTCCCGTTCAGGAACTGACCAGATTGAAACAGGGAAAATCAGCATTGTACTTCCTGGTCGCAATGAAATCTGACCACGCCGTAACCTAGTATCAGAAGTCATTTTGACTTGCTTCAATTCTATTTGCAACTTTAACTATTGTATCATCTGGAATCAGAATGTATAAAAAGTTTTATTGGACAGATACGCTTATTTCAGGATTCGTCGTTCTAAATGTTAACATGTAAAATAGACGTTTGGTAATCTTTTATATGAAATTCCATCTTCAATTGCAGAAACCAAATCTAGAAACAAATTCTGTGAATTTCTCCACACAAAATCTTTGCTCCAATAGAGTAGCTATGAAATGTAAACAGCAACATTTTAATTCAAGATTGAATGCTATCTATTTATTTAGTCTCTGAACACTCCATTTACTTTGAAAGTAAAAAGACAGGACTACTTCCAGAAAATCATGGGCTCATTGTATTTTCTTTCAGTCTAGTCCCTTTTAATTTTGAAAGTTATTACAACAAAGCAGTGCGCTTATCCCTTGCAAGAAATATTCTGCATTTGTGCTTTTTAATAAAACAAGCTTCAGCAAAATATAGTACTTTATATATATATATATATATATATATATATATATATATATATATATATATAAGTATATATAAATATGTGTACATGGCTTTGCCTGGTTAAAATAAGGTTTTCTGTTTACCTTTGTTTTCTCCCTCCCCCTCTCTCCTTCCCCCTCCCTCTCCTCCTTACCCCTCTCTCCCTTTTCTCTTTCTCTCCCTCCCTTTTCTCCCTCCCTCCCTCTCCTTCCCCCTCTCTGACTCCCCTCCCATCTCCCTCTCTTTCCCTATCTCCCTCCCTCCTTCTCTCCCTCCCTGCCCCCTCTTTATCTCTCACTCCCTCCCATTTCTCCCATCCCCTCTCCCTCCCTACCCCTCTCTCCCTCCCTCCTTTCTCCCTCCTCCCTCTCTCTCTCCCCCTCTTCCTCCCTTTCTCCCTCCCTCCCCCTCTCTCCCTTTCTCCCTCCTCCCTCCCTCCCCTCTCTCTCCCATTCATCCCTCCCTCATTCCCCTCTCTCTCCCTCCCTGCCCCCTCACTCTTTCTCTCTCTCCCTCTCTCTCCCACCCTCTCTTTCCCTCCCTCCCCCTCTATCTCCCTCCCCCTACTCCCTCCCTTCTTTCTCTCTCCCTCTCCCCCCTGCTCCCTCTCCCCCTGCTCCCTCTCCCACTCTCCCCCTTCCTCCCCCTCCCTCCCTCTCTCTCCCTCCTACCCTCCTTTCCTCTCTCTTTTTCTCTCTCTCTCCCTATATCCTCCCTCCTTCTCTCACCCCCATCCCCCCTCTCTCCACCTCCTCCTCCCCCCCTCTCCCTCCCTCTGCCCCCTCTCTCTCTCTTTATCTCTCACTCCCTCCCATCCTCTCTCTCCTCTCTCTCCTTCCCTCCCCTTTTCTCTCACTCCCTCCCCCTCTATCTCCCTCCCTACTCCCTCCCTTCCTTTCTCTTTCCCTCCTCCCTTTCTCTCTCCAACCCCTCCCTCCTCCCATTAATCTCCCTCCCTACCACCCTCTCTCCCTCCCTCCTTCTCTCCCCTGCCCCCTCCTTCCTCTCCTCCCTCCCCCCCTCTTTATCTTCCTCCCTCCCTCTCTCTGTACAATTAAACGTCAAATTACGCTTCTTAAATAAACAGAAAACTTTATTTTAATCCCGGGCAAAATCGGTACTTGCAGCATGAAAAAAAAAAACAATATTTTTTTTCCTGTCCCAAGCCCTTTCTTCACCGTCCGTTCAATTACACATTCACTTGGTGCGCGATTTTTATTTATAGTGAAGGCGATCCCATACCGTGGATACTTTAATATAGTAAAATACTAAAATAATAATTACAATTAAACTACGCATTGAGATTGTATTAATAATGTTAATAATGTCACAGAAACATTTTAATTAACGTATTTCGGTTTATTAAAGTGCACCTTTAATTTTAATCTTCCGAATACATAAAACGATAGGTAAATAGATATGACTATTGATTTCATCATGTTTACAATATTCGGAGTTACCCCTGTTACGTTGGCGGATTGTCCTAAAGCTTATCCTTGCCACGAACAGATCGCTGTCTAGGTGTATGAGAGAGTAGATGTAGATATTCTGGTGACAATATTTCTATTTTTACAGCTCACGTACAATCACCTCAAATAAGTCAACAAACACCGGTTTCTTTGCCAATAACACAAGTTTTATTATGTAGATATGTTGACGCCAGTTCTCACATACAGTACTTCAGTCTACGCCACACTCTTCCGCTCCTGCTCTCTAGTTCTCAGTCTCGCTCTTCCTCACATACAAAATCGTCCAGCTTATATACAGTAAACGATTGGCTTGGCATCCCTGATTTATTATTTCTAATTAATTCTTAAACCACTAACTCTGGTCTGGGACGTGGGAAAGAGATTTGACATCTAGAAAACTCAGCATCCACGGTCCCCAAACTTCATTCTACGTGTCAAAGTCACGATCATTTTTCTCCAGGTAATTTGGTTCCGCGAGCGTCCTGATCTCCCCCCTAGTAATCTGACACGGGAACGACACACCCCCTTCCCGAGCTGGCGATTCCCGATCAATTAACAGCCTCCCACCTAGGGATCTGACACGGTGACCTCGGTCACAAGGGCACACCCCTTTCCCAAGCTGATTTTTGTTCCTGAACGAGTAAAACATTGTGCTCAAAACAACCCTACATCGTAACAACCTATTAGCCCCAGCCAATTGTTTACACGGTGAAGGAACAACCATTCACTACCAACAAAACACATGTGTAGGAATATACAGTTACTCACTCTATAATAGTGATAATCATCTAAAAAAATCAAAGTAAATATAACAGTTGACCCTATCGGACCAATGTAGCATAGAGCAACATGCATAATAATAAAATTAAATAGAAAAATCTGAAAAGCAATAATCAAAAACGTGATCATAACAATTAAATATACACATAACTTCTTAATCAATCACTCACACACATCAATATATAGCAGTCAAGTTGCCATTAGGTTTGACAATCGTGTTGGAACTCTTCCACTCCCGCGTTAACCTCACACAGTTCATGTTCCTGCTTTGCTACTGGGGTTACTCTGATGGACACCTGCTAAGCATATCGGCCCCTAGATTGTCTATCCCCTTTATGCTTCTCAATGTAAATCTGTAAGGTTGCAGTGCTATTGCCCATCGCAGAACTCGAGTGTTCTTTGGCTGGCCTTCGTTGAGAAATATTAACGGTTTGTGGTCAACCTCGAGTGTAAATTCTACCCCATATAAGTACCTCTGTAGCTTGCCTATTGACCATACAATAGCAAGACATTCCCTTTCTATAGCCGAGTATCTTCTTTCCCTGCCTAAGAGCTTTCTACTGATATACTGGACTGGAAACCTACCTTCGGGAAAGTCCTGAAGCAATATACCCCCAAGGCCCTGGTCTGAGGCGTCCGTCCGGAGAGTAAATGGGCGGTTGAAGTCAGGGAGTCTAAGTATTGGGTCGCTGGAAAGAAGATTTTGGACCTGTTCCAACGCCCTCTGGCAGTTGTCAGTCCACTGGACTTTGTTTGGTTTTCCCCTTTTTGCCAGATCTGTTAGTGGTGCAGTGATTGCAGAGAAATTGGGTACAAACCTTCTATAATAGTTCATAAGTCCCATCACCGCCCGTACCTGTGTCTTTGTAGTTGGTGTCGCGATGCTCAATATTCGGTTAAGATTACCCTTATCAGGTTTTAGCATGCCACCACCCAGTCGATACCCCATAAATTCTAATGTCTGATAGCCGATCAAGCACTTTGTAGGTCTCGCTGTGAATCCTGCCTGTCTCAATCTGTCTAACACCTTGGATAAAGTCTCGATGTGAGTCTCCCAGGAGTCTGTGAAGACGAGTATGTCGTCTAAGTAATTGACCACCCCTTTTAATCCCTTTAATAGTTCCCTCATCAGCCTGGAGAACGTAGCCGGCGCTGTGGATAATCCGAATGGCAGAGTACGCCACTGAAAATGCCCTATAGGCGTTTGGAAAGCAGTTTTTTCCTTTGCCCCCTGGCTTAGTGGTATTTGCCAGTATCCCTTACTAAGATCAATTTTACTTAGTAC
Source organism: Bulinus truncatus (assembly GCA_021962125.1). Taxonomy (NCBI): domain Eukaryota; kingdom Metazoa; phylum Mollusca; class Gastropoda; family Planorbidae; genus Bulinus; species Bulinus truncatus. The sequence goes on along the minus strand of JAGDYQ010000146.1, from coordinate 1,757,467 downwards.
CCGACTTGGCCTTTCTGCAATGTTAGCCAGTAGTGTATCGAGGTTTGGGAGTGGTTCAGCGTCAAACACGGTGATGCGATTCAACTTCCTGTAATCGACACAGAACCGGTTGGTGCCGTCCTTTTTTCTGACGATAACTATCGGGGATGAGTACGGTGACTTACTTTTCTCAATAACCCCCAATTTGATCATATCCTCTACCTCCCGTACAATTGTTTCCCTCATCGCGTATGGGGTCGGATACATTGGCTGTTTGATTGGCCGATCGTCGGTCAGTCGTATGTCATGCTCAATCAGGTTTGTCTTACCCGGTCTACTTGTGAATACATCTGAGTAGTTATCCACAAACCCCCTGAATCTCTGCGCCCAATCAGGTGGTAGTTCTGTGGATATGGGGAGGTCTGCGACCGTTTCCTCACCATCAATTAATGGTAGGTAGACATCACCTACTTCTGGTTCCCCCTCTGACGTGTCTATTACTGCACTGCAAGCAATTACAGCCGGCGTTTCACACTGCAATTGAGTTTCCCTTCTTTCTAGAAGCATCCGACGCCACCGGAGGTCGTTTTATCAATTCGTTCAATGTACCCTTTCAATAAGTTACCATGAAAGATCTTGGGACCTTTAGGCAATTGTACCTGATAGTCGAGAATACCCACCTTCTTGACAACCTCAAATGGGCCTTTCCATCTCATCAGCAGCTTATTTTTGTCATCCGACAAGAGGATAAGGGCTTTATCCCCCGGTTGATACACACGGAGTTTGGCTTTCCTATCGTAGTACCTTTTCGCCTTCTCCCCTGCCTTCTTCAATTCCTCTCTGGCAAGTTGGCAAGTACTTACCAGTTTATTCCTAAGGTCTACCACGTATTGGTAGGTCGTACGGATGTCAGGAGCATCATGCTCTTTGGTCCACAATTCTTTCAGAATTTTCGTTGGCCCTCTGACAGTCCTTCCATACAGAAGCTCAAAAGGTGAGAACCCCCAGACTCTCTTGGGGTGCCTCCCTGTAAGCAAATAGGACAGCTGGGAGGTACCGATCCCAGTCCTTTGTCCTCTCAGCGCACATTCGTCTCAACATTGCCTTCAATGTACCATTCAGTTTTTCTACCAGCCCATTGGTTTGTGGGTGGTATACACTGGTAGTCAGTTGGTTCATTAACAATAGCCTAGCTACCTCCTTCATCATTTCTGATGTGAATTGGACCCCTTGATCGGTCAATATCTCCGCGGGTACTCCCACCCTTGTGAATATACCGACTAGAGCTTCTGCCACGTGTTCCGTGTCAATGCTACGCAGAGGGACAGCTTCTGGATACCTGGTAGCATAATCGATCAATGTAAGTATGTACCTATTTCCCTGGTCAGTGATAGGTTCTATGGGACCCACTATGTCAACGCCTACACGCTCAAAAGGCGTGGTAATCAGTGGCATCTGCCCGAGCGGGAGTTTTCCCACACGACCCTTTGGAATTGTCTTCTGACAGATATCACATGAGCTGCAATATCTCCGTACATCTTTGTATATATTTGGCCAGTAGAAGTCGGCCATTATTCGAAATACGGTTTTCTTAGAGCCCAGATGTCCTCCAAGTAAGGTTTCATGACTCAGCCTCATGACTTCTTCCCTTCTTGGTCTGGGGACCACCAGCTGTCTCAAAACCTTGCCGTCATCATATGCGCGTCGTCGATATAACAAACCGTTTTTAAAATCGAAGGTTTCGGTTCCTGAGCGGTATTGTTTAGTTTCTCTTTTCTTTCCCATCTCTATTAGCCCCTTTAAAGACTCGTCGGTCCGCTGCTCGGCCATCAACTCCTCTCGAGATAAGTCGGCCGGTAGCAGTTCTGAGGTTGTCAGGGGCCGCAATGGGTGTGTGCCCCTTTTTGACCCCCTCCTGGTTACGGCTACTGCAGCTTCGACAATGACTAGTTTTGATGGTTTTGAATTTATCTCTACAGGGTCACTAGTCTCCCTTGCTGGGTCTAAAGCTCCCTGAGCTTCACAGTTTGTGGCCTCAGAGTATGGCATTTGAGCGTTCTTTACGTTTCCCACTATCAAATCATATAGGGGATTGTCCATAAGTAACGTCTCCACCCGGCCAGTGAAATATGGCGTCTCCACCTCAACCATAGCGGTTGGCAACCTCCAAACGCTACTGTCTATTGATTTGAGGTACCCAAAGCGCCCAGTCAGGGCCGCATCATCCACCAAACTCCTTTTTGCTACTACTCCCCCACATCCAGTATCCCGTAATGCCTTAACGCGAATACCATTTACAAAGCCCCATGTAGTAGGGCAGTTTGAATCATCAAACTTCATTTGTCCTTCATTGGACCCACCCTCAACTACTCCCTTTGGGCTAAGTACCTGGGCGGCCCCTGCAGGATTGACCTTCTTGAGGGTGCACGCCCTTGCCATATGTCCCCCTCTCCCACAATTGAAACAGGTTGGTTTTGACGGGACCCCTTGTGCTCTTTCTTTGCGTTCAATGGGTTGGTTGGTCTGAGCATTACCTGACTGTCGTGTCTGCCCCGTCCAATTTTTGTCCCTCGCATATGAGTTCGTCGGGTTTTCCCTACCAACAAAACTCCTGGAGTTTTCCCCAGGGTGCGCGTCCCTGTAATTGTCGGCTAGTGACAGCATCTCCGCCCATGACTCTGGTTTTCTTTCTTGTAAGAAGACCAACAATTCCTTGGGAACGCTGTTAAGAAGCTGTTCTTTTAGCACCAGAATCTTTATCCCTTCGTAGGACTGTTCTGTGCTACTAAGCCCCACCCATCTGTCAAAAATGTCAGTTAGTCTTGCTCCAAACATTTGGTAAGTCTCCCCTCTTTCTAGTTTACTAGTCCTAAATCGTTTCCTAAACCCTTCGTCAGTACAATCGTATGCCCTTAGTAGCGCGTCTTTTAATATCTCGTAGTCTAACTGTCATCCCTTGACAGTCTAGTTGCTACCTTCACTGCATGACCTGTTAAGAGTGAGGAGAGACATAAACTCCACTTTGACGTTTCCCAACCTACCAGTGTTGCATGCCGTTCGAACCTCAAGAGGTATGAGTGCATCTCATCCACCCTCTCGTCGAACTTCGGCAACTTAGGGACAGCCGTGCCCCCTGTTAAACTAGCAGTACCCGACCTAGGGCTCATCGACATTTCCCTAGTGTTGGTTGTGTCACAGGACTGGAGTTTGGCCAGTTCTATATCCCTGTTAATTCTGGCCAGCTCAAGCTCATGCTCAAGTTGATGCTTCGCGGCTTCTTGTTCTTGTTCTGTCTTATGTCTCTGTGTTTCTTGTTCTGTCTTATGTCTCTCTGTTTCTAGCCTAGTTAATTCTAATTGATCCCTACGTTGCTGTCTTTCTGCGTCCCTCTGTTTTTCAAGAAGCTCGACTTCTTTATCGCGTTCTGCGCGTGCAAAAGTCACTGCATCCTGTCCCTCCAACCCAATAGATTTGGCATAGCTAACCCACTCTTGGATTGTTTGAGCCATTTAAACAGGTGATATTATACAGTAGCACAGCAGGTTTTATGAACTATGTAAGTAAGGGGAGAATAAAAAGATTTCCAACTTACCCGACGATGTTTCCTCCAATCGGCAACTTCTCTTTGAAACGTTATAAAACAATATTGATATTGGCACTAATCACACACACAAGAATTATAATCTACTAAATGTTAAGTTAACTTAAAGTCATTTATCAGTGTTCGTTACTAAAAATAAAGTCAGTAATTCGTGTCTCTTTTCCACTGCAGTCTCCGGCTTCCGTCTATTGTTGCTGTGGTCGCTGGTTTGTTCGGATGGTGGGGTTGGTGTTGTCCTCTTCTTCTGTCGTTGTTCTTCGATAGCGAGGCCGACAATCTGCGTTGATTGGTCGTTCGATGACGGTGGTTATTGCCGTCGGTGTTTGCAACTCTTGTCTTATTACGCAAGGCGTTACTATTTTACGAGAGAAGCAGTGGTTGTTTCTGCGTAATCTCTCCCTACAGATGATCCGTTGATAATGTAGGTGTAACTCTTGTCGTAGCACGCAAGGAGTTATTATTTTGCTAGGAGTATAGCGGTTGTTGTTGTTGTTGGTTCTTCTCTGACGTATTAACTGCTTCCGTCTGTATAACTTCTTCAGGTGTACGTTCCTGGTCTTGAACTCAGTAAGGTACTTTTGACGAGAGAGACAGTGAAGCGCACTGCTAATTCTCACCCTGTAGATGTTATGTAGGTGACTCAGTTGTATTACTGTCAGCCTACTGCGAGATGACGTCTGTCTACACTTCTTGCTACTGTGCGGCCGGTCAGGTTGTTGTGACTGTCAGATGTTCCGTGACGCTGTGTTTCGAGCCCCCAGTCACCATTTCCACTACACTCTAGATCCCTTGAAGTAGGTCGATACCGGACGAGATTTCCCCAGTTGTTACGTTGGCGGATTGTCCTAAAGCTTATCCTTGCCACGAACAGATCGCTGTCTAGGTGTATGAGAGAGTAGATGTAGATATTCTGGTGACAATATTTCTATTTTTACAGCTCACGTACAATCACCTCAAATAAGTCAACAAACACCGGTTTCTTTGCCAATAACACAAGTTTTATTATGTAGATATGTTGACGCCAGTTCTCACATACAGTACTTCAGTCTACGCCACACTCTTCCGCTCCTGCTCTCTAGTTCTCAGTCTCGCTCTTCCTCACATACAAAATCGTCCAGCTTATATACAGTAAACGATTGGCTTGGCATCCCTGATTTATTATTTCTAATTAATTCTTAAACCACTAACTCTGGTCTGGGACGTGGGAAAGAGATTTGACATCTAGAAAACTCAGCATCCACGGTCCCCAAATTTCATTCTACGTGTCAAAGTCACGATCATTTTTCTCCAGGTAATTTGGTTCCGCGAGCGTCCTGATCTCCCCCCTAGTAATCTGACACGGGAACGACACACCCCCTTCCCGAGCTGGCGATTCCCGATCAATTAACAGCCTCCCACCTAGGGATCTGACACGGTGACCTCGGTCACAAGGGCACACCCCTTTCCCAAGCTGATTTTTGTTCCTGAACGAGTAAAACATTGTGCTCAAAACAACCCTACATCGTAACACTCCTATTGGGGTTATCTAGGGCCCTTTACGGTAAGGTGGTCTCATATTGGGGCTATTTGGGGCCCTTTACGGTAAGGTGGCCTCCTATTGGGGTTATCTGGGGCCCTTTACGGTAAGGTGGCCTCCTATTGGGGTTATCTAGGGCCCTTTACGGTAAGGTGGCCTCCTATTGGGGTTATCTAGGGCCCTTTACGGTAAGGTGGCCTCCTATTGGGGTTATCTAGGGCCCTTTACGGTAAGGTGGCCTCCTTTTGGGGTTATCTAGGGCCCTTTACGGTAAGGTGGCCTCCTATTGGGGGCTTTTATTTTAATAATGACCTATTATGAACACATTCCATATAACAGTTGGGTGAACGGTAAGAGGGGCGGACCACTGTAGTCAGAGATAATCAGGTGCCCATGATTTGCCATGGGCGGCCTTGGTGGGCGTTCTGGAGTAGGGTGACTAAAGTTATTTTTCGTAGGTCACCAAGAAACCTAAGAGCGGCACTGATAAAGACGATTCCATTTAATTCCAGCTAGTTTCCCTTGCCAGTAGGAAAAAGTTAAAACTGGTGTAAAAAAAAGTTCCCTTAGCCCTAGGAGGCTGCACCAAAGTTTAGAATTCATCGATTTATGTAACCATAGCATATTAAGTGGTTTACTTCCTGTTTTTCCGTAAGTCAGGTACCCTTTTGAAGCTGTGTGGACTTGTGTGAAATTAACCAAGTTTCATCAGGACCTAGAAAAATGTCCTTGGTTCTCACCGAGGATCAATCCTGAGACTCTCAGGTCGGCAGTCGAGCGCTCTACAGTCTACACCTTTCGGCCACCTGTCCCTCAAAACTAATTTATTATTATTATGAACAACTACAACCATACACACAAGAGAACTTAGAATAAAGCTGTTTTTGAAATCAGTGATAACATCTAACTCTACAGAGCAAAATAACTTAAGTGAATGTTTAGAATAGTATTATATGAAACAGAAGAGAAAGAAAAGAATCAAAGTTATATCCACTGAACAGATGTAATAACCAATGTTATAGTATAGAAAACATATGCAATAGTTTTATATTAGTTTAATATGAGCAGGCCGTGAGACGTTGGACAATGTAATGAATCGGTCTGTAGAGTGGTCCACGTCTATGTGTCTGTAGAGTGGTACACATCTATGTGTCTGTAGAGTGGTACACATCTATGTGTCTGTAGAGTGGTACACATCTATGCAGTCATGAATACGCTGAATGTTTACGCAAATATTATACAGAAATGGAAATGAATATATTTTATTTTATGCTGGGGGAGTGGGGGTGCCAAGGGCGGAACGTGTTATCAATGCAATACAGCCAATGGATGATGATCGCAAATCTTCGCAAGTCACGCAGAAAGAAATAGCCAATGTCCACTGAGGAAATTTACAATAAATAATTCACATTTTGATTTATTATATGAAAAAACATTTTCTTCTACCTTATGCATATATATATATATATATATATATATATATATATATATATATATATATATGTGTGTGTGTGTGTGTGTCTCATGTTTACGTAGACATTTTCTTAAAGTTCCCCCAAATAATATCAAACCACATTTGACACTATGTTGACAATGTATGCTATTTTTCGACTCAAATACACTCCACTTTGGTTTGGAGACCATATTGAAGAGACAACTCCTCACTTCACGGTAAGTGGATGCAAATCTGCCCAGAGTAGCATTTCTTGAATCAGCGGGTAAACCCAAAACATTTCTCTGTCGATACTCTCAAGATTCCCCCTTTCCCCTCCCCCGCCCACCCCCACTAAATCCCCACCGCCCTGGCGTCGGAGGGAAGAGCTAATGGAATCATATTGAATCCAGTCTTCGATTCCTTGCATTTCATAATCGCGTGTTTGTAGTTCTCTTTTATCGGCAGCTCGTCTCCGAGTATTTGGTTTTGATTTGTGGATACTGCGCCCAGTCTAAAGCTATCATGTCTTGTCGGGATAGGCTTTTAAATACACGGACACAGGTACAGGTCACGTGACTGAATCACAGGATAACAGTTTTTTTTTTTATAAAGGCTTAAATTTTTGGTTGTTACGTTTATATGTTTGAGTCTGGGTCATTTGTAGTGCTTGAATCATTAGTAGCATATAAATCATTAGTACTGTTTAAATCATTAGTAGTGAAATCAACTATTTGTGATAGGAGTTTATATCCGTCTTTTCAAATGTAATACATGACAATAGAAGACTAGTCATATCCGCGGCGTAGCATACGGCGTCCTATCAATATAATTATTGTATTTTTTTTTTCAAATAAACCATCAAACACAATTATATTTTATCTTTCATGTTTGATTGCTCATAAAACAATCTGATATTATTTTAGTATCTTATGCTTTATTTATTATAAAATTTACTTTAGATAATATACACTGCACAAATGCAAGGGGGAAGTAAGCGTGTGTTTAAAAAATGGGATGGGGCGGTAACTCCACCGGAGTGAGCATGTCTCGAGACCTGCATCTTGCTTGCTTGTTCTGGTGTCTTGCTCAGTTTGGAACAGAGCTAATCACTTTGTGGGTCGTGAAAACCGAGCTGGTCACTTAGTAGATCGTGAAAACCGAGCCGGTCACTTAGTAGATCGTGAAAACCGAGCCGGTCACTTAGTAGATCGTGAAAACCGAACTGGTCACTTAGTAGATCGTGAAAACCGAGCTGGTCACTTAGCAGATCGTGAAAACCGAGCTGGTCACTTAGCAGATCGTGAAAACCGAGCCGGTCACTTAGTAGATCGTGAAAACCGAACTGGTCACTTAGTAGATCGTGAAAACCGAGCCGGTCACTTAGTAGATCGTGAAAACCGAGCCGGTCACTTAGTAGATCGTGAAAACCGAGCCGGTCACTTAGTAGATCGTGAAAACCGAGCCGGTCACTTAGTAGATCGTGAAAACCGAGCCGGTCACTTAGTAGATCGTGAAAACCGAGCTGGTCACTTAGTAGATCGTGAAAACCGAACTGGTCACTTAGTAGGTCGTGAAAACCGAGCTGGTCACTTAGTAGATCGTGAAAACCGAACTGGTCACTTAGTAGGTCGTGAAAACCGAACTGGTCACTTAGTAGATCGTGAAAACCGAACTGGTCACTTAGTAGGTCGTGAAAACCGAACTGGTCACTTAGTGGGTCGCGAGCCATCAAAGTTTGAGAGCCACTGCCCTATCACTTTCACCATTCATACATCAGCGCTTGTCAACCAATGGTGAGTTTAATGAATTACTCAAAATTAACCAAACATTTGGATCTGTGAAGTCCCTGTAAGGAAGTGATGTTTATTTCTTAGATCCAATAAGCTACCGATGGGACTGTTTTTGTAGTGCTCTTCTTTCATCCCCACCACAGACAATGCTGCCATTGCCATGGAGGCGCCACGGGAGGCTTGGGGGCAACTTTCACCACAACATGAACATTTCTTTGGTCCTAACTGGAGATCGAACCCAAAACCCTAAGGTCGACAGTCGAGAGCTTTACATCATTTGATTAGTTTAATATGGCTTACTGTATTGATCATGTATTGGCTTGTTGTATTGATCGTGTATTATTTTGCTAACTTTAAGGTGTTAGCAAACTCAAATTTAGGCATTTTGTGAAATGGTTATATTTTTCTAATAAGTTTATAGAAGGCATTGATCTGGAATAAATATGAATACATTTGAACATGAACCATAAACGTGTGTTGCTCCTGAACATAATAAATAATTGTTAATTTTTAAAATGGGGTTTCAGATCCTCGAAAGACCATGTTACGATAATTTAGTTCAAATTTTGCCATATTCCATATAGTACAATTTTAGAAATCCGCTGTTCCGTATTTTTTTCAAAGGTTTCTCGACTCGAAAATCAAGAAATCCTAAAAAAAAAATTTAGAAATTCACTGTACTAGTTTAATTTTTTGTTTGTTTACATGTAATGTAACCTCTTTACTTGTCATGTCAGTCATAGTTAAGTTCCCTTAAGCCCAAAAGAAGTGTTTTAGTAACAACGCTAAGCCGGTTTTTATGGTGCCCTTCTTTCATCCCCACCATAGCCGATGGTACAATGGCCATGGAGGCACCACGAGAGATATATAGGGAACTTGAGCCAAGACCTGAAAATTTTCGTTGGTCCTCACCGGAGATCGAAACTGGTACCTTCAGGTCGACATTCGAGCGCTTTACCACACGACCATCCGTCCCCCCGGTCGGCAGTCGAGCGCTCTACACCGCTCGATCACCCGTCCACTTAATGTCAGTCATGACCATAATTAAGTTGTACCTAATACACTTTGAACTATCCGTGCATTCGGTCACATTGACTGAATTCTTCATTGAATCTATAGAGTTAAATGTCAGGTGTTAAGTGAAGCTCAATTAGACACATTAATAGGACACATGTGACATTTAGGACCAAATACGTCACAAAAAAACTTCAGTACACTTTAGGAACGCATCACTAGGTCGGGTCAGGTCGACCAGTAAGCCACGTGACCGTCACGTGTCCTCAAGTCGACGTGTGTATTTTTAGCCTCATAAATAAACCAATCCTAAACCTTACATGAAAACTGCATTGGTGGAGGGCCCTCAATTTAACTTCCTTTTCCCACTCAACCCTGCCACCCCCCAAACCCACCTACTAATCACATGACAGGTAATCTGAGAGTGATCAGTTCTTTGATGTGCAAGATCTAAATATAGAACAGAGTGAGCGTTTTTTGATGTGAATGTTAGGGTAAAAAGACCCAGACAGACATCTTAGTAGAATGACTTTATAAAAAAACTAAATACCTTTTATAAAATACATTTTATTTAAATAAAACTTGAGAGCCAGTAAGGATTCGTTTTTTTTATATATTTATCTTTCAATTAGTCGTTGGATTTAGTTTAATGGTAGATTTACTTTGTTTATTTAGCGATAATTAAATCTGGATGATATATAAAGACCAGAATATTTTGATGTTAAAATTTATACATTTTACACGTTTTTTAAAAGGCATCCAAACTTTTTTTTTTTTTTTTTGTAAATTTATAAACATATTTGTATCACTTGAGGAATTATATTTTATAATGTCTTATTAAAAGTTTATTTTTAAAAGTTTTTAGTTGTTCTGTTGTTTTTTTATTTTATTAGTGTTAAAAATTTTCTCACTTTATTTTTGACAGTAAAAGTTAATTTAAACTTTTAAAACCAAAGTGGTAGACCTGATGTAAACAAGACAAAAAGAATAAATAAAACTATTTTTATATAATTGATATTTTGTATTTACTTGTATTGTTTATTGTTAAAACAAATTCACTTGCTTTCGTCGGTAACCTGTATAAAATAAAGTGGCGTACCTAGAGGGGGGGGGGGAGGAGGCGGTGGGTTCGGTCCGCACCGGGCGGCACTTTTTATTACTTTTTAGTGGGGGGTGGGGCGGCAAAAAAGTATAGATTAAATTGAAATACCTAAATGAGAGGGCGGCAAAATCGTCTTCCGCCCTGGGCGGCCGATACCCACGCTACGCCGCTGATAAAATGTATAATCAATTTTTAAAAAAAATGGCGCTCCAGACTAAAAAAAGAAAAATCCGAATCACTTCACAGTAGAAGACCATAGTTGTATTTCACATAATTATAGTACCGCTTATCTCCCTTTATATGAACAAATCAAAGAGTAATTAGTTTCAGACTCAAGAAATTTAAGCAATAGATTCGGGATTTAAAAAAAACAACAACACTGGATTGTGATAGGAGAGTACACAAGTGGTCGAGAGGTCATAAGTGATTTTCAAATTTCACATAAAACGAGAAACACACCTTCAATTAAACAAACGAAGTTAGTTAAGTAAATGCTCATTACAATGTTAAATTTATTCAAATTCGTTTTAGTTAACCAAAACAGAATAATTTTCAGTTCTGAAATAAACGCAACAGAAATAGTTTGGACTTGTGAAATCTCCTACACAAATAGTTTTAACTTGTAAAATATCCTACAGAAATAGTCTGAGCTTGTGAAATCTCCTACAGAAATAGTCTGAGCTTGTGAAATCTCCTACAGAAATAGTCTGAGCTTGTGAAATCTCCAACAGAAATAGTTTGAACTTGTGAGATAACCTACAGTTTGAACTTGTGAAATCTCCAACAGAAATACGAAAATTTTGATTTTTTTCTTTTTTATTCTTCAATGTACTTGTGTATTGTATATCTATACCTTATATCTCCGTTTAACAGTTTTTCTGAAGTTCCAAGTTGTTGTTTTTCAGAGTTTTTTAACGTTAAATGTGACCATATCTCATTGTTTCTCAATGTATCTGCAGTGCCATTGAAAATATTCCCAAATTAAAATAACTTTGCATGTTGATAACCGGCTAATTCTAAAAATCAACCCGAAATACAAACTGCTTTGACGTAAGTCTAGATACAAACCACACCAACAAATATATGTACGTCAGGTTTGTTATTTGCGAACTTTTGATGTATTTAGGTACATAAAAAATGAAAACAACACCGTCTCGGCTCTATAATTAGCAACAGACAGCTGGCAAGTTAATTACTGGTTGAAGAGCGGCCATTGTGGGAAGTCTCGTTTACAGTGTTGCCAGATTTAACGACACACTATTTTATTACCATTTTTTTTTATTTTTTGTAACCAAACAGAGTTAGTTGTAACGAAATTTGGTTACAAAAAGATTTATATTTTGACAAGATATATTTATGGAAATATTTTTTAGTTTTCATAATTGACATAGTGAAAAAAATTCTTTTACGCGTTAACTTTTGATTGTAGACAGATAACCAGTGTCAGTATTAGAAAGTGTAGTCTCAATGCGAGAACAGTGTTCGCTGATTGTATAGACAAGGGAAATATTTTAAGAATACCTGACAGGTTTAAATATCCAACACTTTGGTGGGGCTGCCATCAGCGTGGGGCACACTTATGCGTGGGGCTCCCATCTGCTACGATCTGCAAAGGGCTCGGTTGGCAGTAATTTCTCAAATTGGTTGAAAACTGTCTTTACCAATATTACACAATTTATTAAGAACTAAAACATACAGTAGGCCTATGTATAGTAAGTTATAGTATGTGTAGTAAATAAAAGTAAGTATAGTGAGTTATAGATAAGCTATCTTAGGTAAAATAATGTTTGATTTGGTTCTTTTGCAATTTTATCCGAACTATGAATACATTTTCTTTGTATACATGTTTGTTTAACTTTAACACAATATTAAAACAAAGTTAAACATTTTTCTGGAGCAGTAGTCAATATTATCTATGGGCCGCCACTGAACACACCTGAACATTTGTTACTATCAGATGACTTATGTCATAATCTGTCTATCAGATGACTTATGTCATAATCTGTCTATCAGATGACGTATGTCATAATCTGTCTATCAGATGACTTATGTCATAATCTGTCTATCAGATGACGTATGTCATAATCTGTCTATCAGATGACGTATGTCATAATCTGTCTATCTGATGACTTATGTCATATTTTGGCTATCAGATGACTTATGTCATAATCTGGCTATCAGATGACTTATGTCGTAATCTGGCTATCAGATAACTTATGTCATGATCTGGCTATCAGATGACTTATGTCATAATCTGGCTATCAGATAACTTATGTCATAAGCTGGCTATCAGATGACTTATGTCATAATACGACTATTTAATGACATGTTATAATACGGCTATCAGATGACTTATGTCATAATCTGGCAGAAGATGACTTATGTCATAATCTGGCTGTAAAATTACTTTACAAAATTAACCTAAGAGAGTAAATAAAAATTTTATCAAAGAACCAAAACTGACGCTAACTGAAACGAAATATGCATGTACTTGTACCATTATGTTTTAGTACACATTATGTACTACATAATATTTAGTACAAAGTATTTATTAAAAAAGTATTTGGTACACAATATGTACTACAAAGTATTTCAAATATAATTTATTTTTGTTGATACTTTTAATTCTTTTGGGTGCCAGGAAAATGTTATGACTTGCCAAGTTTGGCACGCGTGACATGTGAATGCCATCTCTGACTTACGTCATTAACTTAAGTATCTATTTAGAATATTTAAACGGTTCCGTGATTTTAATTGAGCTTTACACACACATTATCTATCTTATGTTATGTTATTACCATTTTCGATATATACATAATAAATCTTTCATTACTCGTGCATCAACCGTTACTTTCTCACACTAGACGTAGTGTTACTTGATGTAAACCCATGGATTTATGGCTTGTTATCAACACACACTGGACCTTGTATTACTTGATGTAAACCCATGGATTTATGGCTTGTTATCAACACACACTGGTCCTTGTATTACTTGATGTAAACCCATGGATTTATGGCTTGTTATGAACACACACTGGACCTTGTAATACTTGATATAAACCCATGGATTTATGGCTTGTTATCAAACACACTGGACCTTGTATTACTTGATATAAACCCATGGATTTATGGCTTGTTATCAACACACACTGGACCTTGTATTACTTGATATAAACCCATGGATTTATGGCTTGTTATTAACACACACTGAACATTGTGTTACATGATATAAACCCATGGAATTATGGCTTGTTATTAACACACACTGGACCTTGTATTACTTGATATAAACCCATGGATTTATGGCTTGTTATCAACACACACTGGACCTTGTATTACTTGATATAAGCCCATGGATTTATGGCTTGTTATCAACACACACTGGACCTTGCATTACTTGATGTAAACCCATGGATTTATGGCTTGTTATCAACACACAATGGACCTTGTATTACTTGATATAAACCCATGGAATTATGGCTAGCTATTAACGCAATATTGCAATAATGTCTGGGCACACAAAAACAACATTGATAGATACTTTTGAAGTTAAATAGTGCATTACATGATGATAAAATAGGTCAAACTATAAAATATCATTCAATGAAATCCAGCAAAACTTTCTACAGACAGGACAATACACAAACAAAAAAAAATAAGGGAACCTTGACACAAATTAAGTTTTCATGTATGCAATTTCTCCTTTTTTTTTTTTGTTGAGATTTTGTGAATTTTTATTTTTTGCTTCTGCTGAGTTGATTTTATTTTAATATACGAGTAAAGGGGTGTAACTCTCGTACACTTTCATAGATGGAGCTTTTAGTGAATTAAAGATGTGTTAAGAGATAAGACGAGATAGATAGTTTTATAAATAATTAGATGAATGGATAAATATATAGAAATATGGATTGACAAATGGATAGATAATGTTAAGATACTTTAACAAAGAGACAGATAGCAATATTATAGCTAGGGTAAGTTACACATTATTTTGTGATAATCTTACAGTTAGCGCTAGGTACAATGATTTATCTGATTATCGTATAGTAAGAGTGAGTTACAACTAATTATGTGATAATCCACATTTGGTGCGAGTCGTTGTATTAGGTTTCAGTTGACGTCATATCGACTAATTACGTAGGTGGTCGGCCATGGAACTTAAATTAAATCTGGTCTGTTGAAAGATATTTCTGCCTTAACCCTGTAATAATTTACCACACGTCAGCTAAACAGACAATACTTGATTCTCTTTCAATTTGAATCAAAATAATTTATTTCCTGCGAACATTTAGTTATATAAATACAGTTTTAAAAGATTTGAACAATTCCAACCAGGCTTTACATGACGATATCCATTTTTTTAAAGCAATTTTAACTTTTTTTTTTCAAATTTGTGAATATCTGAGACTCTCTAGGAATTCGCCTCATGAAATATGTACATTAAAATGCATGAATTTCTTTCTCCGTCTTGACAGCAGGAAATTATGGCGGGAAAAGGGCGCGGCGCGAGGGTGGGGAGGAGGGCGAGTGGTTGAGATGATTTAAAGAAACATTGGAATAGTCCAGTGAAATCTAAATGACAGTAACTATAACGGTACAAGGAGGTAGTTCAGCAAGTGGGCAAGTTAGTAGAGAGTGGGCAAGTCAGTAGAGAGTTGGCAAGTTAGTAGAGAATGGGAAAGGTAGTAGAGAATGGGCAAGGTAGTAGAGAGTGGGCAAGGTAGTAGAGAGTGGGCAAGGTAGTAGAGAATGGGCAAGTTAGTAGTAATTGGGCTAGTTAGTAGAGAATGGGCAAGTTAGTAGAGAATGCGCAAGGTAATAGAGAGTGGGAAATGTAGTAGAGAATAGGCAAGTTAGTAGAGAGTGTGCAAGTTAGTAGAGAGTGTGCAAGTTAGTAGAGAGTGTGCAAGTTAGTAGAGAGTGTGCAAGTTAGTAGAGAGTGTGCAAGTTAGTAGAGAGTGTGCAAGTCAGTAGATAGTGGGCAAGTTAGTAGAGAGTGGGCAAGTTAGTAGAGAGTGGGCAAGTTAGTAGAGAATGTGCAAGTCAGTAGAAAGTGGGCAAGTTAGAGAATGTGCAAGTCAGTAGAGAGTGGGCAAGTCAGTAGAGAGTGGGCAAGTTAGTAGAGAATGTGCAAGTCAGTAGAAAGTGGGCAAGTTAGAGAATGTGCAAGTCAGTAGAGAGTGGGCAAGTTAGTAGAGAGTGGGCAAGTTAGTAGAGAATGGGCAAGTTAGTAGAGAATGGGCAAGTAGGTAGAGAGTGGGCAAGCTAGTAGAGAATGGGCAAGTTAGTAGAGATTGGGCAAGTTAGTAGAGAGTGGGCAAGTTAGTAGAGAATGTGCAAGTCAGTAGAGAGTGGGCAAGTCAGTAGAGAGTGGGCAAGTTAGTAGAGAATGGGCATGGTAATGGAGAGAAAGAGTAATATTCAAGCGATTAATTTGATAAATAGTTGTTAATAGTATTCCTAATGAGGTAATTAGATAAGTAAAATAACATGGCCTCATTGCTTGCCAGTCGCCTGATGTTTCTATTTAATGTTTACCACCTTGTCTATAAAGTCCACGTAAAAAAATGTGTGCACTCTGTGTGTGGTCAGTACCTGGCTAAGGTCCAAGCATGGGAGACAATCATCTATAGCAATAGTCGCCACCCTCACTGGTGTCGATTGTCTTCCCTTGAATACCAAAACCAATGGTTTGCACGTAACTAATGAAACACCAATAAATCTTGGAGTCTTCTGAAAGATGGTCTAAGGGGGAGGGGGGAGAGAGAGAGAGAGAGGGAGGGAGAGGGGTGTATGGGGCCCCCGGCTTGCGAGAGACCGATAAATCTTGTGTCGACGCCAAAAAAAAACGGAATTACACCTATAAACAAACCGAAGCTTAATTCAGATTTACGGCCGACCAAAACTGCGAACTAATTGAATATTTCTGTGGTGCTGTTGTTCTCTTCTACTGCCGCCCCCACCTACCCACCTTCTTTGGGCCATCTTAACGACCCCGACCTCCCCCCCCCCCCCACCACCATCCTAACCCACACCATAACATCACATAGTCTGCGTGTTATGTGAGAATATTATTGTCATGGAATAAACAAAAAGGGGGCGGTAACTGCTTGTAGATTATTTCACAATTAGTTCCGGGGTGTGTAATTGACATCAGTCACTTACAATTTACTTATAGCTTACCGTGAAAATTATGGTATGGTGGCTGGGGGGGGGGGGTTCGACCGGGTCGGGGGGGGGGGATGTGTCAGGGAGGAGGATAAGGGTGGTGCAATAACTGTAGAAGAATTCTTGTCAGGTAGATAGAAAACACGTAAACCGGTTAGAATGGTTTCATATGTAGGGGCAACATGTTGATGATAACACATATTTTATCATACAAAGCTATGAATTTTACTGAATATTTTACTGATAGCGTGAATTATAGTTTCTCCATTGTTGGAGAACTTCATATTTCAGTGAAAATTTCCAAAAACTTCCGGACATATTCAAATTTTGTTTTTGTTTTGATTCACAGGGTGCTGGATTATTAACTGTGTCACAGACTAAACTAGTGGACACGTATCCGGGGTGAGTACATAGAATAACTCATGCTTAAAGTAATGCAGTATGACGACGCAAAACACTCACACACAACACTCACACACAACACGCTCACACCACAACACGCACACACACAACACTCACACACAACACGCTCACACAACAACACGCACACACAACTCTCACACACAACACGCACACACCACAACACGCACACACAACACTCACACACAACACTCACATACAACACGCGCACACCAAAACACGCACACACACAACACTCACGCGACACACGCTCACACGACAACACGGACACACATGACTCACACACAACATGCGCACACCACAACACGAACACACAACACTCATACACAACATGCGCACACCATAACACGAACACACAACACTCATACACAACACGCTCACACCACAATACGCTCACACCACAACACGGACACACATGACTCACACACAACATGCGCACACCACAACACGGACACACAACAATCACACACAACATGCGCACACCACAACACGGACACACAACAATCACATACAACACGCTCACATCACAACACGAACACACAAAACTCACACACAACACGCTCACACCACAATACGCTCACACCACAACACGGACACACAACAATCACATACAACACGCTCACACCACAACACGAACACACAACACTCATACACAACACGCTCACACAACAATACGCTCACACCACAACACGGACACACAACAATCACATACAACACGCTCACACCACAATACGCTCACACCACAACACGGACACACATGACTCACACACAACATGCGCACACCACAACACGGACACACAACAATCACATACAACACGCTCACATCACAACACGAACACACAACACTCACACACAACACGCACAACAACACGCACACACAACACACACACACAACACGCTCACACCATAACACGCACACACAACACGCTCACACCAAAACACGCTCACACCACAACACGCACACACAACACATACACACAACACGCTCACACCACAACACGCACACACAACACACACACAACAGGCTCACACCACAACACGCACACACACCACTCACATACAACACGCACACAGAAAAAGTGTTTAACGACTTGTAAAATTAAATCTAGCATTGATGACGACAACATTAATATATTTACATTAAAAAAAGTTAAATAAAAACAAGGATACATTTATTAAAGTCATTGTTACAGTCAATAAAATAGTTTCATTTTCAATACATACTGAGAACTTCATTCTTCGTAAGTCTGAAATATAGTAATTCATAATATTTTACTGATAAGGTCTTAGAAACTCTTTAGGCTAGAAGACTGTATGTAATCTCTATACCTATAAGAGGCATTTGCTGTCTGTCTGTCTGTCTGTTCCCTTATAACTCAAGATGCAGACAAACAAATAACGTGAAATTTGTTACACATACACATAATTACATGGGGAAGGTTATAGGACAGGTTTCGTTTCATATCGATGGGTAGTTTAATTGTAATTATTTTTTTTTTATTTTAGTATTTTACTATATTAAAGTAATCTCGACCGCGCCATAAATAAAATTCCTCTGTGACGTCATTTCCCGATTCGAATAGAACTTGCACGCTGGTGCTGTGTTGTGCCTTTGTGATGCAAAGAATTGTTGATGTCTTTTCATGCTCTCTGATTTGTACAGTTTGAGGAAGATAAAGGAATGAAGAAGGATTTTAGAAGAAGTGTGAAGCCATAATAATAAGTATATATATATATATATATATATATATATATATATATATATATATATATATAGAGAGAGAGAGAGAGAGAGAGAGAGAGAGAGAAAGAGAGAGAGGGAGAGGGAGGGAGAGAGATAAAGAGAGAGAGAGAGGGGGCAGGAGGAGAGAGAGAGAGGAAAGGAGGGTAGGAGGGAGGGAGGGAGGGGGATGGACAGGGGGGAGAAAAGGAGGGAGAGAGAGGGAGATGGGAGAGGTGGAAAGGGGAGGGAGGGAGGGAGAAAGTAGGGGGAGAGGGGTTAGGGAGGGAGGGAGGGGAGGGAAGGAGAGAGGGAGGATGGACGTTGGGAGAGAAGGAGGGAGGGAGGGAGGGAGGGAGAGAGAGAGAGAGGAAGGGAGAGAGGGGGTAGGGAGAAAACAGAAGGTAAACAGAAAACCTTATTTTAAACCCGGGCAAAGCCGGGTACTTGCAACTAGTAATAAATATTGTATTTGAGAAAGAAACTCAAATGTATATGCACAATAAGGTATTATGAATGTATACTAAACAAACATGTGCGCTCTGTACTAATTTGAATGCGCTCTGTTGTAATGTGAGTGCGATCCGTTGTAATGTGGGTGCGCTCTGTGGTAATATGAGTGCGCTCTGTTCTAATATAAGTGCGCTCTGTTGTAATGTGAGTGCGCTCTACTGTAATATGGGTGCGCTCTGTGGTAATATGAGTGCTCTCTGTTGTAATATGAGCGCGTTCATTCAACGACGTGTGGCAACCAACCACGCACATATCTTTCAGGGGAAAACTACTCACAGCAGTGTAAACTGGTGTGCCTCCAAGGTTTTCCCCCCCCCCCCCCCCCCCCCCCAGTATCATTCATGTGAAGTGAGCTACAAAACAAGATAAATTGCGGAGCACTGGCTTAGAGGATTATTGTCAGTAGCTATTCTACAAATAAGTTCTGCCCGTTTGTGTTTAATTATGTCAAGTATTGATTTCGTTAGGATTTATTCAAACATCACTTTTTTTCAAATTTTAGTACATAATGTGATAGTTTATATGTTTATAGTCATTCATCAATAGGTCATCAGTTGGTCATATAATCTACCTACCTGCTAAACTAAGATGTGTCATATTTTTTTTTCTGAATCGCTTTAATATAAGTCTAATTGTGGTCTAGCCCCCATAATATGAGAACTGCTGATCTATTCTACATCAATCGTCACTGGGCTATGGGATGTTGTTGTGATGTGGACATCAGAGTCACAGCTGAGGCTGTATGGTCATCTCGAATACACCTGCTCTCTCTATATATCTGTTGTTGTTGTTGTTTATTTTTGGCGGGTGATCGTCTGCTGCTAGTCAGGGCTGTTGTTATCACGTCATTGTGTTTGCTGACCAACATTTCTATATATATACACACACAGCCGTATATCCCGGAATATATCATCCTGGGGTTGGGGGGGGGTCGGAAGAGGATACAGGTTTACGTCTTTCATCACCGCTTTATGTGTATGACGTCACGCACAGATCGATCATGTGGTGAAACGGCGACCAAGTGACTTTTCAAACACCCTTCTCCTCCTTTACCCCCCCCTTCCTCCCCCACCTTACCCCGTTCTTCATTGATGGCCATCATACTTGTGGCCAGGCCTGTTATTATGTACCGCGGTTCGGATCAGAAAGTTCGCCCCCCCACCCCTTTCCGGGGCATTCCCCTCCCACGCAATCGGAGGGCGGGAAAAACTGTCTCGGCCTCACGAATAATGCCGTGAATATTAATTGGAGGTCAACATTCGCCTGCCTCTGGCTATTTCTGCGTGTTTGCCCAAAATGGCGGTCTGCGTGATGCAGATGAATTGTCTCCCTTCTAGCATTTGAACAGTCGAGACTTTTGTCCAATATTTACAGACATGAGGATGTCAAAAGATGTTTAAAAGGATCGATTATATTTTATATAATGTACCCGACTATTTACTTTCATGAAACAACACGATTCTGATTACTTTTTGCCTCTTGTATTGAACTTTAAACAAAATCGCATTTAGACAAAATTCAATTGAGTAAAATATTGTCGAAAGTTAAAAAAAAAAATAAAATAAAATACTGTGTTACAGTACGTTCGTGATGAAGTCTTAAGCTAACGTATTTAAAAGTAATCGAATTCGCTGTTTAAAAAAGTCGATGTGACGTGATCGCTGAACAGAATTCGATGCCACAAAAATAAATTGACCCGATATTTTATTTCATTTTTTTTTAATTTTGACAAATTAAAAAAAAAAGTTCCATTTTGTAATACCGAAGATATTCAAAGTGAAATGTATGACAGGATGTTGGACATGACATGGTCAACTTTCTTTTGACTCGTCTGTGGACTGCAATGAGACCAGAATGTTCAGTGCTCTGCCGCTGAGAGAAACATCCTGGTACAGAATCTATTTGGCTCCTATACAAAACCTCACACACTTAGATACATCTGTGGAATATTGTTGCTTTCCAGTAATCGAATAGTACACGTGTATTGATATCATAAAGTATTTTGATATTATAAATTAAATGTACATCATAAAGTATATATATATATATATATATATATATATATATATATATATATATATATATATATATATATATCTAACATTTAAGTAAATACCCAGATATTTAGACGATCTCATATTGACGTAAAATGAGCGGGCGTTAGATGCTGGGGGTGGGGGGGGGGCCTCAGAGCGTCGCTTTGGCTGTCTCTCACCTCCTTCCCCCCCCCCTTTCTCCATTTCCATATTAGCTCGGGACACTGACCTGGAAACGGTTTACTTTCCAGACTAAATAAAACTACTGGACAAAGTATGGTTGTACTTTAGTTTCGGATGGCCGAGTCACTTAGATGCCCTACTTGGTCATTCTTGAGATGTCTCTAAATGTCTTTACTTAATAGTCAACTCCATGTAGTCTGAGTGTGTCAAATTGTACAAGTGATCAATGACTGTTGATGTTGTCGAGCTAATGCTGGGACTCCATTATAATCGACACAACAATCGAACTGTGTGAGTAGAGTCTGTGGAAATAAAGACATTTGGCTGGAGTTTAAATCTTGACATTTAGCTGGTTTTAATTTTGACATTTGGCTGGTTTTCATTTTGACATTTGGCTGGAGTTTAAATCTTGACATTTGGCTGGAGTTTAAATTTTGACATTTGACTGGTTTTAATTTTGACATTTAACTGGTTTTAATTTTGACATTTGGCTGGAGTTTAAATTTTAACATTTAGCTGGTTTTAATGTTGACATTTAGCTGGTTTTAATTTTGACATTTGGCTGGAGTTTAAATCTTGACATTTGGCTGGAGTTTAAATTTTGACATTTGGCTGGAGTTTAAATTTTGACATTTGACTGGTTTTAATTTTGACATTTAACTGGTTTTAATTTTGACATTTGGCTGGAGTTTAAATTTTAACATTTAGCTGGTTTTAATGTTGACATTTAGCTGGTTTTAATTTTGACATTTGGCTGGAGTTTAAATCTTGACATTTGGCTGGAGTTTAAATCTTGACATTTAGCTGGAGTTTAAATCTTGACATTTGGCTGGAGTTTAAATCTTGACATTTTACAGGGGTTTAATTCTAGTATCTGTGGCTAATAAATTAACACAATATGCAGTTGTTTAAACTATGACTCCACTGAGACTTTCCACTGAGACTCCACTGAGAATTTTTTTTCGGGAAAAAAAAAAGAAATACAGTTGACCTAATTAACTCTGACTTAAAGAGCACACTCTCAGGTTGGCATACATCTGTTGGAATGAAGATTGAATCAAGATTTACTCTGTATGGATCACGTTGAATCTGGTTTGACTTCATTTGATTTTTTTCAACTCATTGTTAAATAATTTGTTGATAGTGAAATTCACACCAGAGCTGAAGTAATAGTAGAAAAAATAGTCCTATTGTTTGAATCGACAAACTAATGTGTTGTACTAGTAGCCGTATTATATTAGTATCAATTAATTTATTGTAAACTTTTACATCGGGTAAATACATCATGATCAATTATATGTAAAATGACTGACAAGTATAATACAACAGTCAGCTAGACACGTTATATGAATGATATCACATCAAAGGGCAGAAACTAGACACGTTATATGAATGATATCACATCAAAGGGCAGACAGCTAGACACGTTATATGAATGATATCACACCAAAGGGCAGACAGCTAGACACGTTATATGAATGATATCACACCAAAGGGCAGACAGCTAGACACGTTATATGAATGATATCACACCAAAGGGCAGACATCTAGACACGTTATATGAATGATATCACACCAAAAGGCAGACAGGTAATCACATTAACTGAATGATATCAAATTATAAGCCAGACAGGTTGACATAAATCAAGTCAGTTAGTCGTGTTGTATTCCTGACTTGTACAAGAAGACGGACAGCTAAAAAGACATTCCTACAGAATAATATCGTGACTAATAAATCATTAGCCCAATATTGTACAGTGTACATCCTGCAATGAACTGCCTGAAGATAATATGTTCGGAATACAGAATGCCATGGAAGTAATGTCAGACTCATTTATTTATTACCAATGTATCATTTCGTTTTAAATATATATGTATTTGTTTACGTTCGTCATAACTCAATATATCATGAAGATGATTTCTGTCAAAGTAAAACTTTGAAATAAACGAGGTAAAGAAAAATTAAATGAAATCAATGGAAATATTGTTTTCCATAGAATAGATTTATTCTGAAAAGTTTCTGTTACCTTTGATTGCTGATAACGAGTTTCAAACAGTTGTTACCTTTGTTTGCTGATAACGTGTTTCTATCTGGAGTGACCTTTGGTTGCTGGCAACCAGTTTCAATCTGCAGCTACCTTTGTTTGCTGACAACTAGTTTCTATCTGCTTTTACCTGGACAGTACCTTGTGAACTGCCACACTAGATGAACATGACGAAATGAAACAAAACTTGGAATGAGCGATTTAGATTCCAAATGAGTTCACTTAGGTCATATTTGTCTTCTTGCATGACTCTAGACCTCTATATTACATCATAACTTTGTCATTTACTTCTTGGGTTCTACACAGATTTACCCTAACCTTTTTTTTTAAAATATGCAACTTAACATTAACTTGTTGGGTTTACTCAACTTTAACCATAACCTCGGCTTACACTGCTTTGAAATAACTTGTTCTGTTTACACAACTTAGCCATAACTTGTTAGGTTGCAGTCTTTCGATGAAAGGTTTAACGACTCATTCTTTACTGGAACTCATAAGACCAAGTCGATCGAGCCACCAGAATCTGTTCTTACAGAATCAATGAGGCAGATCGGTGGAATAGTTCACAGGTGATGGTGTAGCAAACTGAACGAGCCATGAAGAAGAAATTAGAACATAATAAACTGCTGGAAATGAAAATGTCTTGTTTATTTTAAATTCTTTGAAGTCAAATTCAAAATTAAGATTAGAGGAAGATAACAAAAACAATTCGATGAGCTTCCGAGCAAGTCAAGCTGCAGTGCTATAGATCTGTAAATTACAGTATGTTAACTTTTCGGGTCTTTGTCTTAGCAAAGTCACATATGACGTCCTCAAATGTCATTTCCCGCATTAAACCCTTTTCAATTGAAAGTAATGCCAGGGAGGATAGTCGTGTTTGTCCCATCGTTGACCGAAGATACGTTTTTATCAATTTGAGTTTAGAAAAGGAATCATACCTAAAACCAGATTATTATCATCCACAACTTCAACATGAAATCAGTGTTGCTGTCGTTTGCGTTGTGTACATTCTTTATAGTCCGTTTGTGAAAGTTGTTTTGCTATACATTCGTACATTTCAAATGTATCGCGTGTATCATGAAAGTTAAGAACAAGACAGTCATACAAGTTGATGATGGTCGTTAACTCAATTCCAGGCTGCTGTAGAGCTTTGTTGACAATATCAATTTATTGGAACAAGTCTTTCCGAATCACACACATTAACGCTGTATTGAAATGGTTCAACTTCTTTATGATTGATTTTGTTTCATGCACAATTGCTGGCGGTTGACGTTCGCTTGTAGCAACATCAGACACTGCTTGTCGATTTTCCTTATAATTGGCATATAAATTATAAAAAGCTCTAGTAGCGTCACTTCGTGCTGACCACCTTGTTGCTGATAGCCCTTGCAACATAAAGGTTTTTTTTTATTTCAGGCACTCTGCCAATTTTAACCATCGATACGGTGAAAGCGAAAAAAACCGTGTAGACTGACTGAATAATAGCAAAATAGTTGACTGCAGATGAACAGCTCACCACATCAGATGAGCCTACCAAATTTAAGCTGTGGGCAGCGCATGGCACCCACTCCGCTAATTTATTAATCTCTCTAAATCTATCTTGTACTCCCGAATAAATCCCACTCATATTGCTCGCATTGTCATAGGACTGCGATCTGCCATTGCCGATATCTATACCATGAAGTCTGAGAGTACTCACCATCCGATCAAAAAAGTATTTCCAGTCGTGTTGTTCAATTGGAATGAACTGAAGAAAACGCTCTACAACAGTTCCACTTTTGAGAACATAGCGAACAACAACCGTCAGCTGATCCACATGACTGATGTCAGGAGTGGAGTCGATACTGATTCCATAATATTTACCATTCTAAATTTAAGACAGTATCTGCGTCAATACTTTGGATCCCATTAGCTCAATAAATTCATCACATATACTGGCAGAAAGATATGATAGATTCACCTTTCCGGGGTTTCCATGTCTCTCAATGTGTTCCTTTAGAAAGGGATCAAATTCAGCTAAAAGATCAAAGCAACCAAGGTAATTTCCATTGTTATAACAGTTATGTAAATGGCTGTCGCTGCGAAAAGCTAACCCTATTTTAGCAAGAAATCTTATCACAGCAACTATTCTCTTGAGAACATCAGCCCAGTATTTGCACAATTTTTGCTTCTCCTTTTGCAGTTTTTCGTCAATTCTAGATGTCTGTTGACATTCTAAAATCCTTGACAGAGCAGCAATGTGATCCTTCGACTTCTCTAGTGATCTAATTCTTGCGATGGCGTTTTTCTAGTCATCAAAACCATCGATAAACTGATTTGTAAAACCGGTATTGTAGTCAAACAGCTTGCACACATAACAAAACACTTTACCCGTTGAAGGAGAATAGAGAAGTCAGTCTCGCGTGACAATTTAACCATTTGTTAACGTTCTAACAAAATATTTTTTGCAACATTACTTCTGGTATTGCGGAATTGTTGGTGTACATTGTGGCCGAAGAAGTAAATGAAATGTCATTATTAATAGTATTACTAGTTTTACCAGTAATGCAATCAGTGTCTCTGCTCATAAATTGCAGCAACGAACCCAGAATTTTTTTCAATGCTTTTTCTTTCTCCTCCTTTCTCTTCCGCTTCTCAAATACACTCTCATGTTTCCTCTTGTATCCATCAGACATGGTTATTTAAAAGTACTTTCGTTACTTTTTAAAATTTTGCAAGAAAAAAAAGCACACGGTTAACGATAAACAACGATACTACATCATCACTGCATAGAGTCTGCATAGAATAATTAACAATGCGTTAAGTTTAGTTAGATTTCCAATCGCAAAGAAGTGTGGGGGGTGCATTATTGACAAATATTAAAAATGAAGTCGGGGAGGGCCTATGACTATGAATGTGCCTTGGGCCTAAGATGACCTTAAACTGCCCTGGGCACACTAGGTGGCACTTGATTTCTAGGGCAGTCTGTGATGCCGTGAGAGAGAGAGAGAAAAAACTTAGAAGACACCACACAAAACATTTGACTAACCGATTGTAAGTAAATGACGTGACGTGGCTTATACTGGACTTGTGCGGCTGGAGGGGGAGGGGGGGGGGGCTAGTACAGGGAACTTAGAGACGAGCAGTGGAGTGGGTGTAAAGCAGGGTTTCCTAAAGTACGGTGCCCTTTACCCCAAGGCGTACGCGAAAAATTGGACTGGGGTACGCCGTTGACGATGGCAGTGGATACGCCCTGCACCAAGCTGAGAACAACGGGTACACATGCACGGCTGAAGTGGATACGCCCTGCTCCAAGCTGAGAACAACGGGTACACATGCACGGCTGAAGTGGATACGGCCTGATCCAAGCTGAGAACAACGGGTACGCATGCACGGCTGAAGTAAAAACAATGAAAAGAGTTGAAACTATGACCTTAAAACATTATGTACAAGATGTTGTTTTTTTTAAATTAGGGATACTCAGTATTAAGAAAACAAAAAAGGGGGGGGGGTACACAGAAGATGATAATTTGGGAAACACTGGGGTTGAGAAAAGATACCCAGTGGGCTGTAAATAGACAGGAGACCTCTGAAACTTAAGATTCATATTAGTGAAGAATGTGACAAAACTTTCTAAGATCGTTTGCTTGATAAGAAAGATAAACTAAATCTTATTTTATTCACATTTAATTTATCCCCTCGATTACTTTCTCTTTATTTAACACCTAAGGTACACGTTTTTGTTACATTTTGTCAGGTAAAAGACCGGATGTCCGGATGTTGATACAAACAGAACGAATCTTTCATCTTGAAACAAATTGGGTTGTTTCATTGATTTCAATGTTCAGAATATTTCGGAGTACGAACAGACTTCTGGAAATAATTCCATTTTTAACCAGGGGCACCACAGTAAATTAAAATTTCCAATTTTCATTAGTCAATATTACTAAATACTTCTTTTCCCTTTTAAAATCAACATAATGCTGAATAGTTCAACCAATACAAATATTGAATTCACCGTTTGATATCATCTGTTATTTATCTTTTAATAAAATTTAAACATTGAAACTTAAGGGAAAAAAACAGTATATATTCAATGTGGGTATTCACAATCTTGTACTATATCAGAAAAATTTTGTGGTATTTCGTCAGCTTCATGTATTCTAATAATTTCCACCATGTACTCTTTTAATGACTGACGTACTAGCTACATTCAGTGGCTACTCTTAGTGGCTACACTCAGTGGCTTTTCATACGGTACCGGATCCCTTCCTTTATTTCATTACCATCCTAGAGAGATGAAGTTAATTACTCATATGGTGTGTTAGCGTTGTTCTAATTCCCGTCTGGTGGGGGACTATGGGAGGGGTGTTAATTTTATCCCGCAGGTGCAATTAATGGCACATCCAGGCTATCACGGGGCCAGATCTGGTGGAGTCATCAGTTGGCTTTGAAGTTGAGCTACAACTGGTCAAAGTTAAAGTCACACCAATGAGCCTGGAATATCTGGGCAGTTGAGGTTACAACTGGTCAAAGTTAAAGTCACAACAATGAGTCATGTATATCTGGGCAGTTGAGGTTACACCGTTTGAACTCATATCACGTGACCTGTTGTGAAATAAACAGCCTGTTTACACAATTGTTATCAATTCAGAAATGTATCAATGCCATGTCTTTCAACAGCCTGTTTACACATTTGTTGAAATTGTTATCAGTTCAGAAATGTATCAATGCCATGTCTTTCAACAGCCTGTTTACACAATTGTTGAAATTGTTATCAGTTCAGAAATGTATCAATGCCATGTCTTTCAACAGCCTGTTTACACAATTGTTGAAATTGTTATCAGTTCAGAAATGTATCAATGTCACGTCTTTCAACAGCCTGTTTACACAATTGTTGAAATTGTTATCAGTTCAGAAATGTATCAATGTCATGTCTTTCAACAGCCTGTTTACACAATTGTTGAAATTGTTATCAGTTCAGAAATGTATCAATGTCATGTCTTTCAACAGCCTGTTTACACAATTATTGAAATTGTTATCAGTTCAGAAATGTATCAATGTCATGTCTTTCAACAGTCTGTTTACACAATTGTTGAAATTGTTATCAGTTCAGAAATGTATCAATGGCATGTCTTTCAACAGCCTGTTTACGATCTCCAATGTCAGAGTATTTTGTCAGTGATTTAAAAAGTTTCAGAATATTACAGAAGCGAATATTTTTGTTGGTTTTGATTTAAATTGTAATTTTGTATTAAAACAATGTTTTTTTTATTTTTCTTGCTACAGCAAGTCGAATGTGACAATCTAACCAATGGGGAATCATATCCAATGTCACAATTTACCCTATGTCATGATCTATCCTATGTCATGATCTATCCAATGTCACAATCTACCCTATGTCATGATCTATCTATCCTATGTCATGATCTACCCTATGTCATGATCTACCCTATGTCATGACCTATCCAATGTCACAATCTACCCTATGTCATGATCTATCCTATGTCATGATCTATCCAATGTCACAATCTACCCTATGTCATGATCTACCCTATGTCATGACCTATCTAATGTCACAATCTACCCTATGTCATGATCTATCCTATGTCATGATCTATCCTATGTCGTGACCTATCCAATGTCACAATCTACCCTATGTCATGATCTATCCTATGTCATGACCTATCCAATGTCACAATCTACCCTATGTCATGATCTATCCTATGTCATGATCTATCCTATGTCGTGACCTATCCAATGTCACAATCTACCCTATGTCACAATCTACCCTATGTCATGATCTACCCTATGTCATGACCTATCTAATGTCACAATCTACCCTATGTCATGATCTATCCTATGTCATGATCTATCCTATGCCATGATATATCTATCCTATGTCATGATCTATCCTATGCCATGATCTATCCTATGTCGTGACCTATCCAATGTCACAATCTACCCCATGCCATGATCTATCTATCCAATGTCACGATCTATCCTATGTCATGATCTATCCTATGTCACGATCTATCCTATGTCACGATCTATTCTATGCCATGATCTAGCCAATGTCATGAGTTTTTTTTTTCAAACAGTGGCATTAATTTTGACAAAGATGTATTAAATTAAGTGACACAGATTTGGGCCATCAGCCTCGCTGTGAAGTGAATGAAACTTGACAGAACTGATAGTTACTTGCCAGAATATAAAAAAAAAAATATTTCAGTTTTATTCTCGGAACTGAAACATCCACGAGACAGATCATTAATTTGAAAGATTTATTTTCAAGTTTAGAGCAGATGAGCCATTTTGGTATGACAAGTGTTGTTTGTTTTGTAATGAGTTTTGTTAGAAAGTGTTTTCATTTGTTGGCGTGTCTCGTGCATTCACATGAGTTATGCGAATTTTATTTTGGTTTTGGTATAGGTTGAATGTCCGACAGAAATAGTATAATTGAGAATATGATCATTCTTGAGGCTTTGTGTAGATCGCCCCTGGGGAAAGTAAAGCCCTCAGTTCATATCCGGCCAGCCGGACTATTTAATCCAGCCAGTGGACAGCCACTTGTCTAAGAGTGAAGTATGGTAACCAGCATTTAATGTTATAAAGTTTGCCTTTGATTTATTTTACTTCATTCCAACTATCTATCCATTTGGCTGTTGGTCTGGCCAAAAGGTGAAATTTACGAATTCAATATGCCGAGGTTATAGAAAGTTAGAAACAGATGAATTCTACACTTCATCTGTCCCGATGGCCCTTTAGGGTTAAGGGAACTTTACTTTTTTGTTAAGAGTTTAGTTGTACAACATCAGGAGTTTAATTGTACAACACTAGGATTTCAAACTAAGAATTGATATCTTTCTAAAAAAAAGACTTGATGTCTCTATAAAATAACAATTCATGTCACTCTAAAATAATTTATGTCATTTCCAAATAAGGATTGACAGTAATCTCTAATTATCCGGCCTATTTCGATAATCAATTTTAACATGTGAGCATTACATAAAAAAAGACTGTCTTAAAAAAATTATCTTTTTAATTATTCATTTTTTTTTACCGAATGGTTAACATTTTTACATTCTGAGCTAATTCTGAAAAATATTTGTCTAGTTCATTTTACATCATCGATTGCTCATAAATCATTAAAAAAAGTTGTGTTCATTGCAATTCGGAATTCTAATTGTAAAATGAATGAATAATTCTCTCTTGTCTATAGTTTATAATGCCTAGCTAAAATATTTGGTTATAGTGACCATCACAGGACCTGACATATGTGTGTGTGTGTGTGTGTGTTTGGTTTTCGCTTATTAAACTTGACTAGATATTGGGTATTGGGTGTGACCCTTCTAGTTTGTCTTGCTATAGCAAGGGGAATAGTGAACGTTTGATTATACATACTGTGATATAGTAAATACTATATATATATATATATATATATATATATATATAGAGAGAGAGAGAGAGATATTTCGATCATTACATATCTAGCTAGCTACTAACCTGGTAATCCATCTATCATTTGTATGCTTACATACATATATCCATTCTTACATTTCCCCAAACATACATATATTCATACATCATACACAAATGCATAGATACAGCCATAAAATTTTATATATTCCAATACGGGATTTCATAATCCCGTGATTATGTATATATATAATATATATATATATATATATATATATATATATATACAATTTAAATATCCCCTGATTACACTACACAACCCCTTGATTATGGCGGTGTGTGATCAAGTTTAATTCCACAATTTAATTGTCCTGCCTAAATAAATCTAACCCACTTTGAGAGTCTACAGATGATCCAGAATTTTTTTTCCAAATGTTTCCAATACAGAATAACCCCCTCCCTCTCCCTCCCCCACCCCCTGAACACTTAAGACTTTCAATTTTCTCCCCACCAAGCACTTAGAAGGCCCCTCCACTTAACCCCTGACACAGGCCACATTCATCTTACTTTTGATCATCTACGTCACATGCAGCGTCAGAACCACTTCCCCCTTTCAATTACCCAGCATCCCCCTGTGAGCACGAAGTTAACCAAACTATTATGTTGTTAACACCGGCTTCCGTGTTGTCCTGCGGAACGACAATCTAGACCCGGAAAGATTCAACACACCCTCTGATAATTATCTGATATTTTCAATGGAATTGTATTTTGTTCTGAATTGTATTCTACCAAACTAAAATCTGGAAACATTTGTTTATTAGGTTATTTTAAAAATATTGTATTGGCTTATGGGATGGATGTAAGAGAGTGGTGCCTGTAAGATAGTGATGGTTGTAAGATAGTGACGGCTGAAAGTGACATCTGTAAGATAGTGTTGGCTGAAAGATAGTGACGACTGTAAAATAGTGTTGGCTGTAAGGCAGTGACGGCTGAAGGATGGTGACGGCTGAAAGATGGTGACGGCTGAAAGATGGTGACAGCTGAAAGATAGTGACAGCTGAAGGATAGTGACAGCTGAAGGATAGTGACAGCTGAAGGATAGTGACATCTGTAAGATAGTGTTGGCTATAAGATAGTGACGGCTGAAAAATAGTGACAGCTGAAAGATAGTGACAGCTGAAGGATAGTGACAGCTGAAAGATAGTGACAGCTGAAGGATAGTGACAGCTGAAAGATAGTGACAGCTGAAAGATAGTGACATCTGTAAGATAGTGTTGGCTGTAAGATAGTGACGGCTGAAAGATAGTGACAGCTGAAAGATAGTGACATCTGTAAGATAGTGTTGGCTGTAAGGTAGTGTTGGCTGTAAGATAATGTTGGCTGTAAGGTAGTGTTGGCTGTAAGATAATGTTGGCTGTAAGATAGTGTTGGCTGTAAGATAGTGTTGGCTGTAAGATAGTGATGGCTGTAAGATAGTGTTGGCTGTAAGATACCGTTCAGCCCAGAAGGGTTGTTATTACAAATGTGGTGCCCTCACTCATGAGTATACACACATATTTTGTTGACCCACCCACAGGCTCGTGCCATACTAGGGTGCGAGGGGATGCAAAACACCCAGGTGTCAGGCTCTGAAGGGTGACATAATCTTCCCTTTAAAATAGATTACAAATTAGAAAATATTATTTTAAAAGAAAACCTATTATAAAAGTTGGACTAAAATTTAAACATTTCATTAAACCATAGAACTATTTATATACACTAACATTAGTAAAAGCCATAGAACTATTTATATACACTAACATTAGTAAAAACCATAGAACTATTCATATACACTAACATTACTAAAAATACAAGAGTGGGTGCCAATCGAGATATATTTGTTATTTATTAATATATTGCTACTTATCAAATAATGTAAAAACATAATTAGTTCAGTATATTGTAACCATCCATGCATGCAAGTGTTTATGCTTGTGCTATGACATAATACATGTATTGTAGGATTGTGTTATGTATACATGTATGGTAAGATTGTGTTATGTATACATGTATTGTAAGATTGTGTTATGTATACATGTTTTGTAAGATTGTGTTATGTATAATGTATTGTAAGATTGTGCTATGTAATACATGTATTGTAAGATTGTGTTATGTATACATGTATTGTAAGATTGTGTTATGTATGCATGTATTGTAAGATTGTGTTATGTATACATGTATTGTAAGATTGTGTTATGTATACATGTATTGTAAGATTGTGTTATGTATACATGTATTGTAAGATTGTGTTATGACGTAATGCATTGATTGTACCCTGGGTGAACATTTTGATTAATATTTGAAAAAAAAATCGAAAATGAACATTAGATTTAATCAGACATGAAAAAAGATTTTATTTGTTTGACGCAAGCAGTTCACATGGAGACCTACCTGGCCTAAATTAAACTGTCTATACAAACAAACAGTTCGTTATACTGACTAAATTAGACTGTCTATACAAACAAACACTACGTTATATTGACTAAATTAGACTGTCTATAACAACCAAAGTTCATATTTTACTGACTAAATTAGACTGTCTATACAAACAGTACGTTATATTGACTAAATTAAACTGTCTACAACAGCCAAAGTGCAGACTGCCTGCAGTGATCACGAACTGATGCGTGTTTTTTGACTGGCAGCTGTGACAGGGAAGCGTCACTCAACTGATGGATTATTTAAAAGAATATTATCACTGCTATAGATCCACTACGTCAGCACATTTAGACGTGCAGACATTCCAGTTGCCTAACAACACCCTCCCCTCTCTCAGCGTCACACATTTTGACATGTTACATAACTGTCTTGGCATTGCCCTTTTACCCTGAAACCAATTTTTTTTGTCACAAAACAGACAAGCAATACTTATATGGACAAAGAGGCCGCAGAGCAGAGGTAAGTGCACAGTGAAATAGACCAGAGCTTGTGCACAGTGACATGGGCCAGAGATAGTGTACAGTGACATGGGCCAGAGCTTGTGCACAGTGACATGGGCCAGAGATAGTGCAAGTGACATAGGCCGGAGGTAGTGCACAGTGACAGGGGCCAGAGATAGTGTACAGTGACATGGACCAGAGCTTGTGCACAGTGACATAAGCCAGAGATAGTGTCTAGTGACATGGGCCAGAGGTAGTGCACAGTGACATGGGCCAGAGGTAGTGCACAGTGACATGGGCCAGAGGTAGTACACAGTGACATGGGCCAGAGCTTGTGCACAGTAACATGGGCCAGAGATAGTGCAAGTGACATAGGCCGGAGGTAGTGCACAGTGACAGGGGCCAGAGCTTGTGCACAGTGACATGGGCCAGAGATAGTGTCCAGTGACATGGGCCAAAGGTAGTGCACAGTGACATGGGCCAGAGGTAGTGCACAGTGACATGGACCAGAGCTTGTGCACAGTGACATGGGCCAGAGATAGTGTCCAGTGACATGGGCCAAAGGTAGTGCACAGTGACATGGGCCAGAGATAGTGTACAGTGACATAAACCAGAGCTTGTACACAGTGACATGGGCCAGAGATAGTGTCTAGTGACAGGGGCCCTAGATAGTGTACAGTGACATGGGCCAGAGGTAGTGCACAGTGACATGGGCCAGAGGTAGTACACAGTGACATGGGCTAGAGATAGTGTACAGTGACATGGGCCAGAGGTAGTGCACATTGACATGGGCCAGAGATAGTGCACAGTGACATGGGTCAAAGGTAGTGCACAGTGACATGGGCCAGAGGTAGTGCACAGTGACATAAGCCAGAGATAGTGCACAGTGACATGAGCCAGAGGTAGTGCACAGTGACGTGGAGCAGAGCTTGTGCACATTGAAATGGGCCAGAGATAGTGCACAGTAACATAGGTCAGAGATAGTGTACAGTGACATGGACCAGAGCTTGTGCACAGTGACATGGGCCAGAGGTAGTACACAGTGACATGGGCCAGAGATAGTGGCCAGTGACATGGTCCAAATGAAGTGCACAGTCATGGGCCAGAGGTATTGCACAGTGACATGGGCCAGAGATAGTGCACAGTGACATCGGTCAGAGGTAGTGCACAGTGACATGGGCCAGAGATAGTGCACAAGGGACATTGGCCAGAGATAGTGCCATGGGACATAGGCCAGAGATAGTGCACAAGGGACATTGGCCAGAGATAGTGCACAAGAGACATAGGCCAGAGCTTGTGCACATTGAAATGGGCCAGAGATAGTGCACAGTGACATGGACCAGAGATAGTGTACAGTGACATGGACCAGAGCTTGTGTACAGTGACATGGGCCAGAGATAGTGTCTAGTGACATGGGCCAGAGGTAGTGCACAGTGACATGGGCCAGAGGTAGTACACAGTGACATGGGCCAGAGATAGTGGCCAGTGACATGGGCCAGAGGAAGTGCACAGTCATGGGCCAGAGGTATTGCACAGTGACATGGCCAGAGGTAGTGCACAGTGACATCGGTCAGAGGTAGTGCACAGTGACATGGGCCAGAGGTAGTACACAGTGACATGGGCTAGAGATAGTGTACAGTGACATGGGCCAGAGGTAGTGCACAGTGACATGGGCCAGAGGTAGTGCACATTGACATGGGCCAGAGATAGTGCACAGTGACATGGGTCAAAGGTAGTGCACAGTGACATGGGCCAGAGGTAGTGCACAGTGACATAAGCCAGAGATAGTGCACAGTGACATGAGCCAGAGGTAGTGCACAGTGACGTGGAGCAGAGCTTGTGCACATTGAAATGGGCCAGAGATAGTGCACAGTGACATAGGCCAGAGATAGTGTACAGTGACATGGACCAGGGCTTGTGCACAGTGACATGGGCCAGAGGTAGTACACAGTGACATGGGCCAGAGATAGTGGCCAGTGACATGGGCCAAATGAAGTGCACAGTCATGGGCCAGAGGTATTGCACAGTGACATGGACCAGAGATAGTGTACAGTGACATGGACCAGAGCTTGTGCACAGTGACATGGGCCAGAGATAGTGTCTAGTGACATGGGCCAGAGGTAGTGCACAGTGACATGGACCAGAGATAGTACACAGTGACATGGGCCAGAGATAGTGGCCAGTGACATGGGCCAGAGGAAGTGCACAGTCATGGGCCAGAGGTATTGCACAGTGACATGGCCAGAGGTAGTGCACAGTGACATCGGTCAGAGGTAGTGCACAGTGACATAAGCCAGAGATAGTGCACAGTGACATGAGCCAGAGGTAGTGCACAGTGACGTGGAGCAGAGCTTGTGCACATTGAAATGGGCCAGAGATAGTGCACAGTGACATAGGCCAGAGATAGTGTACAGTGACATGGACCAGGGCTTGTGCACAGTGACATGGGCCAGAGGTAGTACACAGTGACATGGGCCAGAGATAGTGGCCAGTGACATGGGCCAAATGAAGTGCACAGTCATGGGCCAGAGGTATTGCACAGTGACATGGACCAGAGATAGTGTACAGTGACATGGACCAGAGCTTGTGCACAGTGACATGGGCCAGAGATAGTGTCTAGTGACATGGGCCAGAGGTAGTGCACAGTGACATGGACCAGAGATAGTACACAGTGACATGGGCCAGAGATAGTGGCCAGTGACATGGGCCAGAGGAAGTGCACAGTCATGGGCCAGAGGTATTGCACAGTGACATGGCCAGAGGTAGTGCACAGTGACATCGGTCAGAGGTAGTGCACAGTGACATGGGCCAGAGATAGTGCACAAGGGACATAGGCCAGAGATAGTGCACAAGGGACATTGGCCAGAGATAGTGCACAAGAGACATAGGCCAGAGCTTGTTCACATTGAAATGGGCCAGAGATAGTGGCCAGTGACATGGGCCAGAGGAAGTGCACAGTCATGGGCCAGAGGTATTGCACAGTGACATGGGCCAGAGATAGTGCACAGTGACATCGGTCAGAGGTAGTGCACAGTGACATGGGCCAGAGATAGTGCACAAGGGACATTGGCCAGAGATAGTGCACAAGAGACATAGGCCAGAGATAGTGCCATGGGAATTAGGCCAGAGATAGTGCCATGGGACATAGGTCAGAGATAGTGCACAAGGGACATAGGCCAGAGATAGTGCCATGGGACATAGGCCAGAGATAGTGCACAAGGGACATAGGCCAGAGATAGTGCACAAGAGACATAGGCCAGAGATAGTGCCATGGGACATAGGCCAGAGATAGTGCACAAGGGACATAGGCCAGAGATAGTGCCATGGGACAAAGGCCAGAGATAGTGCACAAAGGAAATAGGCCAGAGATAGTGCCATGGGACATTGTATATTGGTCACCATTGTGACTGTCACAGTAGCCATCTCATCTGAAACATTTTTATACACAAAAAAACTTTTTTTAAGCTTGTAAAAAGGTGGGTGTGTAATGGCAGCCAAAAGGGGATAGTGGTGCAAGGTGAAAACTTGCTTATAGGGAACCTGCCGATTATAGTCTTTCGCAAAAAAAAAATGCCGCAACAATAGGTGTGTGTGTGTGTGTGATAGTTGGGCCCCAAGTTGATGGCGATTATCAGGGGCCCAAACTTAGCTGGTAACTGGGAACCGTCCCTGATACCAAATATCCCTGAAACCACATTGTACTTAGATCAACCACATGGTAGTTTCCTTTTTTAAAAAAAATTTCTTCATGAAGACTACATGACTGACTGACTGGTTCATGTACAGAGCTAATGATCAGCCGGACGTAGTTTGTACCAGATGGTGAAGTAAAGTTTCAGCAATCAAAGAGTAATTGACACAACATCCAGGGACCTGGTCTCTCAACAAGACAGACACGACACTTAATCCAAAATAATCCAAGAAATCTGGTCTTTCCTTTTCTGACCTAAAGACTAGAGAATTAAAAAGGAATTTATTGGATTCTACTTGCATTGCTGTCTTGAATACGGGAGTCCAGAGTGTTGTGCGTTTATGAAACAGTACAAGTCAAATTACGTTTCAGTTAGTGGTAAAGTCAGTCGGGTACATAGTGAGTTTGGAAAAGTGATAAGAAATTCAGGAATTTAGTGAGTTTGTGAAGAGGTTGTTAGTTAGTGAAGTTATGCTAATACAACCATTTAGTGAGCTATTCGGGTAATAAATGATGTATGTAGTGAGTTTGTGAGGTAAATAACAAGTGAAGTATGCAGTAAGTTAGTGAAGAAATGATAATTGAATTATGCAGTAAGTTAGTAAGGTAATGACAAGTGAAGTAGGCAGTAGATTAGTGAAATAATGACAATGAAAGTATGCAATACGTTAGTGAGTAATGACAGTGCGGTATAATGTAAATTAGTGAAGTAATGAATGACTTATTTACATTAAACAGTATATATGAATATGTGTGGCATGTTACAATAATACTCGTGGGTCAATTTGATATTATGGATATTTCATATGAATTATGTAATCAGGGTAAGCATTAATTTGTTAATCAGAACATGCCTCCAAATATGTAAGTACAATTTTGTTTTGTACGTAAAAATTGTTTAAATGAAATCAGATTATATTAAAGAAAATTGATTTTGTAAAACATAATTAGTTGTATAAAAACGAGTTAAGTAAATATTATATCAAACAAGAATATGACTACATAGTCTTTTTAACTGAAATATGTTATTATTTAGTGTTATTTAAACTTTGATTAAATCAAGTTCGGCATCTTATGTTGGGGTCACCTATCACGTCATGATCTTCAATGTGCTTCGGTTTCAGGGATGTCCGTGTATATAGTTTTATGTTGTTATGGATATGCAGACAAGATGGCCGGCCAGAGTTCTGTCAACGCCCACCCTCCCCTTCCAGTAGAAAAGTTTATTAAATATGACGCTATAATGGCCTGAACAGATATGAGTTTCTACCAAAGGCCCCAACCCATCTATAATCTAAGTTTCTGACCAGGGGCTCTAACCCCTCTATAATCTAAGTTTCTGATCAGGGGCCCCAACCCATCTATAATCTAAGTTTTCTGACCAGGGGCCCCAACCCCTCTATAATCTAAGTTTCTACCAAAGGCCCCATCCCCTATATAATCTAAGTTTCTACCGAGGGCTCTAACTCCTCTATAATCTAAGTTTCTGACTAGGGGCCCCAACCCCTCTATAATCCAAGTTTCTACCAAGGGCTCTAACCCCTCTATAATCTAAGTTTCTGACTAGGGGCCCCAACCCCTCTATAAGTTTCTACCAAGGGCTCTAACCCCTCTATAATCTGTTTCTACCAAGGGCTCTAACCCCTCTATAATCTAAGTTTCTACCAAGGGCCCCAACCCCTCTATAATCTAAGTTTCTGACCAGGGGCCCCCACTTCTCAACTCACGCTTGTCTCAATGAACAGACCATGCAGTAATTGACGCCTAAGTTTACACTGGTACGAAGTATTCTAAATACTAATACAGCCCTAGGAAGAGTGTGTCTGTCAGCAAGCTATCAAAGACTCCCAACGGTTTTAGAAAAAAAAAAATAGTTAAGATTTAAAATGTCACATTTCAACCCAGACATCTAAAGTGTCTGGAACATAAATAAACACAGATTCATATCCTGTGTTTAATCAACCTGTTGTGATGATTGCACCGCCATTTATGTTTTTCTCCATCAACATGGCCGACTGACACGTTAAATGGATCCGATGACATTAAAACAATAAAATGGGAGTGACAGGTGACGCCGTTGGAACCTTCCAGGCGCATTAGCGACACTTGGACATTTTTTATGTTTTCGTTTTTTTTAAATTATTTATAGAGTGAGATCTAAATGGTCATATATCTCTGAGGAGGACATAATGAGGAAATACTGAGGACATAATGAGGACATAATGAGGAAATACTGAGGACATAATGAGGGCATAATGAGAACATTATGAGGACATAATGAGGACATACTGATGACATAATGAGGGCATAATGAGGACATAATGATGACATAATGATGACATAATGAAAACATTATGAGGACATAATGAGGACATACTGATGACATAATGAGGGCATAATGAGGACATAATGATGACATAATGAGAACATTATGAGGACATAATGAGGACATACTGATGACATAATGAGGGCATAATGAGGACATAATGATGACATAATGAGGACATACTGAGGACATACTGAGGACATAATGAGGACATACTGAGGACATACTGATGACATACTGAGGACATAATGAGGACATACTGAGGACATACTGGTGACATTATCAGGACATTATGAGGAGATAATGAAGACTTAAGGACGACATAATGAGGACATACTGAGGAGATATGAGGACAGGCCCGTAGCGTGCGGGGGGAGGCAGGGGGGGCCGCCCCCCCCTGCGTTTTGTCTGGCCCCCTCTGCTTATTTGTTCTACTTAGTAAAATGTATTACTTGCCCCCCCCCCCTGCTATTGTCTGGCCCCTGCTGTAGAATTTTCACGCTACATGACTGTAGGAGGAAATAATGAGAACATAAGGACGACATAATGAGGACATATTAAGGACATACTAAGGACACAATGAACTTTAAAAAATAATTAGCGATGATCACTCGCCTCAAAGATAACACAACATTTTTTTTTTATAGTTTCCTGGGATTTTCCCTGCTTTCAATTTCTGTAATATATTTTCTAAAAATAACTGTGATGGTCGTTCACTTGTCTCAGCTTAAAGGAGGGATAGTATTGTTTGAGGCCCCTAGCGAACTAGACCATTCGGGGCCCTTTGAAAAAAAAGTGAGACAGATGTTATATTATATAAAAAATGAAGTTGATATTTTGAGAGGCTCTTTAATGAGGGTCCAGAACTTGAGCCCGGTGATGCCCCACCCAAGTGAAATATGTCGCTGACTGAGCCAATATTAAAAGAGATACTCTGTAGTGGCTAAACGTGATGGCTGACTTGTGAAATAGACACTTTGTAATATCGAAGTAAACAACCCTCTCTCTCTCTCTCTCTCTCTCTCTCTCTCTCTCTCTCTCTCTCTCTCTTTGATCTCTTTCATTTTATCTTAAAGCTGAGACTTCGTCTCTTAGAGCCCGTGAGATCAAACTCGCTGTGTTCCACACCGTCTGAGAAATGCCATACAGACCAATGACAAGTAAGTTACCAGAGTGGTGACTGTATTAAATGAATGTGGCCCGCCAGCTAGGGGCACTAAAAAAAAAGACTCATGATTCATGGGTTCAGCCTCCATGCATTGACAGCTATCACAGGCGAACGTGGGGTTGGCTCCAGAAGGGGCCTAAATGCTTGTAGATTCTTTCCGTATCTTCCTTTAATAATATTCATCGTCTGTGTAGGGCTAAAGCCACTTCTACGATTTTGCCGTCAGAGATTACCGGGTTAATCAAATGATTACTTCATTTGATCAACTAAAACTAATGTTTCCATAAGGAGTACTTCATTTGATCAACTAAAACTAACGTTTCCATAAGGAGTACTTCATTTGATCAACTAAAACTAATGTTTCCATAAGACAAACGGCAAGTGCTCAATGTCACTCCAACTTTCATTTAAAGAAAAGTACATCTAGACCATAGGCAAAGGTTAATTTGGTGGTGACAAGGCAATGTTACATTTGTTAACCCCAGGCAATGGTACAAAACGCTGTCGGCTATTAATAATATTTAGTAATTAGGGTGTGTGGAGGGGGGGGGTCTTTGACACCCCCCCTTTTCATAATCTGTTAAGTCGATTTAGTTGTTTCAGATTTTAAAAACCCACCTTAGACCCTCAGACAGCCACCTATCCGAAAGAACGCTCCTGTCAATATAACATTACTTGATTTAGCTGAACGCCTCAGTCAATATGGCATTACTTGATTTAGCTGAACGCCCCAGTCAATATGACATTACTTGATTTAGCTGAACGCCCCAGTCAATATGGCATTACTTGATATAGCTGAACGCCCCAGTCAATATGACATTACTTGATTTAGCTGAACGCCCCTGTCAATATGGCATTACTTGATTTAGCTGAACGCCCCAGTCAGTATGGCATTACTTGATTTAGCTGAACGCCCCAGTCAGTCTGACATTACTTGATTTAGCTGAACGCCCCAGTCAATATGGCATTACTTGATATAGCTGAACGCCCCAGTCAATATGACATTACTTGATTTAGCTGAACGCCCCTGTCAATATGGCATTACTTGATTTAGCTGAACGCCCCAGTCAGTATGGCATTACTTGATTTAGCTGAACGCCCCAGTCAGTCTGACATTACTTGATTTAGCTGAACGCCCCAGTCAATATGGCATTACTTGATTTAGCTGAACGCCCCAGTCAGTATGGCATTACTTGATTTAGCTGAACGCCCCAGTCAGTATGACATTACTTGATTTAGCTGAACGCCCCTGTCACTATGACATTACTTGATTTCGCTGAACGCCCCAGTCAGTATGGCATTACTTGATTTAGCTGAACGCCCCAGTCAGTCTGACATTACTTGATTTAGCTGAACGCCCCAGTCAATATGGCATTACTTGATTTAGCTGAACGCCCCAGTCAGTATGGCATTACTTGATTTAGCTGAACGCCCCTGTCAATATGACATTAC
This sequence comes from Bulinus truncatus, assembly GCA_021962125.1. Taxonomy (NCBI): domain Eukaryota; kingdom Metazoa; phylum Mollusca; class Gastropoda; family Planorbidae; genus Bulinus; species Bulinus truncatus. The sequence goes on along the minus strand of JAGDYQ010000146.1, from coordinate 1,714,992 downwards.
TTGATTTAGCTGAACGCCCCAGTCAATATGACATTACTTGATTTAGCTGAACGCCCCAGTCAGTATGGCATTACTTGATTTAGCTGAACGCCCGAGTCAATATGGCATTACTTGATTTAGCTGAACGCCCCAGTCAGTATGGCATTACTTGATTTAGCTGAACGCCCCAGTCAATATGACATTACTTGATTTAGATCAACGCCCCAGTCAATATGGCATTACTTGATTTAGCTGAACGCCCCAGTCAATATGGCATTACTTGATTTAGCTGAACGCCTCAGTCAATATGACATTACTTGATTTAGCTGAACGCCCCAGTCAATATGGCATTTCTTGATTTAGCTGAACGCCCCAGTCAATATGGCATTACTTGATTTAGCTGAACGCCCCAGTCAATATGGCATTACTTGATTTAGCTGAACGCCCCAGTCAATATGGCATCACTTGATTTTGCTGAACGCCCCAGTCAATATGGCATTACTTGATTTAGCTGAACGCCCCAGTCAGTATGGCATTACTTGATTTAGCTGAACGCCCCAGTCAGTATGGCATTACTTGATTTAGCTGAACGCCCCAGTCAGTATGGCATTACTTGATTTAGCTGAACGCCCCTGTCAATATGGCATTACTTGATTTAGCTGAACGCCCCTGTCAATATGGCATTACTTGATTTAGCTGAACGCCCCAGTCAGTATGACATTACTTGATTTAGCTGAACGCCCCTGTCAATATGGCATTACTTGATTTAGCTGAACGCCCCAGTCAGTATGGCATTACTTGATTTAGCTGAACGCCCCAGTCAGTATGACATTACTTGATTTAGTTGAACGCCCCTGTCAATATGACATTACTTGATTTAGCTGAACGCCCCTGTCAATATGACATTACTTGATTTAGCTGAATACTGTTGCAAGTAAGATTACTTATTGTAAGTTTTTAATAGATTGATTTTTCGCCTAATTTGGATTATACCGACATTGATCTATCATTCTAATTTATCTATCCATCCATGTACTGACATGTCCGTTCACTACAACATTATTGTAAGGACAGTGAAAGTAGATAGATAGACAGACATAATGTTAAATAGATAGACAGATAGATCGATAGATAGATTGATATATAGATACATAGATAAATAGATGGACAATAAAGAATGGTGTCAAGGTAGAAGCTACAGGGAATCCCCTGTTGTAGCGCACCAAATGAACGTGTTATTCATTGAATGGAGGTTAGAAAAATATTGTAACGCACGGACAGTTGAGGAGAAAAGGAAAAGAGGATTGTTTTCATACACCTTGGTATTATTAGTGTGATTTATATTGTGTTATATTAAATAAGGTATCATATTTGAGTCAATTATTACTGTGATTTATAGTGTGTTAAATTAAATAGGGTATCGTATTTGAGTCAATTATTAGTGTGATTTATAGTGTGTTAAATTAAATAGGGTATCGTATTTGAGTCAATTATTAGTGTGATTTATATTGTGTTATATTAAATAGGGTATCGTATTTGAGTCAATTATTAGTGTGATTTATATTGTGTTATATTAAATAAGGTATCATATTTGAGTCAATTATTAGTGTGATTTATATTGTGTTATATTAAATAAGGTATCATGTTTGAGTCAATTATCAGTGTGATTTATAGTGTGTTATATTAAATAGGGTATCGTATTTCAGTCAATTATTAGTGTGATTTATATTGTTTCATATTAAATAAGGTATTGTATTTGAGTCAAACTGACTTCCAGTGTTTTAAATTAGATTCAGTCATAGTGTATAGTGTGTGTGTGTTTGAGAGAGAGAGAGTAATATAATAGCAGCACCATTGCTGTCCCTGACAATTACACAGTATTATATACATCATATGACATTTGTGACTATTATACTGCATTATATATACATCATGTGACAGTTTTTTTTTTCGTCAGAATAGATGAGCGTTGTGTACTCACTGAAAATATTGTTTTTTTCAAATTAACTTTGTCGATATAAAGTTTATGTTTGGGATACATTATTTTGAAAACCTTTAGCATTAAATGTGATCTTTGTAAATACCTTCCTACTTTTTATCCCCTTCAGGTGAAGCAAAGGACATATATATATATATATTTACACAAGATGTACACCTTGCCCTCGGCGGTGCGCTACAAATAGGGAATTCCCATAGACCACCGCACGGTATAATGTACGCATTGAAAGTACTGACTTTGTAACATATGACCAGCAGAGTTGTGATGTGGGTCATTGTGGTTGTTGATTGTAAATAAATTACCAAATGCTGTTTTTTTTTTAAACCCACGCCTGTGCTGTTGTGATTCTCCTATAGATCAGAGGTTTTCAACCTTTTTTACCCTGCGGACCCCACAGACATACCAAGCTCGGGTGGCGGACCCCCAGAGCCTAAGGCACCCTGGCCTCGACTATTCGTACCTCAGGTTGGGCCCTGATATGTCTTATTAAGTTTGCAGATGTAATCTACTCAGCCCCGTAGCGTGAAAATTATACAGGAGGGGCCAGGCATTCTACAGCAAGGGCCAGGTAATAGCAGGGAGGCAGGTAATACATTATACTAAGTAGAACAAATAAGCAGGGGGGGGGGCAGACAAAACGCACGCTACGGGCCTGAATCTACTTAAATTCTGCTAAACGGTAGGTCTGGCCTAAGTTACGCGCACATCATGTAAAAGTCATTTTACATACGAAAATAGCTATCTATCCAAATAATGAAACACTAACCGAATATTTATTCCACTGGTATGTCCGTTACAAAATTTTCTGTTCAGTGGTAAGGCTTTGCTGTTTTGTCCAAACATGGTGGTATTGTGATAAATATATGCGTATTTCATGTTCAATGTCCAGTCTGGACCTGTACTTGGTCTTCATCACAGTAACAGCAGAGAATGCAGTTTCGCACAAGTAGGTCGTAGAAAATGGTAGCAGGACATTGATGGCTTTGTCAGACAGCAGCGAGTACTCCTGGAAACATGTTAGCGACGACAGTGGCAGTCTGCTGAACTGCAAGCACACTGTCCTGTTGGACGACAATTCGACCAGTTAAATCGGTTAGCCCGCATTCAAAGGGATTTCGAATCCAATGAAATGCGCTGACATCGTCGCCACCAAAAATACTGATGAAAGTAATATGACAACTGCTGTAGCCGTTTTCTTTCTCGTTCGTCTTCGGCTGCTTGATCATCAGAATCTTCCAGTTTCTGGTCAGTTTTCCTCTTCAGAAATGTATCCATGCTACTAGGTATCACAACTACATGTTTTATTAGTTAAACATTGTGCGTTATTGTGATGATAGGTGTCTGTCTTCATTTCTCTGGTAGCGATCGACACTTTATCTATTCATAGACATCTCTGATTGATTTAAACTGCCAAATCCTATTCATGAACTTTATGTGACGATTACACAAAATATTATTTCAAAATATAAGTACCATGAAACTATACACTCCAAGATACATATTCACTGAAACATCACTACTCTATCCCGTGGGCTGCCTATTTTTGTAGAACTGTATGTCTGTACCACTCTGTTCTCCTCCTCCCCTCTCTTTCTCTCGTCCAATCTCTATACCTATCAAAAGATCTGCTAACTTCTAAGACCCTAATTACTGCGTCTTCTCACCTATGTTGTTGTCTCTGATTGGTCCGTGCCTCATTGGGGATATTCTGTTATTTCAGTCAAAACAGCAGTAACCCTGAACCTTTGTAATTTAGTGACAAACTATTTAATTAACTCTCATCCCTGACCCAATGATCCATATTCTTGAAAATACAATGATCAACCTAGAAACTTTGGGACACTGATTCTTTGTAACATTTATCAAGCCCATGTCGAGGTTCGTCGCCATACATACGATACCAGACCGTAGATAATTAGCTTATCACAACATTTATCTCTTGAAAACACAAGGGCGCTATGCCTTGCTTTTAATTCCAGCCTAACCAGGTCATCTTTTTCCCAGGTATGTGTCACCTAAAAATACAAACTCTCTCTAAACATGACCGACATTGTAATCTCACAGTACCTATGGCGAATTTCTGCCCTTCCAAAGTATGTTATAAAAACATTACAGCATGATCAACCAGACTATTTATCAACAATACACACGATGTCGCACTGGCGGATGTTTTAACAGTGACGCCGGAGCTCAGCAAGTAAGAAATATTGCCAAAATGACATGACTCAAAAACTTACTACCCAAGTACATGTAGTATGTAGTATAGTTCATATTTCAGAAGTAGCATAAGCAAACACTATCGGAGTTTTCAATTCTGCACATTGTTGTCTGTACCTGAAACATTGGCATAGCTTGTATTTTTTTTGTTTAGCTAAATCTAACCAATCAACCAAACCAAGCAATACTTTATACAAGAACCCGCGGACCACAGGTTGAAAACCTCTGCTATAGAGCATTTAACAATTTGTTCATTGCATTTAGCAATTCATCTTAGTACCATTCAAGAAAATTCAAAGTTGAAGCATGTATAGTCACTGGTACATCTGTCACTTACGTTATTTATACACCTGGGTGGTAAATATACTTGCTGAGTCTACCAATATACAAAACGTTTTATTTATTATGAAGTAAAGAAAATATTAGAACGCAAAAGCCTGACGTGAATTGTCCAAACTTTGACATGTTTTTCTATACAGAGAATGCATCTAGTGAATGTCGTTATCTTACAACGTTATCTTACAACGTTATCTTTGTATAAAGTGGCAAACAATTTTGTGTGAAACAAAAAATAAATTGTCAAGATGAATGGTTTCATGTACTTCTTAATAAATATAAATACAAAAGTCACTGAATTCATTTAGTCGTTAAAAATATGTTACACACTATTGTAATCTTCCTTAATCTAATGGTGTCTAATGACAATTTAGAAACCCATTCACCATGGTGTCTAATGACAATTTAAAAACCCTTTCACCATGGTGTCAAATGACAATTTAAACCCTATCACCATGGTGTCTAATGACAATTTAAAAAACCATTCACTATTCACCATGGTGTCTAATGACAACTTTAAACCCTGTCACCATTGTGTCTAATGACAATTTAAACCATGTCACCATGGTGTCTAATGACAATTTAAAAACCCATTCACTATTCACCATGGTGTCTAATGACAAATTTAAACCCTGTCACCATGGTGTCTAATGACAATTTTAAACCCTGTCACCATGGTGTCTAATGCACTCATTATCCCACTCTGTCGGTCATCACCCTACCCTACATTACAGATGACAGCAGTTTCTCAACAGTAACTACATTATCCTAGCCCTGGCCTGATGCACAGTTTTACCTCTCCCACCCCCCTCCACCCATCTCACTGACGTAGTCAGCGAGTCCCCCCCCTCCAACTCCACCCTCATCCTCAAAGGGAGCATCATGAAAGCCATTACCACTAAATGCACACAAATGGGCCGCAATGTTGACATTTCTCTAACCAAATGAACCACGAGGCAGTTTGTTTTTTTATAGCAAAGTAAAATGATTGTAAACATAATACGATTAACGAAATATGGCAGACTTTTTCTCTTCCCCCCCCCCATCCCTCTCCCCTGTAGAGTACTTCAGATGCATTCAAATTTAAGAGTTATGAACAAAAAAGAAAGGTTCAATATCCATTAGTTTAGAAGATTATAGCAGATCAGTTTGCGGGGGTGGGTTATGTATGGTAACATCGTATTTGTTGAAGTCATTGTTAAAATATTTCCTGTTCTTTGGTCGGCTTTTTGCTTTCTAGTTTTTAATGCAGAGCACAGCAGTTGTGTCTCAAGGTGAAGGTGCACTTGTTAATGTGAATATGTTATATTAATATGCCTGGTGTTGTGTTCATAGCTTTATCATCAATATATCTGGTATTGTATCATAGCTTTATCATCAATATATCTGGTATTGTGCATGTGTACAAATCCATGTTCAGGTACAGACCCAACCAAGCATCACGTAAGCTACAAACCCAACCAATGATCATGGAATCTATCTATCTCTCTATCTCTCTCTCTCTCTCTCTCTCCTGCCGTACCACCACCATCTTTAACGACATAATGTCTCAAAAAGTATTTATCCCAAGAGTCCAGCCTCAATAAATGGAGCCAGTATCTATAGATGACCCCAACCTGATAGACCTAGCCCCCACCACCCCCGGGTCGTTGGTGGAGACCAGGAATACATTTTATTTTTGGAAGCATCCTCGAAGAAAGAAATTCACCTTGTTTGAATGGATTGAGACGAGTGTGAATGTGATAGTAACGAGAGGGCCAGCGTTGGACCAGGCTAGGGCCACCAATAGAATTATGCTAAAGATGACGCTCATACTTGACCAAAGGCGATAGCAGAGATCAAGGAATAAGGGCTGGGAGGAGGAGGAGAATGGTGAAAATTGACTTGTCTGTGGAGGAAGTGACCAGCGCTTGAATTGTCCAGCTAAATCTATTCAGTGTATTACATTGGAGAAGTCGATTTGACCCTATTGGACAGTGAATGTTTGAACTTTGGGGAACCAACTCTATTAGGGACTGAAACATATTTTTTTCCTTGCTTTTTTTTTTTGTAATGTATTTACTTGGGTCAATTATGTTGTGATGTGTGTTATGTATATTGTGATGTAAGTCATGTATGTTGTTATATGTGTCATGTATATTGTGATGTGTGTCATGTATATTGTGATGTGTGTCATGTATGTTGTTATATGTGTCATGTATATTGTGATGTGTGTCATGTGTATTGTGATGTGTGTCATGTATATTGTGAAGTGTGTCATGTATGTTGTGATGTGTGTCATGTATATTGTGATGTGTGTCGTGTATGTTGTGATGTGTGTCATGTATATAGTGATGTGTGTCATGTATATTGTGATGTGAGTCGTGTATGTTGTTCTGTGTGTCATGTATTTTGAAGACTTTTACTTATGAAAAATCCTCCAATGTTTTGACGATTCAGATTTTTATTCAACCAAAAGTCCGGTAATATTTGAGTTATTTCTCTATACCCAGACCAAAATAAAATGGCCAACAAGTGCTCTGGCCATGTATCAATTTCACACACTGACCATGAGACATATCCATATGGCAGGAACAAAGGCATTCCATTTGATCTAAACCTGGCAGACTGGCAACTGGTATGCATACAAAGGTCTGCTGTATGATCTGCAAATATATTCTTTGTTTGTTTGTTTGTTTACTTTCCATGAAGCATGATGATTAAACAGAGATTTCAGTTCGATGGCTGTTTAGAATAGGCCACTGATGGCTAAAAGTGGCCGAACTACGTCTATAATACAAAAACAATTCTTTCTGTTTCATTGTTTTTTTTTCTTATATTCATTTATTTACAATATTATGCAAAAGACTAACGTTGATTTGCATTTTTAATTAGCTGTACCATGCAAAACCTTTGCATAGAGTTATATCCCCTTAGGATTGATCGGTAGGCTAGGTTATTTTTGGTTTCGGGCAGATCCGATTTTTTCATGATTGTATTTTAAACTGGAATACTGTTGTATTTATTCTTTACTTTCAGTTTAACGCAGAACCCAAATCGCTTATATATATATATATATATATATATATATATATATATATATATATATATTGTCAAAGCTAGTTTAAGTGTATAGATTAGTAGATCAGTTGTATGTATATTATATTTCTAAGGAACTTGTATAAAAGGTAGTATGGTCTCTACGGAGTTGTTCTTGTTGACTGACTTGTGTATATAATAAATTATTATCAAATATCTACACGTATGAGACGAATCACAGTTATAAATTACTGAGTAGACTTCTGTATTAAACATATATATATTTATTTATTCAATCTATGGAAGTACATACATGGTATAAATGATGTGAGAAGAATATTCAAATCCATCTGCTTGTCTACCAAATCTATCGTCTCAATTTCTTATCGTCTCAATATCGTCTGCTTTCAACTAATAATTTTACTTCCGCTAATCTAAGTGGCCAGATAATTAAAACCATCTCTGTGCCAATTGTAAATTCTCTAGCCTAAACTGATTATTACATATATATATATATATATATATATATATATATATATATATATATATATATATATTTGACAAATAAAAAAAACATTTTTTAAATTAACAATTGACTATCCATCATTGTGTTTCTTATTTTAATTATTGATAATTACTATGCATGATATGAATGTTCTAAAGTTATTTTCCAAGTACCCCAGAGACATGGGTGTAGTGTTGTTTTCGTTGACGAAAACTAAAATTAAAACTAAAATTAGAAGCAAGACTAAAACTAGACGAAAACTGAAATTATTACAGAAAAAACGAAATAAAAACTGAAACTAAAATATAGTGTTGCTTTCGTTCACGAAAACTAAAACTAAAACCTTCGTTAACGAAAATGTTGACTTTTCGTCAACGAGAACTAAAACTAAAACTAAAATTAGAAGCAAGACTAAAACTAGACGAAAACTGAAATTATTACAGAAAAAACGAAATAAAAACTGAAACTAAAATATGACCTGGGACTAAAACAACACTACAAGGGTGGCAGGGTGGGGCTTGGATAGCCAGCACGGATTCTCAAGCTGCAGCACATGCATGATGTGGGCTCAGATTCCACTGCCGGAGAATCCCATTCACCTACAACATATATGTGTCTCCCGTGGTGTCTCCATGGCCATCGCACTATCAGCTATGGTAATGAATATAGGAGGGCAATGCAAAGATCGTCCTATTAGTGGTTTATAGGATCTAAGGGACTTGTAAATAAACAGACTTGTAGAGAAATGATGATACATGCCATACCAATGATGATACATGACATATAGATGATAATACATGACATACGAATGATGATAAATGACACATAATTGATGATACATGAAATATAGGTGATGATACATGACATACGAATGATGATACATGACATATGAATGATGATACATGACATATAGATGATAATACATGACATTAATACATGACATACTAATGATGATACATGACATATAGATGATAATACATGACATACAAATGATGATCCATGACATACAATTGATAATACATGACATACAAATGATGATACATGACATACAAATGATGATACAATTAAGGAGATAAATAATAACAAAGCTACAGGCTAGAGAAATCAATAAAATTGATCGATTGCAGATCAATCAATGCCCACAGAATTAACGTCCATCAGACACGTCATCTATAGAGATCACCGAGAGGCGGTGACTCCCTCCCTCCCACATCCTGGTTTATTTTGTCTGCCTCACGGCCACTTACAGTTTTTGTTGTTTCCATTTTTCATGGCGTGAACGTTGTTAGCCAGGCAAGAAAACTTGGTTTTTGTGAACACTGGATCTTTTTTTCCGCCCATCACATTGTCCAGAAGCTGATTGTCCAAAAATCTTTTCTGTCTAGACTATATATTGCTTGATTTCTTCTTTGTATAGAATAACATTGATCTACACATTCTCTGTCTACGAGACTATTGCTATGAATTAATTAGCTATTCTCACTTTCTTTGTAGATTTCCATTGCTCTGTGTATTATATCTTTAAAAAAATATTGAGCTTAGTATTATGTCTTTAAGAATCTTTAGCTGTGTATTATTTCTGTCTGAAAGTATTCTGTTCTGAATTGTGTATATCTAGAAGTCTATATTCTATTAAATGTCTATGTACCCAGAAGTCTATTATTCTATATGTTATTTATCTAGAAGTCTTTCAATTTACATTTTATTTAACTAGAGGTCTATAGTTTTATATTGTTTTTGCCTAGGAATGTATTATTTTATTTTCTATGGACCTAGAGGTCCATTAATTCTATGTTCTATGTTCTGCCTATTGTAATTGGTGTAACTAATGGTATATTACAACGTTATTGTGTCTGTCTGTAATCCGTTTTGCTTTGGATTTCGTCAGTTTAGAAATAGATTGCACCGTATTTGGTCAACACATCTGCATTCTATCTGTCCTGATCTCAACTCTAATGTAGTCTGTCTATTTAGAAGGTGTATCGAACTGGTTTATATCTGTCTAGAACACAACTGCTCGGTTTCTTCCCTAGAGTGAGACACACTGTACAGTGTTGTCTTCTGTTTGTTTTATTTTAATTGTCTCGGCAGATTTTATTCTCTTTATTTTCCAGTCGATTAACATCAAATTTCTGTTGAAGTGAGAAGATAAATTGTGTTGGTGGTAGTGTTGACAGAGTTGTTCCAACAACATTACTAGTTGCATATTGATGTGTAAGTTGTAATCTAGGCTGATGTAAATGGGATTGATGTCGCAATTACATCACTTGAGTATAGATATAGGGTAGCAGTTAGGTGTAATATAGATATACTAGATGTACCCTGCAAAAACCTTTGCATAGAGTTATATCCCCTTAGGCTTGATCGGTAGGCTAGGTTATTTTTTGGTTTCGGGCAGATCCGATTTTTTTCATGGTTGTATTTTAAACTGGAATACTGTTGTATTAATTCTTTACTTTCGATTTAACGCACACTGGAAATGAGTATTATTATATATGATGGTAGCCGTTAGTTTTGATATAGATATATGGTAGCCGTTAGTTGTGATATAGATATATGGTAGCCGTTAGTTGTGGTATAGATATATGGTAGCCGTTAGTTGTGATATAGATATATGGTAGCCGTTAGTTGTGATATAGATATATGGTAGCCGTTAGTTGTGATATAGATATATGGTAGCCGTTAGTTGTGATATAGATATATGGTAGCCGTTAGTTGTGATATAGACATATGGTAGCAGTCAGTTGTAATATAGACATATGGTAGCAGTCAGTTGTGATATAGATATATGGTAGCTGTCAGTTGTAATATAGACATATGGTAGCAGTCAGTTGTGATATAGATATATGGTAGCCGTTAGTTGTGATATAGATATATGGTAGCAGTCAGTTGTGATATAGATATATGGTAGCCGTTAGTTGTGATATAGATATATGGTAGCCGTTAGTTGTGACATAGATATATGGTAGCAGTCAGTTGTGATATAGATATATGGTAGCCGTTAGTTGTGATATAGATATATGGTAGCTGTCAGTTGTAATATAGACATATGGTAGCAGTCAGTTGTGATATAGATATATGGTAGCAGTCAGTTGTAATATAGACATATGGTAGCAGTCAGTTGTGATATAGATATATGGTAGCCGTTAGTTGTGATATAGATATATGGTAGCCGTTAGTTGCGATATAGATATATGGTAGCCGTTAGTTGTGATATAGATATATGGTAGCAGTCAGTTGTGATATAGATATATGGTAGCAATCAGTTGTGATATAGATGTATGGTAGCCGTTAGTTGTGCTATAGGTAGCCGTCAGTTTTTATAGGTAGCCGTCAGTTGTGTTATAGGTAGCCGTCAGTTGTGCTTTAGGTAGCCGTCAGTTGTGTTATAGGTAGCCGTCAGTTGTGTTATAGGTAGCCGTCAGTTGATATTGAGTATAAGGAATGTTTTTTAAAAATCCAACATAGTTTTGTACTTATAGAAAGTTTATTAAAAATGTAATAATTTTATTTTTAAGACGAGCTAACTTTAGGTGTCTTTTAATAATTGAAAATGTATTTAAAAAGACCGGTACATTAAACACTTATGGTTCAAAATTCCCACTTTCCGTTAATAAAATAATTTCACATCTATTACTGACTGTTGAACGGAACCCCCTATATTGACAGAACGCTTCCAATGACCGTTACACTGAACCCCCTATATCGACATAACGCTTCCAAAATATGACACAAAACAAAATGAAGCATTTAAACATTTGATACAACATATTGGCTATCGCAGGGGTTCTCTGAGTCTTGAAATGGGTCACCAATTTTGATAAATAAATACTTGATTGAGTACATACACAGTTAGTTTGAGATCCCATCCATTTGTTTTTATCTACTGGTGAGTTGTCAAACACGTTAACATTTTTTTTATTTCTAAGTGGGTTGTGAAATGCAACCGTTTGAGAGCCACTGGTTCAGATGTACTGGTGTGTGTGTGAGCCACAGGACTTATGTACTGGTGTGTGTGAGAGAGCCACTGGTTCAGATGTACTGGTGTGTGTGTGAGCCACAGGACTTTATGTACTGGTGTGTGTGAGAGAGCCACTGGTTCAGATGTACTGGTGTGTGTGTGAGCCACAGGACTTTATGTACTGGTGTGTGTGAGCCACTGGTCCAGATGCCCTGTTGTGTGTGTGAGGGACACTGGTCTACATGTACTGGTGTGTGTGAGCCACTGGTCCAGATGTCCTGTTGTGTGTGTGAGGGACACTGGTCTACATGTACTGGTGTGTGTGAGCCACTGGTCCAGATGTACTGTTGTGTGTGTGAGGGACACTGGTCTACATGTACTGGTGTGTGTGAGCCACTGGTCCAGATGTACTGTTGTGTGTGTGAGGGACACTGGTCTACATGTACTGGTGTGTGTGAGCCACTGGTCCAGATGTCCTGTTGTGTGTGTGAGGGACACTGGTCTACATGTACTGGTGTGTGTGAGCCACTGGTCCAGATGTACTGTTGTGTGTGTGAGGGACACTGGTCTACATGTACTGGTGTGTGTGAGCCACTGGTCCAGATGTACTGTTTTGTGTGTGAGGGACACTGGTCTACATGTACTGGTGTGTGTGAGCCACTGGTCCAGATGTACTGTTGTGTGTGTGAGGGACACTGGTCTACATGTACTGGTGTGTGTGAGCCACTGGTCCAGATGTACTGTTGTGTGTGTGAGGGACACTGGTCTACATGTACTGGTGTGTGTGAGCCACTGGTCCAGATGTACTGTTGTGTGTGTGAGGGACACTGGTCTACATGTACTGGTGTGTGTGAGCCACTGGTCCAGATGTACTGTTGTGTGTGTGAGGGACACTGGTCTACATGTACTGGTGTGTGTGTGAGCCACTGGTCCAGATGTACTGTTGTGTGTGTGAGGGACACTGGTCTACATGTACTGGTGTGTGTGAGCCACTGGTCCAGATGTACTGTTGTGTGTGTGAGGGACACTGGTCTACATGTACTGGTGTGTGTGAGCCACTGGTCCAGATGTACTGGTGTGTATGTGAAGGCCATGTGCTTTACCGCATAATCATCCGTCCCCCCCTCTACAGACTGGCAGTGCGTAACATTTGAAAGCCGTCGCTGTTTATTCTATGTAACACTACCCCCCTGAACTACGGTTCATCCATCATGTCATCAAACAAGTTACCATAGCAACGATTCGTCTCATTACCTCTGAAGATTTTCAACAGTAGAATTTTAATTAAATGAACTTATCATGCTTTGAAATAGTTTTTTTTCTATTTCTTTTTATCTAGCCCTATTCTGTCAGCATGGATACATTTTTCACTTTTGATGTTCAAATGACGTCTTGGGTTTTTCTGTCATTTGATAAACCTGCATACACTATCGTCTGCATCAAATGTCATCCAGTTTTAAAGATGAATATTTCATTTCTAAATACTTTCGGTGACTCTTATTATTCAGTTTAAGTATGAAATAAAGACAAAAATACAGGTCAGTTCAATACATGGGATTACATTAAAATAAAGTCATTTTTACCTTGATAAAAAAATAAAATACTTCCCATCATTTTAAATGACTTAAGCCTTAACAACATAAATATAATGATTATTGTAAATATTATTCTCTGTTCCACTAATCCAAAAGCTAGCAACTGTTTAGTTAAGTACATAAAACTCGCTATGATTGTTACGAAAAATTTCGAATTTGTTAAACAAATTATCAAATACAAAAAAAAATCAAAGACATAATGCCCCGTATTGTGATATATAATATTATGGCTTTACATATTATTTCCAGCGCATACAGACGATAAAAAAACTTGTTTTAGAAATATGACTGTGACGAGACATCGACTGTAGAGATTAAAAATGAAATTCTACAGGCGTCGAAAGTGAAACAAATAAAATAAATAAACTGTAGACTTCAAATATTGAAATATTACTATTTTGGCCAAACGTATGTATTTGTAGTTAACTGCTTTCATCTGCACTAGAATCGACAGTGGAATATTCAGAAAGGCACCACTGGAGACATTGTAGGACTTTCATCATGACCTTGAAAGTCCCTTGGTCGTCTCCGCAGATCGAACTTCTGACAGCCGCGCGATTGAAACCGCTTGACCAACTGGACCATTGGGTCACTTCTTCGTTTGGCATGGTGCAGGTTACACTGAGCCGGATACGTTGTTTTCTTTCTATTATTTCATTACTTGTTTAAACTAAATCTTGACCCATTGAACAATTATTGTTACTTTATAAATATGTGGAGTGCTGGTCTCATTGACCTCATGCTTGACCATCATGTCACATACATGGACACGACACATATTAAACCTCTGTGATTGAATGTCCATCCATCATGTCACATACAATAGACACGACACATAAACCCCTGTGATTGAATGTCCATCCATCATGTCACATACAATAGACACGACGCATAAACCCCTGTGATTGAATGTCCATCCATCATGTCACATACAATAGACACGACACATAAACCCCATGCTTGAATGTCCATCCATCATGTCACATACTGTAGACATGACACATAAACCCCTGTGACTGAATGTCCATCCATCCTGTCACATACAATAGACACGACACATAAACCCCTGTGATTGAATGTCCATCCATCATGTCACATACAATAGACACGACACATAAACCCCTGTGCTTGAATGTCCATCCATCATGTCACATACTATAGACATGACACATAAACCCCTGTGACTGAATGTCCATCCATCCTGTCACATACAATAGACACGACACATAAACCCCTATGATTGAATGTCCGTCCATCCTGTCACATAGATTGAGTTTCGAAAATTTACTTTTACGCCAGTCACAATGATTGAGATGTGTTGCTCTAAAGTCAGACATACAGATACACTCACATATATATAGGCTTGCCATACGTCCCGGTCTGGCCGGGACAGTCCCGGATATACTGGGTTGTCCCGGTGTCCCGCCCGGTTGTTGAAATTGTCCCGGTTTAGATTCAGGGCACAGTTTCTTGGAAATAATTGAGCAAAATTATTAGATCAGAGAATGATTAATCTGCTCTTGTGTGATCAGTAACATTTTGGTAAGTAACACAGTAATACAAATTTACAGAAGTGAAAAATACGAGTGGTACAACAAGAAGAAAACTGTTTTGTTTTGTAAAAATATCATGTTTGTGTACCATTATGAATAAAATACCCCCCCCCCCCGGAACCGACATCCCTAAACTTAAAGTAAAAAAGACAGAACTGTCCCGGTTGGTCCGTGAAAAATTATGGCAACCCTACATATATAACTTTAGAAATCTTACCATCCGGGCATGTGGACTATTTCAGTCCAACTATTTGCAGGAAACCACAAAGTTCACCGAGTATCACGTCACGTGGTATCTGCAGTATTAAAACACTTGTCCCTACAGTTCTGAGAAGAGCAGTGCAAACATTGCCGTGGATTAGGAGCCAATGAAATTTTCACCTCCAACATGTTGTGCTTTTATGAATAAGATAAAAAAAAACATTTATGCCGGAAAAAAATGTCAATTGAACGTATGCGCCTTCCCCACATTTCCCCAGTCGCCGGTAATGTATTTCCGGTCAACTTTTTGTTTGCATCTGTTTGTGTGTGTGTGTGTTTGTGTTTGTTTGTTTGCTGTCATTTTTTGTCTGTTTGACATTTATTCTGACATTCCAATGATACAAAAAACAGACACATTCTGTCTCTACACAGTTTTACTTAACTATCCCATAATTTATTGATCCGACCAAGCTGTGAAATTCGCCCCCCCCCCAACAAAGTGAAAGATTGGCTTACATTCAGTTGAAATAAAACATTCGGTTCGAAAACTTGACAATTGTAGGTGAATGAAATGAAGCAATAATTCATCGAAGTTATGTCAATTATAACAGAAAATGTTTTTAAATTTTTTTTTTCATTGCAAAATTATCCAGAAAAAAAACCAACAAAGAAAGAAACGGCAAGGGCTTCCTTATAATCGCGTTAAATTTTCATCTGGGTTCTGTCCCTTGATACATCATGACATTCACTTCAATAGTTTATACACAGCATCTGGAATTAATACAAGCTAACGATCTTGAAATAAAGGCCATGTTATTCCTTGGTTCATTCATCACCGCAATGGTCCCAATGGGTGCTACGTTCCCCATTTCACCGTTCTGTGTAGTCCCAGAGTACAGAACATGAAAAACATCAGTCTTTTTGGAAGTAAACAATGGTGGCCGTGTAACTTTCATGTTTTGAACACAGATAGTGGCCAGCACCTAATTGATTCAGTTACATTTACTAATTGTAAGAAAAATTAATCATCACCTCAAACAAATACATGGGCCTGTATCTCCTTTTGAATTCACAGGGCACTGGACACATTAAACAGGGCACTGGACGCATTAAACAGGGGACTGGACGCATTAAACAGGGCACTGGACGCATTAAACAGGGTACTGGACGCATTAAACAGGGCACTGGACGCATTAAACAGGGCACTGGACACTATTCACTGAGTGCTGGGCATTGGACACAGCTCACTGGGTACTGGACACAATTCACTGGGCGTTGGGCACAATTCACAGGGCACTGTACACAGTGCGCTGGGTACTGGAAACAATTCACTGGGCACAGGGCACTGGGTACTTGACACATGGGGGGGTCTTGTAGAAACTCAAGATTTGGGTAATTGAATTTTGGGAAAATATTTTGAGCTGTTCTTAATTGGGTGTCTGAACTTTCCTGATCACAAGAGGCTCATTTACTGCTACATACAGTAGTATAAACTGGCTACACATACTGCTACATACAGTAGTATAAACTGGCTACACATACTGCTACATACAGTAGTTTAAACTGGCTACACATACTGCTATATACAGTAGTATAAACTGGCTACACCCACTGCTATATACAGTAGTATAAACTGGCTACACGTACTGCTACATACAATAGTTTAAACTGGCTACACCGCCTGCTAGCACACAGACGTTTACACTGGCTACACCTACTGCC
Source organism: Bulinus truncatus (assembly GCA_021962125.1). Lineage (NCBI taxonomy): Eukaryota > Metazoa > Mollusca > Gastropoda > Planorbidae > Bulinus > Bulinus truncatus. Next base: position 1,697,906 of record JAGDYQ010000146.1, on the reverse strand, counting down.
CAGGGCTCGATTTACCGCCGGGGATGCCAGGGATATCCCCGCACTGAAAACTGTCATCCCCGGCTCTGCTTTAGATAATATATCCCTGCCGGGGATGAAACCATAGACATTTATCCCCGACTGTGAAGAAACATTTTTTTTTTCATGCCCGGCAGTTTTTTTTTCCTTAAATCGAGCACTGCTACTGCTATATACAGCTGTTTATACTGGCTACATCTAATGCTACCATATATCTGTTTAAACATTAAAGTGCACAACAAGATGTACAACCGAATGTTATTGTTGTCAATGTTGTATTCCCGTGACTCCTAGTTCTAAAGATCGACCTTAAGTCTGGTGTTTATTGTCTCCCTTTGTCCACAGACGGACACAAACCTCGTCCCAGCGGTGAAATGGAATGGTGGGAGGAGGAGACGGGCGGGGGGGGGGGCGAGGTGTTTAGTGGACAGAGGTGTGGTCGGAGGGGGGGGGAGCTAGTGAAATGTGTGAAGACTCTCAGCTCATCCATCACTTGTTTACTAGTTGAATACGTCTGTTGCTATAGTGTTAGTATGTCAATAGTATATATACACATCGGGACAGGGACGAAAGGTCGTGCGGCAAAACGTTCGACTGTTGACATGAGGGTCTCGGGTCTCAATCTCCAGGAATTCTTCAGGTCGTTGTGAAAGTTCCCTATCCCGTGGTGCCTCCATGGCCAATGCACAATTTGTTATGGTAGGGGTGAAATAAAGGCACTATAATTATAGTGTAATTATAATTATAGTCCAACCTTGATTTCAAAGAATCAAAGTCATGAACGTCTCATTCATATAAATATATTTATTGTTTTAACAAGGCTTTTCATATAGTATTCATGTACTAGCTGTCCCTATTAAAACAAGAGATGACATTTATATATAACTAGCTGTACCTTGCAAAACATTTGCATAGAGTTATATTCCCTTAGGTTTGATCAGTAGACTAGGTTATTTTTGGTTTCGGGCAGATCCGATTTTTTAATGTTTTTTTTTTATTAACTATTGTTTACGTTTGACGATTTTAAACTGGAATACTGTTGTATTATTTCTGTACTTTCGATTTAACGCAGAATCCACACCGATATTATTTATATAGATCCTTCCAGAAAGGGCCGAGGACCCGTGAGACATTGAAGACGTATAGGCCTTTGAACAAAATAAAACTTTTGGGCGCTAGAGCATAAACACTTATGGGCCCTTGCACAAAGAAGATTTTCGGGCCTTTGTACAAAATTCTACTATCATGTACATTATCTCCAACAAAGTCATACATTTTAGGTCGGTATTATAAAGATAATTTTAAAATAAATATTTTTAAATAGTCCAAATTATTGGACTCATGGCTCCATAGAAAGTACCCACTGCAACCACACCCTGTTCGCGGGTCTGTTAATAGAGTCTTTAAACGACAACTGTTAAGATTGATTAGTACAGAGATAGAAAGTAAGTGTTCAGTACAGAGATAGAAAGTAAGTGTTCAGTTCAGAGATAGAAAGTAAGTGTTTAGTACAAAGATAGAAAGTAAGTATTCAGTTCAGAGATAGAAAGTAAGTGTTGAGTTCAGAGATAGAAAGTAAGTGTTGAGTTCAGAGATAGAAAGTAAGTGTTCAGTTCAGAGATAGAAAGTAAGTGTTCAGTACAGAGATAGAAAGTAAGTGTTCAGTACAGAGATAGAAAGTGTTCAGTACAGAGATAGAAAGTAAGTGTTCAGTACAGAGATAGAAAGTAAGTGTTCAGTTCAGAGATAGAAAGTAAGTGTTCAGTACAGAGATAGAAAGTAAGTGTTCAGTTCAGAGATAGAAAGTAAGTGTTCAGTACAGAGATAGAAAGTAAGTGTTCAGTTCAGAGATAGAAAGTGTTCAGTACAGAGATAGAAAGTGTTCAGTTCAGAGATAGAAAGTAAGTGTTCAGTACAGAGATAGAAAGTATTCAGTACAGAGATAGAAAGTGTTCAGTTCAGAGATAGAAAGTGTTGTTATCAGTAAACACATGTGAAGTGTTGCTCTTTAAGTTCATCTTTCTTTACATGGCTGGCGCAGTGATACATCAATTATCGGAACTAATAAACAAAGACCATCCATCAATTTCAGACTTGCGACACTCCCCTCTACCTCCCCCCCCCCTCCAACTGCTTGTGGCCCCACGTTTGACTCTAATTATATGAAGAACAAAGCCACTGGAAATATTTTGTTTCCTTTCTGTTAGTTTGTTGAATCCAAAAAGTTTCTATGGGGTAAGTTCATTCTAAGTATATGGTAAACAACAACTGAAAAGGATATAATACACTTTTTTTAAAATTTCCACCTTTGACGAAATGTTACCAAAGCTCAGAATTTTAACACTTGTGCGGCTCCGAGCAGGTAATGTGTGTACCGTCGGCCTCAAAGAGCAGCAGTATAAGTGTGAGACATCCCTTCCTGAAGGAAATGATGAACTGGCAGGACAAATTTACAAACAAAAATAAAAAAAACGACATAAATTAGGTAATAAAGTAAAATATAAAATATAAAATGTGTGTCCACTTAAGTTTTTATTTTTATTCTATTCATAAATGTCAAGCATGTATTAAAAAAACGGAAGTAAACATTTGAACGATAATGTAAAAAACTGCTCCGTCTGTAATTTATGAGCTACTTATAAAAGAAACAAACACTACATTAGATTTACAGAAATTTGAACTCATTGGCTGATATTTATAAAAAAAACAAAAACGTTTGTAGTAAACTGTCATATAACAAGTAAAAATCTGATCCTATATACAACAATCTAGTCCTATATACAACAATCTAGTCCTATGTACAAAAATCTAGTCCTATATACAAAAATCTAGTCCTATATATAAAAATCTAGTCCTATGTACAACAATCTAGTCCTATATATAAAAATCTAGTCCTATATATACAAATCTAGTCATATATCTAATTATTTAAATTGTTTGAGAACTTTTAAAAAAAAAAAAAAAAAATTTAAAACGTTTCATAGATACTGTTTATGACATATGTACTCACAAAGTTTTACTGCCACCTGTTATACTGAAGAAAGTACAGGATGTAAGGACTTGGTAACTAATTAAAGAGTTTAAAGATACGTTATGGAAAAGTTATAGTGTGTGTATATATATATATATATATATATATATACTAGCTGTACCCTGCAAAACCTTTGCATAGAGTTATATCCCCCTTTGGCTTGATCGGTAGGCTAGGTTATTTTTGGTTTCGGGCAGATCCGATTTTTTTTCATGATTGTATTTTAAACTGGAATACTGTTGTATTAATTTTTTACTTCCGATTTAACGCACACTGGAAATGAGTATTATTATATATGATATATTACTAGCTGTACCCTGCAAAACCTTTGCATAGAGTTATATTCCCTTAGGCTTGGTCAGTAGGCTGAGTTATTTTTGGTTTCGGGCAGATCAGATTTTTTTCATGACTTTATTACAATTTAAAAATGCGAAATGTTGTAGAAATACAAAAAAAAAAACGAAAAAAAAAAAACAAAACCAAAAAAAAAATAAAATATTTAAATGGATTTTTTTTTTTTTACATTTTGGCCTTTGGGTTTCTTGTTTAAAAACCGCCAGAAACTATTCAAATCTGTAGATTTTTTGAAAAAAAACTTTTATCGAATCGAGACGCGGGTATGACGCCATTTTGAATTCTTATTTTCCGCTTTCGGTTTAACGCAGAATCCAGACTTCTATTATTATATTAGATACGTGTGTGTGTGTGTGATAGATAGATAGATGAATTGATTGATATATTGATAGATAGGTAGATAAATGTGTGTGTGTGTGTGTGTGTGTGTGATTGTGTGTTAGCAGTGTACAAAATAACAAATTTTTAAAAAACTGTTGAAGTACATAAATAAGTGAACCAGTTACACGACAGACAGAAAGCTGGACTAGAAGGGATTTATTGTGGTGGACTGCTGGAGGTGTTTGTCGTCATGTTGAAATTTATTAACACGTAGAGAGAGAGCAGCCTTGTTCTACACTTAAAAAATAGCAGCCATGTGCTTCACTGACAAAAGAACAGTCCTGTGTTTCACTGATAAAAAAAAAGTCCTGTTTTTGGCTGGGGTTACAAATCCTATCATCATATTCACTCGCTAGACAAATTACAGTACAGACGGATCTTACTCTGCACCACTCACTACTATGACACAACTGAACGGCTTCAGGATTTGAGCTAAACATTTCAACACCCAGCAGTAATAAATAATATTAGTACACGTTATCCTATAATACTTTCCTTTCTTTCTTTTGTTTTTAATGTATATATATATATGTGTGTGTGTGTGTGCGTGTGTGTATGTGTGTGTGTGTGTACCTACCCTTTGCATAAGCTCATACAATAGCAAGATTCAATGTACTGAATTAAAACAAAACATTCCTATTGACTTGAGCAATTATTTTGGGAATATAAACATTGAGATGCTTATGACGCTATGGACACTAAATACAAAGAACATATAGAGGACAGTACCTATATAGGACAGGTACATATAGAGGGCTGGTACATATAGAGGACTTGTACCTATAGAGGACATGCACCTATAGAGTACTGGTACCTATAGAGGACTGGTACCTATAGAGTACTGCTACCTATAGAGGACTGGTACATAGAGAGGAATAGTACCTATATAAATATGACGTAAAAATGTAACGGTTATGTTCGGGGCTTGTTCGACAATCTGGTGTGTGTACACGAGCATCGTCTGGCAGCAGAGCAGTTGCTCTTGTTGCTATGGTTACGTCACGTGATACAGCACAACACTATATCTGAAACCAAACCTACAAAGGCACGAGACCAGCTAACACAGGGAGTGTCAGACCAAATATAGGCTGCATGCAGACTACAAGGGAATAAAAAATTGGAAAGACAGGGGCATGTGCAATTTAGTGTTTGGTGGGTCCACAGAAATCCCTAAAGGTTATATTGTGTGAAGGGAAGAAATGATTGGATGCTATATTTATCTCTTTAATGTGTGAAGGGCAGAAATGTATGAATGCTATATTTATCTTTTTAATGTGTGTAGGGCAGAAATGTATGGATGCTATATTTATCTCTTTGATGTGTGAAGAGGAGAAATGATTGGATGCTATATTTATCTCTCCACATCATCTACATGACCCCAAGACTATCGACAGTTGATATTTCTGTTATCCAGTGACCCAGATGTTTATTAACTGACAATCATTTTACGCCCTGTGTCAAAGTGACCAGCGACTGCGAGACAAGCGTTATTAACTGTTAAGTCACCCGACTGACTAGACAGAGGTCAGACCAAGACGCGTCTTGCCAACAGCAGTGCATAGACTGCATACAGAAGCAGCTGGCCAACATTAGTGCATAGACTGCATACAGAAGCAGCTGGCCAACATTAGTGCATAGACTGCATACAGAAGCAGTTGGCCAACATCAGTGCATAGACTGTATACAGAAGCAGCTGGCCAACATCAGTGCAAAGACTGCATACAGAAGCAGCTGGCCAACATCAGTGCATAGACTGCATACAGAAGCAGCTGGCCAACATCAGTGCATAGACTGCATACAGAAGCAGCTGGCCAACATCAGTGCATAGACTGCATACAGAAGCAGCTGGTCAACATCAGTGCATAGACTGCATACAGGAACAGCTGGCCAACCGAAGTAAAAGAATACATACATACAGCTGCCTATGTTTAGCTGATAAATATCAGACCTTTAATTATTGAAGAATAAAATTATGCGGTTGAAATTAGTGACTGTAATAAAAAAAATACCCGTTGATTAAATTAGTAATAGATAGGTATGTGCAGGGTATGTACAAATGTGCAAGTGGGTTCGAAACACCTAGGCGGCAACCTTTATGGGGACGGTAAAATCGTCCTTATAATAAAAAAAAAGAATAATTTCTCGATTATAGATTTTAAACTAAATACATGTAATTATGAAAGCCTTTTTAATTTTCTGATGCCACTTGTTTATATAAGCGTAAATATTAATTCACTCAACTGTTCATTGGAGAAATCTAAATAAACATTTTTAGATAGAAGGAAATTGAAAAAAAAAAAAAAACTAGGACAGGGGTGGGCAAACTTTTTATACGGAGGGCCACATTGAAACTTGATTGTTATCAGAGGGCCGCATATATACATTTTGTCTACTTCAATTACAATTTACAACGTATGAAAATAAGAATTAATGATAATAAACATGTACTTGTCATTATTATATTTCACATTCACATTCTGTTACACATGTACATTCCATTTTAATCAGCTGCTAATTTGTAATAAGACTTTACTATTCATAATTATTTCAACACAAGTTTATTGTTACCTGTCATCAGTGCTTTTTTTCTGACGAACGCTACGGACATATTTGTACCTCTCAGCTATAGACACTACTATGTGGCATATTTGTACGTCTCAGCTATTGACACTACTATGTGACATGTTGTACCTCTCGGCTATTGACACTACTATGTGACATGTTGTACCTCTCGGCTATTGACACTAGTATGTGACATATTTGTACCTCTCGGCTATTGACACTAGTATGTGACATATTTGTACCTCTCAGCTATTGACACTACTATGTGACATATTGTACCTCTCAGCTATAGACACTAGTATGTGACATATTGTACCTCTCAGCTATTGAGACTAGTATGTGGCATATTGTACCTCTCAGCTATAGACACTAGTATGTGACATATTGTACCTCTCAGCTATAGACACTAGTATGTGACATATTGTACCTCTCAGCTATTGAGACTAGTATGTGACATATTGTACCTCTCAGCTATTGAGACTAGTATGTGACATATTGTACCTCTCAGCTATAGACACTAGTATGTGACATATTGTACCTCTCAGCTATAGACACTAGTATGTGACATATTGTACATCTCAGCTACAGTCAATTTATAACCTTTTTTTAAATTTGTTTGACATGTTATTGAAGTATTTAATTTTTTTGTTTAATTTCAAATGGAAAGAAATCATGCTTAAACGATCTCTAAAACTTTAATTCTGATATCAAATTTGAAATGTTTTCTTCGAAACGATGCTATGTGTAGGTCTAATTACGGATGTTTGTTTGGTAAAGCGCTCGACTGTCGACCTGAAGGTCTTTGGTTCAATCTCCGGTGAGGACCAATGGATTTTCAGATCATGGTTAAAGTTCCCGCTATGTCTCCCGTGGTGCCTTTATGAACATTGCACCATCGGCTATGGTTGGGGGGGGGGGGGGGGTGAAAGAAGGGCACCATAAAAATAGTGGTTTATAGGATGTAAGAGATTTCACCTCATCCTAACATGGACATCACACACAGGCCTAATTAGTATTTCAATTGCGCACAGGCAAGATTGTGATTTAACAAATTTGTTTTTTTTTATTCTTTGCTTTTTGTTTGTTTGTCTAATATCATACATGTGTACTAGACATTTACTGATATCAGTCTAATATCATGCATGTGTACTAGACATTTACTGATATCAGTCTAATATCATGCATAAGTACTAGACATTTACTGATATCAGTCTAATATCATGCATGTGTATTAGACATTTACTGATATCAGTCTAATATCATGCATGTGTACTAGACATTTACTGATATCAGTCTAATATCATGCATGTGTACTAGACATTTACTGATATCAGTCTAATATCATGCATGTGTACTAGACATTTACTGATATCAGTCTAATATCATGCATGTGTACTAGACATTTACTGATATCAGTCTAATATCATGCATGTGTACTAGACATTTACTGATATCAGTCTAATATCATGCATGTGTACTAGACATTTACTGATATCAGTCTAATATCATGCATGTGTACTAGACATTTACTGATATCAGTCTAATATCATGCATGTGTACTAGACATTTACTGATATCAGTCTAATATCATGCATGTGTACTAGACATTTACTGATATCAGTCTAATATCATGCATGTGTACTAGACATTTACTGATATCAGTCTAATATCATGCATGTGTACTAGACATTTACTGATATCAGTCTAATATCATGCATGTGTACTAGACATTTACTGATATCAGTCTAATATCATGCATGTGTACTAGACATTTACTGATATCAGTCTAATATCATGCATGTGTACTAGACATTTACTGATATCAGTCTAATATCATGCATGTGTACTAGACATTTACTGATATCAGTCTAATATCATGCATGTGTACTAGACATTTACTGATATCAGTCTAATATCATGCATGTGTACTAGACATTTACTGATATCAGTCTAATATCATGCATGTGTACTAGACATTTACTGATATCAGTCTAATATCATGCATGTGTACTAGACATTTACTGATATCAGTCTAATATCATGCATGTGTACTAGACATTTACTGATATCAGTCTAATATTACATATGTTTCATGTAAGTCAATGTCCATTGAGTATTTTGGGGGGGTGAGGTGGGGGTGAAGGGGGTGCGGCAAAATCCTGTCTGAAAGAAAGGCTCTGTGTGTTGAGTGTGAGGGTGTGTGTTGAGTGTGAGGGTGTGTGTTGAGTGTGAGGGTGTGTGTTGAGTGTGAGGGTGTGTGTTGAGTGTGAGGGTGTGTGTTGAGTGTGAGGGTGTGTGTTGAGTGTGAGGGTGTGTGTTGAGTGTGAGGGTGTGTGTTGAGTGTGAGGGTGTGTGTTGAGTGTGAGGGTGTGTGTTGAGTGTGAGGGTGTGTGTTGAGTGTGAGGGTGTGTGTTGAGTGTGAGGGTGTGTGTTGAGTGTGAGGGTGTGTGTTGAGTGTGAGGGTGTGTGTTGAGTGTGAGGGTGTGTGTTGAGTGTGGGTGTGGGTGTGTGTTGAGTGTGAGGGTGTGTGTTGAGTGTGAGGGTGTGTGTTGAGTGTGAGGGTGTGTGTTGAGTGTGAGGGTGTGTGTTGAGTGTGAGGGTGTGTGTTGAGTGTGAGGGTGTGTGTTGAGTGTGAGGGTGTGTGTTCAGTGTGAGGGTGTGTGTTGAGTGTGAGGGTGTGTGTTGAGTGTGAGGGTGTGTGTTGAGTGTGAGGGTGTGTGTTCAGTGTGAGGGTGTGTGTTGAGTGTGAGGGTGTGTGTTGAGTGTGAGGGTGTGTGTTGAGTGTGAGGGTGTGTGTTCAGTGTGAGGGTGTGTTTGAGTGTGAGGGTGTGTGTTGAGTGTGAGGGTGTGTGTTGAGTGTGAGGGTGTGTGTTCAGTGTGAGGGTGTGTGTTGAGTGTGAGGGTGTGTGTTGAGTGTGAGGGTGTGTGTTGAGTGTGAGGGTGTGTGTTCAGTGTGAGGGTGTGTGTTGAGTGTGAGGGTGTGTGTTGAGTGTGAGGGTGTGTGTTGAGTGTGAGGGTGTGTGTTGAGTGTGAGGGTGTGTGTTGAGTGTGAGGGTGTGTGTTGAGTGTGAGGGTGTGTGTTGAGTGTGAGGGTGTGTGTTGAGTGTGAGGGTGTGTGTTGAGTGTGAGGGTGTGTGTTTGTGTGTACGTTGTGGAACGGCGTGCGATGGGTTGAGTGTGAGGGTGTGTGTTCGTGTGTACGTTGTGGAACGGCGTGCGGTGTGTTGAGTGTGAGGGTGTGTGTTCGTGTGTGAGGGTGTGTGTTCGTGTGTGAGGGTGTGTGTTCGTGTGTGTGGGTGTGTGTTCGTGTGTGAGGGTGTGTGTTCGTGTGTGAGGGTGTGTGTTCGTGTGTGAGGGTGTGTGTTCGTGTGTGTGTTCGTGTGTGAGGGTGTGTGTTCGTGTGTGAGGGTGTGTGTTCGTGTGTGAGGGTGGAGGTTCGTGTGTGAGGGTGTGTGTTAAGTGTGAGGGTGTGTGTTGAGTGTGAGGGTGTGTGTTGAGTGTGAGGGTGTGTGTTGAGTGTGAGGGTGTGTGTTGAGTGTGAGGTGTGTGTGTTGAGTGTGAGGGTGTGTGTTGAGTGTGAGGGTGTGTGTTGAGTGTGAGGGTGTGTGTTGAGTGTGAGGGTGTGTGTTGAGTGTGAGGTGTGTGTTGAGTGTGAGGGTGTGTGTTGAGTGTGAGGTGTGTGTGTGTGAGTGTGATAGTGTGTGTTGAGTGTGAGGGTGTGTGTTGAGTGTGAGGGTGTGTGTTGAGTGTGAGGGTGTGTGTTGAGTGTGAGGGTGTGTGTTGAGTGTGAGGGTGTGTGTTGAGTGTGAGGGTGTGTGTTGAGTGTGAGGGTGTGTGTTGAGTGTGAGGGTGTGTGTTGAGTGTGAGGGTGTGTGTTGAGTGTGAGGGTGTGTGTTGAGTGTGAGGGTGTGTGTTGAGTGTGAGGGTGTGTGTTGAGTGTGAGGGTGTGTGTGTGAGTGTGAGGGTGTGTGTTGAGTGTGAGGGTGTGTGTTGAGTGTGAGGGTGTGTGTTGAGTGTGAGGGTGTGTGTTGAGTGTGAGGGTGTGTGTTGAGTGTGAGGGTGTGTGTTGAGTGTGAGGGTGTGTGTTTGTGTGTACGTTGTGGAACGGCGTGCGATGGGTTGAGTATGAGGGTGTGTGTTCGTGTGTACGTTGTGGAACGGCGTGCGGTGTGTTGAGTGTGAGGGTGTGTGTTCGTGTGTGTGTTCGTGTGTGAGGGTGTGTGTTCGTGTGTGAGGGTGTGTGTTCGTGTGTGAGGGTGGAGGTTCGTGTGTGAGGGTGTGTGTTAAGTGTGAGGGTGTGTGTTGAGTGTGAGGGTGTGTGTTGAGTGTGAGGGTGTGTGTTGAGTGTGAGGGTGTGTGTTGAGTGTGAGGGTGTGTGTTGAGTGTGAGGGTGTGTGTTGAGTGTGAGGGTGTGTGTTGAGTGTGAGGGTGTGTGTTGAGTGTGAGGGTGTGTGTTGAGTGTGAGGGTGTGTGTTGAGTGTGAGGGTGTGTGTTGAGTGTGAGGGTGTGTGTTGAGTGTGAGGGTGTGTGTTGAGTGTGAGGGTGTGTGTTGAGTGTGAGGGTGTGTGTTGAGTGTGAGGGTGTGTGTTGAGTGTGAGGGTGTGTGTTGAGTGTGAGGGTGTGTGTTCAGTGTGAGGGTGTGTGTTGAGTGTGAGGGTGTGTGTTGAGTGTGAGGGTGTGTGTTGAGTGTGAGGGTGTGTGTTCAGTGTGAGGGTGTGTGTGAGTGTGAGGGTGTGTGTTGAGTGTGAGGGTGTGTGTTGAGTGTGAGGGTGTGTGTTCAGTGTGAGGGTGTGTGTTGAGTGTGAGGGTGTGTGTTGAGTGTGAGGGTGTGTGTTGAGTGTGAGGGTGTGTGTTGAGTGTGAGGGTGTGTGTTGAGTGTGAGGGTGTGTGTTGAGTGTGAGGGTGTGTGTTGAGTGTGAGGGTGTGTGTTGAGTGTGAGGGTGTGTGTTGAGTGTGAGGGTGTGTGTTTGTGTGTACGTTGTGGAACGGCGTGCGATGGGTTGAGTGTGAGGGTGTGTGTTCGTGTGTACGTTGTGGAACGGCGTGCGGTGTGTTGAGTGTGAGGGTGTGTGTTCGTGTGTGAGGGTGTGTGTTCGTGTGTGAGGGTGTGTGTTCGTGTGTGAGGGTGTGTGTTCGTGTGTGAGGGTGTGTGTTCGTGTGTGAGGGTGTGTGTTCGTGTGTGAGGGTGTGTGTTCGTGTGTGAGGGTGTGTGTTCGTGTGTGAGGGTGTGTGTTCGTGTGTGAGGGTGGAGGTTCGTGTGTGAGGGTGTGTGTTAAGTGTGAGGGTGTGTGTTGAGTGTGAGGGTGTGTGTTGAGTGTGAGGGTGTGTGTTGAGTGTGAGGGTGTGTGTTGAGTGTGAGGGTGTGTGTTGAGTGTGAGGGTGTGTGTTGAGTGTGAGGGTGTGTGTTGAGTGTGAGGGTGTGTGTTGAGTGTGAGGGTGTGTGTTGAGTGTGAGGGTGTGTGTTGAGTGTGAGGGTGTGTGTTGAGTGTGAGGGTGTGTGTTGAGTGTGAGGGTGTGTGTTGAGTGTGAGGGTGTGTGTTGAGTGTGAGGGTGTGTGTTGAGTGTGAGGGTGTGTGTTGAGTGTGAGGGTGTGTGTTGAGTGTGAGGGTGTGTGTTGAGTGTGAGGGTGTGTGTTGAGTGTGAGGGTGTGTGTTGAGTGTGAGGGTGTGTGTTGAGTGTGAGGGTGTGTGTTGAGTGTGAGGGTGTGTGTTGAGTGTGAGGGTGTGTGTTGAGTGTGAGGGTGTGTGTTGAGTGTGAGGGTGTGTGTTGAGTGTGAGGGTGTGTGTTGAGTGTGAGGGTGTGTGTTGAGTGTGAGGGTGTGTGTTGAGTGTGAGGGTGTGTGTTTGTGTGTACGTTGTGGAACGGCGTGCGATGGGTTGAGTGTGAGGGTGTGTGTTCGTGTGTACGTTGTGGAACGGCGTGCGGTGTGTTGAGTGTGAGGGTGTGTGTTCGTGTGTGAGGGTGTGTGTTCGTGTGTGAGGGTGTGTGTTCGTGTGTGAGGGTGTGTGTTCGTGTGTGAGGGTGTGTGTTCGTGTGTGAGGGTGTGTGTTCGTGTGTGAGGGTGTGTGTTCGTGTGTGAGGGTGTGTGTTCGTGTGTGTGTTCGTGTGTGAGGGTGTGTGTTCGTGTGTGAGGGTGTGTGTTCGTGTGTGAGGGTGGAGGTTCGTGTGTGAGGGTGTGTGTTAAGTGTGAGGGTGTGTGTTGAGTGTGAGGGTGTGTGTTGAGTGTGAGGGTGTGTGTTGAGTGTGAGGGTGTTTGTTGAGTGTGAGGGTGTGTGTTCGTGTGTGTACGTTGTGGAACGGCGTGCGGTGGGTTGAGTGTGAGGGTGTGTGTACGTTGTGGAACGGCGTGCGGTGGGTTGAGTGTGAGGGTGTGTGTTCGCGTGTACGTTGTGGAACGGCGTGCGGTGTGTTGAGTGTGAGGGTGTGTGTACGTTGTGTAACGGCGTGCGGTGGGTTGAGTGTGAGGGTGTGTGTTCGCGTGTACGTTGTGGAACGGCGTGCGGTGTGTTGAGTGTGAGGGTGTGTGTACGTTGTGTAACGGCGTGCGGTGGGTTGAGTGTGAGGATGTGTGTTTGTGTGTGTACGTTGTGGAATGGCATGCAGTGTGTTGAGTTTGAGGGTGTGTGTTCGTGTGTACGTTGTGGAACGGCGTGCGGTGGGTTGAGTGTGAGGATTTGTGTTCGTGTGTGTACGTTGTGGAACGGCGTGCGGTGGGTTGAGTGTGAGGGTGTGTGTATGTTGTGGAACGGCGTGCGGTGGGTTAAGTGTGAGGATGTGTGTTCGTGTGTGTACGTTGTGGAACGGCGTGCGGTGTGTTGAGTGTGTGGGTGTGTGTTCGTGTGTGTACGTTGTGGAACTGCGTGCGGTGGGTTGAGTGTGAGGATGTGTGTTCGTGTGTGTACGTTGTGGAACGGCGTGCGGTGGGTTGAGTGTGAGGTTGTGTGTTCGTGTGTATACGTTGTGGAATGGCGTGCAGTGTGTTCTTGTGTGAGGGTGTGTGTTCGTGTGTGTACGTTGTGGAACGGCGTGCGGTGGGTTGATCGTGAGGATGTGTGTTTGTGTGTGTACGTTGTGGAACGGTGTGCGGTGGGTTAAGTGTGAGGGTGTGTTCGTGTGTGTACTTTGTGGAACGGCGTGCGGTGTGTTGAGTGTGAGGGTGTGTGTTCGTGTGTGTACATTGTGGACCGGCGTGCGGTGGGTTGAGTTGAGGGTGTGTGTACGTTGTGGAACGGCGTTCGGTGGGTTCAGTGTGAGGGTGTGTGTTCGTGTGTAAGTTGTGGAACGGCGTGCGGTGTGTTGAGTGTGAGGGTGTGTGTTCGTGTGTGTACGTTGTGGAACGGCGTGCGGTGGCTTGAGGGTGAGGATGTGTGTACGTTGTGGAACGGCGTGCGGTGGGTTGAGTGTGAGGGTGTGTGTTCGTGTGTACGTTGTGGAACGGCGTGCGGTGTGTTGATTGTGAGGATGTGTGGTCGTGTGTGTACGATGTGGAACGGCGTGCGGTGGGTTGAGTGTGAGGGTGTGTGTACGTTTTGGAATGGCATGCGGTGGGTTGAGTGTGAGGATGTGTGTTCGTGTGTGTACGTTGTGGAACGGCGTGCGGTGTGTTGATTGTGAGGGTGTGTGTTCGTGTGTGTACGTTGTGGAACGGCGTTCGTAGGGTTGAGTGTGAGGATGTGTGGACGTGTGTGTACGATGTGGAACGGCGTGCGGTGGGTTGAGTGTGAGGGTTTGTGTACGTTTTGGAATGGCGTGCGGTGGGTTGAGTGTGAGGATGTGTGTTCGTGTGTGTACGTTGTGGAACGGCGTGCGGTGTGTTGAGTGTGAGGGTGTGTGTTCGTGTGTACGTTGTGGAACGGCGTGCGTTGTGTTGAGTGTGAGGGTGTGTGTTCGTGTGTGTACGTTGTGGAACGGCGTGCGGTGTGTTGAGTGTGAGGGTGTGTGTTCGTGTGTGTACGTTGTGGAACGGCGTGCGGTGGGTTGAGTGTGAGGGTGTGTGTACGTTGTGGAACGGCGTGCGGTGGGTTGAGTGTGAGGGTGTGTGTTCGCATGTACGTTGTAGAACGGCGTGCGGTGTGTTGAGTGTGAGGGTGTGTGTACGTTGTGGAACGGCGTGCGGTGGGTTGAGTGTGAGGATTTGTGTTTGTGTGTGTACGTTGTGGAATGGCATGCAGTGTGTTGAGTTTGAGGGTGTGTGTTCGTGTGTACGTTGTGGAACGGCGTGCGGTGGGTTGAGTGTGAGGATTTGTGTTCGTGTGTGTACGTTGTGGAACGGCGTGCGGTGGGTTGAGTGTGAGGGTGTGTGTACGTTGTGGAACGGCGTGCGGTGGGTTAAGTGTGAGGATGTGTATTCGTGTGTGTACGTTGTGGAACGGCGTGCGGTGTGTTGAGTGTGTGGGTGTGTGTTCGTGTGTGTACGTTGTGGAACTGCGTGCGGTGGGTTGAGTGTGAGGATGTGTGTTCGTGTGTGTACGTTGTGGAACGGCGTGCGGTGGGTTGAGTGTGAGGTTGTGTGTTCGTGTGTATACGTTGTGGAATGGCGTGCAGTGTGTTCTTGTGTGAGGGTGTGTGTTCGTGTGTGTACGTTGTGGAATGGCGTGCAGTGGGTTGAGTGTGAGGGTGTGTGTTCGTGTGTGTACGTTGTGGAACGGCGTGCGGTGGGTTGATCGTGAGGATGTGTGTTTGTGTGTGTACGTTGTGGAACGGTGTGCGGTGGGTTGAGTGTGAGGGTGTGTTCGTGTGTGTACGTTGTGGAACGCCGTGCGGTGGGTTGAGTTGAGGGTGTGTGTACGTTGTGGAACGGCGTTCGGTGGGTTGAGTGTGAGGGTGTGTGTTCGTGTGTAAGTTGTGGAACGGCGTGCGGTGTGTTGAGTGTGAGGGTGTGTGTTCGTGTGTGTACGTTGTGGAACGGCGTGCGGTGGCTTGAGTGTGAGGATGTGTGTACGTTGTGGAACAGCGTGCGGTGGGTTGAGTGTGAGGGTGTGTGTTCGTGTGTACGTTGTGGAACGGCGTGCGGTGTGTTGAGTGTGAGGGTGTGTGTTCGTGTGTGTACGTTGTGGAACGGCGTTCGTAGGGTTGAGTGTGAGGATGTGTGGTCGTGTGTGTACGATGTGGAACGGCGTGCGGTGGGTTGAGTGTGAGGGTGTGTGTACGTTTTGAAATGGCGTGCGGTGGGTTGAGTGTTAGGGTGTGTGTTCGTGTGTACGTTGTGGAATGGCTTGCGGTGTGTTGAGTGTGAGGGTGTGTGTTCGTGTGTGTACTTTGTGGAACGGCGTGCGGTGGGTTGAGTGTGAGGGTGTGTGTTCGTGTGTGTACGTTGTGGAACGGCGTGCGGTGGGTTGAGTGTGAGGGTGTGTGTACGTTGTGGAACGGCGTGCGGTGGGTTGAGTGTGAGGGTGTGTGTTCGTGTGTACGTTGTGGAACGCCGTGCGGTGTGTTGAGTGTGAGGGTGTGTGTTCGTGTGTGTACGTTTTGAAACGGCGTGCGGTGGGTTGTGTGTGAGGGTGTGTGTTCGTGTGTGTACGTTGTGGAACGGCGTGCGGTGGGTTGATTGTGAGGGTGTGTGTTCGTGTGTATACGTTGTGGAATGGCGTGCAGTGTGTTGAGTGTGATGGTGTGTGTTAGTGTGTGTACGTTGTGGAATGGCGTTCAGTGGGTTGAGTGTGAGGGTGTGTGTTCATGTGTGTACGTTGTGGAACCGCGTGCGGTGGGTTGAGTGTGAGGGTGTGTGTTCGTGTGTGTACGTTGTGGAACGGCGTGCGGTGGGTTGAGTGTGATGGTGTGTGTTCGTGTGTGTACGTTGTGGAACGGCGTGCGGTGCGTTGAGTCTGAGGGTGTGTGTTCGTGTGTGTACATTGTGGAATGGCGTGCAGTGTGTTGAGTGTGAGGGTGTGTGTTCGTGTGTACGTTGTGGAACGGCGTGCGGTGTGTTGAGTGTGAGGGTGTGTGTTCGTGTGTGTACGTTGTGGAACGTCGTGCGGTGGGTTGAGTGTGAGGATGTGTGTTCGTGTGTGTACGTTGTGGAACGGCGTGCGGTGGGTTGAGTGTGAGGGTGTGTGTTCGTGTGTATACGTTGTGGAATGGCGTGCAGTGTGTTGAGTGTGAGGGTGTGTGTTTGTGTGTGAGGGTGTGTTCGTGTGTAAGGTTGTGTGTTCGTGTGTGAGGGTGTGTGTTTGTGTGTACGTTGTGGAAGGGCGTGCGGTGGGTTGAGTGTGAGGGTGTGTGTTCGTGTGTACGTTGTGGAACGGCGAGCGGTGTGTTGAGTGTGAGGGTGTGTGTTCATGTGTGAGGGTGTGTTTTCATGTGTGAGGGTGTGTGTTCGTGTGTGAGGGTGTGTGTTCGTGTGTGAGGGTGTGTGTTCGTGTGTGAGGGTGTGTGTTCGTGTGTTCGTGTGTGAGGGTGTGTGTTCGTGTGTGAGGGTGTGTGTTCGTGTGTGGGGGTGTGTGTTTGTGTTTACGTTGTGGAACGGCGTGCGGTGGGTTGAGTGTGAGGGTGTGTGTTCGTTTGTACGTTGTGGAACGGCGTGCGGTGTGTTGAGTGTGAGGGTGTGTGTACGTTGTGTAACGGCGTGCGGTGGGTTGAGTGTGAGGATGTGTGTTTGTGTGTGTACGTTGTGGAATGGCATGCAGTGTGTTGAGTTTGAGGGTGTGTGTTCGTGTGTACGTTGTGGAACGGCGTGCGGTGGGTTGAGTGTGAGGATTTGTGTTCGTGTGTGTACGTTGTGGAACGGCGTGCGGTGGGTTGAGTGTGAGGGTGTGTGTACGTTGTGGAACGGCGTGCGGTGGGTTAAGTGTGAGGATGTGTGTTCGTGTGTGTACGTTGTGGAACGGCGTGCGGTGTGTTGAGTGTGTGGGTGTGTGTTCGTGTGTGTACGTTGTGGAACTGCGTGCGGTGGGTTGAGTGTGAGGATGTGTGTTCGTGTGTGTACGTTGTGGAACGGCGTGCGGTGGGTTGAGTGTGAGGTTGTGTGTTCGTGTGTATACGTTGTGGAATGGCGTGCAGTGTGTTCTTGTGTGAGGGTGTGTGTTCGTGTGTGTACGTTGTGGAACGGCGTGCGGTGGGTTGATCGTGAGGATGTGTGTTTGTGTGTGTACGTTGTGGAACGGTGTGCGGTGGGTTAAGTGTGAGGGTGTGTTCGTGTGTGTACTTTGTGGAACGGCGTGCGGTGTGTTGAGTGTGAGGGTGTGTGTTCGTGTGTGTACATTGTGGACCGGCGTGCGGTGGGTTGAGTTGAGGGTGTGTGTACGTTGTGGAACGGCGTTCGGTGGGTTGAGTGTGAGGGTGTGTGTTCGTGTGTAAGTTGTGGAACGGCGTGCGGTGTGTTGAGTGTGAGGGTGTGTGTTCGTGTGTGTACGTTGTGGAACGGCGTGCGGTGGCTTGAGGGTGAGGATGTGTGTACGTTGTGGAACGGCGTGCGGTGGGTTGAGTGTGAGGGTGTGTGTTCGTGTGTACGTTGTGGAACGGCGTGCGGTGTGTTGATTGTGAGGATGTGTGGTCGTGTGTGTACGATGTGGAACGGCGTGCGGTGGGTTGAGTGTGAGGGTGTGTGTACGTTTTGGAATGGCATGCGGTGGGTTGAGTGTGAGGATGTGTGTTCGTGTGTGTACGTTGTGGAACGGCGTGCGGTGTGTTGATTGTGAGGGTGTGTGTTCGTGTGTGTACGTTGTGGAACGGCGTTCGTAGGGTTGAGTGTGAGGATGTGTGGACGTGTGTGTACGATGTGGAACGGCGTGCGGTGGGTTGAGTGTGAGGGTGTGTGTACGTTTTGGAATGGCGTGCGGTGGGTTGAGTGTGAGGATGTGTGTTCGTGTGTGTACGTTGTGGAACGGCGTGCGGTGTGTTGAGTGTGAGGGTGTGTGTTCGTGTGTACGTTGTGGAACGGCGTGCGGTGTGTTGAGTGTGAGGGTGTGTGTTCGTGTGTGTACGTTGTGGAACGGCGTGCGGTGTGTTGAGTGTGAGGGTGTGTGTTCGTGTGTGTACGTTGTGGAACGGCGTGCGGTGGGTTGAGTGTGAGGGTGTGTGTACGTTGTGGAACGGCGTACGGTGGGTTGAGTGTGAGGGTGTGTGTTCGCATGTACGTTGTAGAACGGCGTGCGGTGTGTTGAGTGTGAGGGTGTGTGTACGTTGTGGAACGGCGTGCGGTGGGTTGAGTGTGAGGATTTGTGTTTGTGTGTGTACGTTGTGGAATGGCATGCAGTGTGTTGAGTTTGAGGGTGTGTGTTCGTGTGTACGTTGTGGAACGGCGTGCGGTGGGTTGAGTGTGAGGATTTGTGTTCGTGTGTGTACGTTGTGGAACGGCGTGCGGTGGGTTGAGTGTGAGGGTGTGTGTACGTTGTGGAACGGCGTGCGGTGGGTTAAGTGTGAGGATGTGTGTTCGTGTGTGTACGTTGTGGAACGGCGTGCGGTGTGTTGAGTGTGTGGGTGTGTGTTCGTGTGTGTACGTTGTGGAACTGCGTGCGGTGGGTTGAGTGTGAGGATGTGTGTTCGTGTGTGTACGTTGTGGAACGGCGTGCGGTGGGTTGAGTGTGAGGTTGTGTGTTCGTGTGTATACGTTGTGGAATGGCGTGCAGTGTGTTCTTGTGTGAGGGTGTGTGTTCGTGTGTGTACGTTGTGGAATGGCGTGCAGTGGGTTGAGTGTGAGGGTGTGTGTTCGTGTGTGTACGTTGTGGAACGGCGTGCGGTGGGTTGATCGTGAGGATGTGTGTTTGTGTGTTTACGTTGTGGAACGGTGTGCGGTGGGTTGAGTGTGAGGGTGTGTTCGTGTGTGTACGTTGTGGAACGCCGTGCGGTGGGTTGAGTTGAGGGTGTGTGTACGTTGTGGAACGGCGTTCGGTGGGTTGAGTGTGAGGGTGTGTGTTCGTGTGTAAGTTGTGGAACGGCGTGCGGTGTGTTGAGTGTGAGGGTGTGTGTTCGTGTGTGTACGTTGTGGAACGGCGTGCGGTGGCTTGAGTGTGAGGATGTGTGTACGTTGTGGAACAGCGTGCGGTGGGTTGAGTGTGAGGGTGTGTGTTCGTGTGTGTACGTTGTGGAACGTCGTGCGGTGGGTTGAGTGTGAGGATGTGTGTTCGTGTGTGTACGTTGTGGAACGGCGTGCGGTGGGTTGAGTGTGAGGGTGTGTGTTCGTGTGTATACGTTGTGGAATGGCGTGCAGTGTGTTGAGTGTGAGGGTGTGTGTTTGTGTGTGAGGGTGTGTGTTCGTGTGTAAGGTTGTGTATTCGTGTGTGAGGGTGTGTGTTTGTGTGTACGTTGTGGAAGGGCGTGCGGTGGGTTGAGTGTGAGGGTGTGTGTTCGTGTGTACATTGTGGAACGGCGAGCGGTGTGTTGAGTGTGAGGGTGTGTGTTCATGTGTGAGGGTGTGTTTTCATGTGTGAGGGTGTGTGTTCGTGTGTGAGGGTGTGTGTTCGTGTGTGAGGGTGTGTGTTCGTGTGTGAGGGTGTGTGTTCGTGTGTTCGTGTGTGAGGGTGTGTGTTCGTGTGTGAGGGTGTGTGTTCGTGTGTGGGGGTGTGTGTTTGTGTTTACGTTGTGGAACGGCGTGCGGTGGGTTGAGTGTGAGGGTGTGTGTTCGTTTGTACGTTGTGGAACGGCGTGCGGTGTGTTGAGTGTGAGGGTGTGTGTACGTTGTGTAACGGCGTGCGGTGGGTTGAGTGTGAGGATGTGTGTTTGTGTGTGTACGTTGTGGAATGGCATGCAGTGTGTTGAGTTTGAGGGTGTGTGTTCGTGTGTACGTTGTGGAACGGCGTGCGGTGGGTTGAGTGTGAGGATTTGTGTTCGTGTGTGTACGTTGTGGAACGGCGTGCGGTGGGTTGAGTGTGAGGGTGTGTGTACGTTGTGGAACGGCGTGCGGTGGGTTAAGTGTGAGGATGTGTGTTCGTGTGTGTACGTTGTGGAACGGCGTGCGGTGTGTTGAGTGTGTGGGTGTGTGTTCGTGTGTGTACGTTGTGGAACTGCGTGCGGTGGGTTGAGTGTGAGGATGTGTGTTCGTGTGTGTACGTTGTGGAACGGCGTGCGGTGGGTTGAGTGTGAGGTTGTGTGTTCGTGTGTATACGTTGTGGAATGGCGTGCAGTGTGTTCTTGTGTGAGGGTGTGTGTTCGTGTGTGTACGTTGTGGAACGGCGTGCGGTGGGTTGATCGTGAGGATGTGTGTTTGTGTGTGTACGTTGTGGAACGGTGTGCGGTGGGTTAAGTGTGAGGGTGTGTTCGTGTGTGTACTTTGTGGAACGGCGTGCGGTGTGTTGAGTGTGAGGGTGTGTGTTCGTGTGTGTACATTGTGGACCGGCGTGCGGTGGGTTGAGTTGAGGGTGTGTGTACGTTGTGGAACGGCGTTCGGTGGGTTGAGTGTGAGGGTGTGTGTTCGTGTGTAAGTTGTGGAACGGCGTGCGGTGTGTTGAGTGTGAGGGTGTGTGTTCGTGTGTGTACGTTGTGGAACGGCGTGCGGTGGCTTGAGGGTGAGGATGTGTGTACGTTGTGGAACGGCGTGCGGTGGAGTTGAGTGTGAGGGTGTGTGTTCGTGTGTACGTTGTGGAACGGCGTGCGGTGTGTTGATTGTGAGGATGTGTGGTCGTGTGTGTACGATGTGGAACGGCGTGCGGTGGGTTGAGTGTGAGGGTGTGTGTACGTTTTGGAATGGCATGCGGTGGGTTGAGTGTGAGGATGTGTGTTCGTGTGTGTACGTTGTGGAACGGCGTGCGGTGTGTTGATTGTGAGGGTGTGTGTTCGTGTGTGTACGTTGTGGAACGGCTTTCGTAGGGTTGAGTGTGAGGATGTGTGGACGTGTGTGTACGATGTGGAACGGCGTGCGGTGGGTTGAGTGTGAGGGTGTGTGTACGTTTTGGAATGGCGTGCGGTGGGTTGAGTGTGAGGATGTGTGTTCGTGTGTGTACGTTGTGGAACGGCGTGCGGTGTGTTGAGTGTGAGGGTGTGTGTTCGTGTGTACGTTGTGGAACGGCGTGCGGTGTTTTGAGTGTGAGGGTGTGTGTTCGTGTGTGTACGTTGTGGAACGGCGTGCGGTGTGTTGAGTGTGAGGGTGTGTGTTCGTGTGTGTACGTTGTGGAACGGCGTGCGGTGGGTTGAGTGTGAGGGTGTGTGTACGTTGTGGAACGGTGTGCGGTGGGTTGAGTGTGAGGGTGTGTGTTCGCATGTACGTTGTAGAACGGCGTGCGGTGTGTTGAGTGTGAGGGTGTGTGTACGTTGTGGAACGGCGTGCGGTGGGTTGAGTGTGAGGATTTGTGTTTGTGTGTGTACGTTGTGGAATGGCATGCAGTGTGTTGAGTTTGAGGGTGTGTGTTCGTGTGTACGTTGTGGAACGGCGTGCGGTGGGTTGAGTGTGAGGATTTGTGTTCGTGTGTGTACGTTGTGGAACGGCGTGCGGTGGGTTGAGTGTGAGGGTGTGTGTACGTTGTGGAACGGCGTGCGGTGGGTTAAGTGTGAGGATGTGTGTTCGTGTGTGTACGTTGTGGAACGGCGTGCGGTGTGTTGAGTGTGTGGGTGTGTGTTCGTGTGTGTACGTTGTGGAACTGCGTGCGGTGGGTTGAGTGTGAGGATGTGTGTTCGTGTGTGTACGTTGTGGAACGGCGTGCGGTGGGTTGAGTGTGAGGTTGTGTGTTCGTGTGTATACGTTGTGGAATGGCGTGCAGTGTGTTCTTGTGTGAGGGTGTGTGTTCGTGTGTGTACGTTGTGGAATGGCGTGCAGTGGGTTGAGTGTGAGGGTGTGTGTTCGTGTGTGTACGTTGTGGAACGGCGTGCGGTGGGTTGATCGTGAGGATGTGTGTTTGTGTGTTTACGTTGTGGAACGGTGTGCGGTGGGTTGAGTGTGAGGGTGTGTTCGTGTGTGTACGTTGTGGAACGCCGTGCGGTGGGTTGAGTTGAGGGTGTGTACGTTGTGGAACGGCGTTCGGTGGGTTGAGTGTGAGGGTGTGTGTTCGTGTGTAAGTTGTGGAACGGCGTGCGGTGTGTTGAGTGTGAGGGTGTGTGTTCGTGTGTGTACGTTGTGGAACGGCGTGCGGTGGCTTGAGTGTGAGGATGTGTGTACGTTGTGGAACAGCGTGCGGTGGGTTGAGTGTGAGGGTGTGTGTTCGTGTGTACGTTGTGGAACGGCGTGCGGTGTGTTGAGTGTGAGGGTGTGTGTTCGTGTGTGTACGTTGTGGAACGGCGTTCGTAGGGTTGAGTGTGAGGATGTGTGGTCGTGTGTGTACGATGTGGAACGGCGTGCGGTGGGTTGAGTGTGAGGGTGTGTGTACGTTTTGGAATGGCGTGCGGTGGGTTGAGTGTTAGGGTGTGTGTTCGTGTGTACGTTGTGGAATGGCTTGCGGTGTGTTGAGTGTGAGGGTGTGTGTTCGTGTGTGTACTTTGTGGAACGGCGTGCGGTGGGTTGAGTGTGAGGGTGTGTGTTCGTGTGTGTACGTTGTGGAACGGCGTGCGGTGGGTTGAGTGTGAGGGTGTGTGTACGTTGTGGAACGGCGTGCGGTGGGTTGAGTGTGAGGGTGTGTGTTCGTGTGTACGTTGTGGAACGCCGTGCGGTGTGTTGAGTGTAAGGGTGTGTGTTCGTGTGTGTACGTTTTGAAACGGCGTGCGGTGGGTTGTGTGTGAGGGTGTGTGTTCGTGTGTGTACGTTGTGGAACGGCGTGCGGTGGGTTGATTGTGAGGGTGTGTGTTCGTGTGTATACGTTGTGGAATGGCGTGCAGTGTGTTGAGTGTGAGGTTGTGTGTTCGTGTGTGTACGTTGTGGAATGGCGTTCAGTGGGTTGAGTGTGAGGGTGTGTGTTCATGTGTGTACGTTGTGGAACCGCGTGCGTTGGGTTGAGTGTGAGGGTGTGTGTTCGTGTGTGTACGTTGTGGAACGGCGTGCGGTGGGTTGAGTGTGATGGTGTGTGTTCGTGTGTGTACGTTGTGGAACGGCGTGCGGTGCGTTGAGTCTGAGGGTGTGTGTTCGTGTGTGTACATTGTGGAATGGCGTGCAGTGTGTTGAGTGTGATGGTGTGTGTTCGTGTGTACGTTGTGGAACGGCGTGCGGTGTGTTGAGTGTGAGGGTGTGTGTTCGTGTGTGTACGTTGTGGAACGTCGTGCGGTGGGTTGAGTGTGAGGATGTGTGTTCGTGTGTGTACGTTGTGGAACGGCGTGCGGTGGGTTGAGTGTGAGGGTGTGTGTTCGTGTGTATACGTTGTGGAATGGCGTGCAGTGTGTTGAGTGTGAGGGTGTGTGTTTGTGTGTGAGGGTGTGTGTTCGTGTGTAAGGTTGTGTGTTCGTGTGTGAGGGTGTGTGTTTGTGTGTACGTTGTGGAAGGGCGTGCGGTGGGTTGAGTGTGAGGGTGTGTGTTCGTGTGTACGTTGTGGAACGGCGAGCGGTGTGTTGAGTGTGAGGGTGTGTGTTCATGTGTGAGGGTGTGTGTTCGTGTGTGAGGGTGTGTGTTCGTGTGTGAGGGTGTGTTTTCATGTGTGAGGGTGTGTGTTCGTGTGTGAGGGTGTGTGTTCGTGTGTGAGGGTGTGTGTTCGTGTGTGAGGGTGTGTGTTCGTGTGTTCGTGTGTGAGGGTGTGTGTTCGTGTGTGAGGGTGTGTGTTCGTGTGTGGGGGTGTGTGTTTGTGTTTACGTTGTGGAACGGCGTGGGGTGGGTTGAGTGTGAGGGTGTGTGTTCGTTTGTACGTTGTGGAACGGCGAGCGGTGTGTTGAGTGTGAGGGTGTGTGTTCATGTGTGAGGGTGTGTGTTCGTGTGTGAGGGTGTCTGTTCGTGTGTGAGGGTGTGTGTTCATGTGTGAGGGTTTGTGTTCGTGTGTGAGGTTGTGTGTTCGTGTGTGAGGGTTTGTGTTCGTGTGTAAGGGTGTGTGTTCGTGTGTGAGGGTGTGTGTTCGTGTGTGAGGGTGTGTGTTCGTGTGTGAGGGTGTGTGTTCGTGTGTTAGGGTGTGTGTTCGTGTGTACGTTGTGGAACGGCGTGCGGTGGGTTGAGTGTGAAAGTGTGTGTTCGTGTGTGTACGTTGTGGAACGGCGTGCGGTGGGTTGAGTGTGAGGGTGTGTGTTCGTGTGTGTACGTTTTGGAACGGCGTGCGGTGGGTTGAGTGTGAGGGTGTGTGTTCGTGTTTATCCGTTGTGGAATGGCGTGCAGTTTGTTGAGTGTGAG
Organism: Bulinus truncatus; assembly: GCA_021962125.1. NCBI lineage: Eukaryota > Metazoa > Mollusca > Gastropoda > Planorbidae > Bulinus > Bulinus truncatus. The sequence goes on along the minus strand of JAGDYQ010000146.1, from coordinate 1,673,457 downwards.
GGTGTGTGTTCGTGTGTGTACGTTGTGGAATGGCGTGCAGTGAGTGTGAGGGTGTGTGTTCGTGTGTACGTTGTGGAACAGCGTGCGGTGGGTTGAGTGTGAGGATGTGTGTTCGTGTATGTACGTTGTGGAATGGCGTGCATTGTGTTGAGTGTGAGGATGTGTGTTCGTGTGTATACGTTGTGGAACGGCGTGCGGTGGGTTGAGTGTGAGGGTGGGTGTTCGTGTGTGTACGTTGTGGAACGGCGTGCGGTGGGTTGAGTGTGAGGATGTGTGTTCGTGTGTGTATGTTGTGGAATGGCGTGCAGTGTGTTGAGTTTGAGGGTGTGAGTTCGTGTGTACGTTGTGGAACGGCGTGCGGTGGGTTGAGTGTGAGGATGTGTGTTCGTGTGTGTACGTTGTGGAACGGCGTGCGGTGGGTTTAGTGTGAGGGTGTGTGTACGTTGTGGAACGGCGTGCGGTGTGTTGAGTGTGAGGATGTGTGTTCGTGTGTGTACGTTGTGGAACGGCGTGCGGTGTGTTGAGTGTGAGGGTGTGTGTTCGTGTGTACGTTGTGGAACGGCGTGCGGTGTGTTGAGTATGAGGGTGTGTGTTCGTGTGTGTACGTTGTGGAACGGCGTGCGGTGGGTTGAGTGTGAGGGTGTGTGTTCGTGTGTACGTTGTGGAACGGCGTGCGGTGTGTTGAGTGTGAGGGTGTGTGTTCGTGTGTGTACGTTGTGGAACGGCGTTCGTAGGGTTGAGTGTGAGGATGTGTGGTCGTGTGTGTACGATGTGGAACGGCGTGCGGTGGGTTGAGTGTGAGGGTGTGTGTACGTTGTGGAACGGCGTGAGGTGGGTTGAGTGTGAGGGTGTGTGTTCGCGTGTACGTTGTGGAACGGCGTGCGGTGTGTTGAGTGTGAGGGTGTGTGTACGTTGTGTAACGGCGTGCGGTGGGTTGAGTGTGAGGATGTGTGTTTGTGTGTGTACGTTGTGGAATGGCATGCAGTGTGTTGAGTTTGAGGGTGTGTGTTCGTGTGTACGTTGTGGAACGGCGTGCGGTGGGTTGAGTGTGAGGGTGTGTGTACGTTGTGGAACGGCGTGCGGTGGGTTAAGTGTGAGGATGTGTGTTCGTGTGTGTACGTTGTGGAACGGCGTGCGGTGTGTTGAGTGTGTGGGTGTGTGTTCGTGTGTGTACGTTGTGGAACTGCGTGCGGTGGGTTGAGTGTGAGGATGTGTGTTCGTGTGTGTACGTTGTGGAACGGCGTGCGGTGGGTTGAGTGTGAGGTTGTGTGTTCGTGTGTATACGTTGTGGAATGGCGTGCAGTGTGTTCTTGTGTGAGGGTGTGTGTTCGTGTGTGTACGTTGTGGAATGGCGTGCAGTGGGTTGAGTGTGAGGTTGTGTGTTCGTGTGTGTACGTTGTGGAACGGCGTGCGGTGGGTTGATCGTGAGGATGTGTGTTTGTGTGTGTACGTTGTGGAACGGTGTGCGGTGGGTTGAGTGTGAGGGTGTGTTCGTGTGTGTACGTTGTGGAACGGCGTGCGGTGTGTTGAGTGTGAGGGTCTGTGTTCGTGTGTGTACGTTGTGGACCGGCGTGCGGTGGGTTGAGTTGAGGGTGTGTGTACGTTGTGGAACGGCGTTCGGTGGGTTGAGTGTGAGGGTGTGTGTTCGTGTGTAAGTTGTGGAACGGCGTGCGGTGCGTGAGTGTGAGGGTGTGTGTTCGTGTGTGTACGTTGTGGAACGGCGTGCGGTGGCTTGAGTGTGAGGATGTGTGTACGTTGTGGAACGGCGTGCGGTGGGTTGAGTGTGAGGGTGTGTGTTCGTGTGTACGTTGTGGAACGGCGTGCGGTGTGTTGAGTGTGAGGGTGTGTGTTCGTGTGTGTACGTTGTGGAACGGCGTTCGTAGGGTTGAGTGTGAGTATGTGTGGTCGTGTGTGTACGATGTGGAACGGCGTGCGGTGGGTTGAGTGTGAGGGTGTGTGTACGTTGTGGAACGGCGTGCGGTGGGTTGAGTGTGAGGATGTGTGTTCGTGTGTGTACGTTGTGGAACGGCGTGCGGTGTGTTGAGTGTGAGGGTGTGTGTTCGTGTGTACGTTGTGGAACGGCGTGCGGTGGGTTGAGTGTGAGGGTGTGTGTTCGTGTGTGTACGTTGTGGAACGGCGTGCGGTGTGTTGAGTGTGAGGGTGTGTGATCGTGTGTGTACGTTGTGGAACGGCGTGCGGTGTGTTGAGTGTGAGGGTGTGTGTTCGTGTGTGTACGTTGTGGACCGGCGTGCGGTGGGTTGAGTTGAGGGTGTGTGTACGTTGTGGAACGGCGTGCGGTGGGTTGAGTGTGAGGGTGTGTGTTCGCGTGTACGTTGTGGAACGGCGTGCGGTGTGTTGATTGTGAGGGTGTGTGTACGTTGTGTAACGGCGTGCGGTGGGTTGAGTGTGAGGATGTGTGTTTGTGTGTGTACGTTGTGGAATGGCATGCAGTGTGTTGAGTTTCAGGGTGTGTGTTCGTGTGTACGTTGTGGAACTGCGTGCGGTGGGTTGAGTGTGAGGATGTGTGTTCGTGTGTGTACGTTATGGAACGGCGTGCGGTGGGTTGAGTTGAGGGTGTGTGTACGTTGTGGAACGGCGTTCGGTGGGTTGAGTGTGAGGGTGTGTGTTCGTGTGTAAGTTGTGGAACGGCGTGCGGTGTGTTGAGTGTGAGGGTGTGTGTTCGTGTGTGTACGTTGTGGAACGGCGTGCGGTGGGTTGAGTGTGAGGCTGTGTGTACGTTGTGGAACAGCGTGCGGTGGGTTGAGTGTGAGGGTGTGTGTTCGTGTGTACGTTGTGGAACGGCGTGCGGTGTGTTGAGTGTGAGGGTGTGTGTTCGTGTGTGTACGTTGTGGAACGGCGTTCGTAGGGTTGAGTGTGAGGATGTGTGGTCGTGTGTGTACGATGTGGAACGGCGTGCGGTGGGTTGAGTGTGAGGGTGTGTGTACGTTTTGGAATGGCGTGCGGTGGGTTGAGTGTTAGGGTGTGTGTTCGTGTGTACGTTGTGGAATGGCTTGCGGTGTGTTGAGTGAGAGGGTGTGTGTTCGTGTGTGTACTTTGTGGAACGGCGTGCGGTGGGTTGGGTGTGAGGGTGTGTGTTCGTGTGTGTACGTTGTGGAACGGCGTGCGGTGGGTTGAGTGTGAGGGTGTGTGTACGTTGTGGAACGGCGTGCGGTGGGTTGAGTGTGAGGGTGTGTGTTCGTGTGTACGTTGTGGAACGCCGTGCGGTGTGTTGAGTGTGAGGGTGTGTGTTCGTGTGTGTACGTTTTGAAACGGCGTGCGGTGGGTTGTGTGTGAGGGTGTGTGTTCGTGTGTGTACGTTGTGGAACGGCGTGCGGTGGGTTGATTGTGAGGGTGTGTGTTCGTGTGTATACGTTGTGGAATGGCGTGCAGTGTGTTGAGTGTGAGGTTGTGTGTTCGTGTGTGTACGTTGTGGAATGGCGTTCAGTGGGTTGAGTGTGAGGGTGTGTGTTCATGTGTGTACGTTGTGGAACCGCGTGCGGTGGGTTGAGTGTGAGGGTGTGTGTTCGTGTGTGTACGTTGTGGAACGGCGTGCGGTGGGTTGAGTGTGATGGTGTGTGTTCGTGTGTGTACGTTGTGGAACGGCGTGCGGTGCGTTGAGTCTGAGGGTGTGTGTTCGTGTGTGTACATTGTGGAATGGCGTGCAGTGTGTTGAGTGTGAGGGTGTGTGTTCGTGTGTACGTTGTGGAACGGCGTGCGGTGTGTTGAGTGTGAGGATGTGTGTTCGTGTGTGTACGTTGTGGAACGGCGTGCGGTGGGTTGAGTGTGAGGGTGTGTGTTCGTGTGTATACGTTGTGGAATGGCGTGCAGTGTGTTGAGTGTGAGGGTGTGTGTTTGTGTGTGAGGGTGTGTGTTCGTGTGTAAGGTTGTGTGTTCGTGTGTGAGGGTGTGTGTTTGTGTGTACGTTGTGGAAGGGCGTGCGGTGGGTTGAGTGTGAGGGTGTGTGTTCGTGTGTACGTTGTGGAACGGCGAGCGGTGTGTTGAGTGTGAGGGTGTGTGTTCATGTGTGAGGGTGTGTGTTCGTGTGTGAGGGTGTGTGTTCGTGTGTGAGGGTGTGTTTTCATGTGTGAGGGTGTGTGTTCGTGTGTGAGGGTGTGTGTTCGTGTGTGAGGGTGTGTGTTCGTGTGTGAGGGTGTGTGTTCGTGTGTTCGTGTGTGAGGGTGTGTTGTTCGTGTGTGAGGGTGTGTGTTCGTGTGTGGGGGTGTGTGTTTGTGTTTACGTTGTGGAACGGCGTGCGGTGGGTTGTGTGTGAGGGTGTGTGTTCGTTTGTACGTTGTGGAACGGCGAGCGGTGTGTTGAGTGTGAGGGTGTGTGTTCATGTGTGAGGGTGTGTGTTCGTGTGTGAGGGTGTCTGTTCGTGTGTGAGGGTGTGTGTTCATGTGTGAGGGTTTGTGTGCGTGTGTGAGGTTGTGTGTTCGTGTGTGAGGGTGTGTGTTCGTGTGTAAGGGTGTGTGTTCGTGTGTGAGGGTGTGTGTTCGTGTGTGAGGGTGTGTGTTCGTGTGTGAGGGTGTGTGTTCGTGTGTTAGGGTGTGTGTTCGTGTGTACGTTGTGGAACGGCGTGCGGTGGGTTGAGTGTGAAAGTGTGTGTTCGTGTGTGTACGTTGTGGAACGGCGTGCGGTGGGTTGAGTGTGAGGGTGTGTGTTCGTGTGTGTACGTTGTGGAACGGCGTGCGGTGGGTTGAGTGTGAGGGTGTGTGTTCGTGTTTATCCGTTGTGGAATGGCGTGCAGTGTGTTGAGTGTGAGGGTGTGTGTTCGTGTGTGTACGTTGTGGAATGGCGTGCAGTGAGTGTGAGGGTGTGTGTTCGTGTGTACGTTGTGGAACGGCGTAAGGTGTGTTGAGTGTGAGGGTGTGTGTTCGTGTGTACGTTGTGGAACAGCGTGCGGTGGGTTGAGTGTGAGGATGTGTGTTCGTGTATGTACGTTGTGGAATGGCGTGCATTGTGTTGAGTGTGAGGATGTGTGTTCGTGTGTATACGTTGTGGAACGGCGTGCGGTGGGTTGAGTGTGAGGGTGGGTGTTCGTGTGTGTACGTTGTGGAACGGCGTGCGGTGGGTTGAGTGTGAGGATGTGTGTTCGTGTGTGTATGTTGTGGAATGGCGTGCAGTGTGTTGAGTTTGAGGGTGTGAGTTCGTGTGTACGTTGTGGAACGGCGTGCGGTGGGTTGAGTGTGAGGATGTGTGTTCGTGTGTGTACGTTGTGGAACGGCGTGCGGTGGGTTTAGTGTGAGGGTGTGTGTACGTTGTGGAACGGCGTGCGGTGTGTTGAGTGTGAGGATGTGTGTCGTGTGTGTACGTTGTGGAACGGCGTGCGGTGTGTTGAGTGTGAGGGTGTGTGTTCGTGTGTACGTTGTGGAACGGCGTGCGGTGTGTTGATTGTGAGGGTGTGTGTACGTTGTGTAACGGCGTGCGGTGGGTTGAGTGTGAGGATGTGTGTTTGTGTGTGTACGTTGTGGAATGGCATGCAGTGTGTTGAGTTTCAGGGTGTGTGTTCGTGTGTACGTTGTGGAACTGCGTGCGGTGGGTTGAGTGTGAGGATGTGTGTTCGTGTGTGTACGTTATGGAACGGCGTGCGGTGGGTTGAGTTGAGGGTGTGTGTACGTTGTGGAACGGCGTTCGGTGGGTTGAGTGTGAGGGTGTGTGTTCGTGTGTAAGTTGTGGAACGGCGTGCGGTGTGTTGAGTGTGAGGGTGTGTGTTCGTGTGTGTACGTTGTGGAACGGCGTGCGGTGGCTTGAGTGTGAGGATGTGTGTACGTTGTGGAACAGCGTGCGGTGGGTTGAGTGTGAGGGTGTGTGTTCGTGTGTACGTTGTGGAACGGCGTGCGGTGTGTTGAGTGTGAGGGTGTGTGTTCGTGTGTGTACGTTGTGGAACGGCGTTCGTAGGGTTGAGTGTGAGGATGTGTGGTCGTGTGTGTACGATGTGGAACGGCGTGCGGTGGGTTGAGTGTGAGGGTGTGTGTACGTTTTGGAATGGCGTGCGGTGGGTTGAGTGTTAGGGTGTGTGTTCGTGTGTACGTTGTGGAATGGCTTGCGGTGTGTTGAGTGTGAGGGTGTGTGTTCGTGTGTGTACTTTGTGGAACGGCGTGCGGTGGGTTGAGTGTGAGGGTGTGTGTTCGTGTGTGTACGTTGTGGAACGGCGTGCGGTGGGTTGAGTGTGAGGGTGTGTGTACGTTGTGGAACGGCGTGCGGTGGGTTGAGTGTGAGGGTGTGTGTTCGTGTGTACGTTGTGGAACGCCGTGCGGTGTGTTGAGTGTGAGGGTGTGTGTTCGTGTGTGTACGTTTTGAAACGGCGTGCGGTGGGTTGTGTGTGAGGGTGTGTGTTCGTGTGTGTACGTTGTGGAACGGCGTGCGGTGGGTTGATTGTGAGGGTGTGTGTTCGTGTGTATACGTTGTGGAATGGCGTGCAGTGTGTTGAGTGTGAGGTTGTGTGTTCGTGTGTGTACGTTGTGGAATGGCGTTCAGTGGGTTGAGTGTGAGGGTGTGTGTTCATGTGTGTACGTTGTGGAACCGCGTGCGGTGGGTTGAGTGTGAGGGTGTGTGTTCGTGTGTGTACGTTGTGGAACGGCGTGCGGTGGGTTGAGTGTGATGGTGTGTGTTCGTGTGTGTACGTTGTGGAACGGCGTGCGGTGCGTTGAGTCTGAGGGTGTGTGTTCGTGTGTGTACATTGTGGAATGGCGTGCAGTGTGTTGAGTGTGAGGGTGTGTGTTCGTGTGTACGTTGTGGAACGGCGTGCGGTGTGTTGAGTGTGAGGGTGTGTGTTCGTGTGTGTACGTTGTGGAACGTCGTGCGGTGGGTTGAGTGTGAGGATGTGTGTTCGTGTGTGTACGTTGTGGAACGGCGTGCGGTGGGTTGAGTGTGAGGGTGTGTGTTCGTGTGTATACGTTGTGGAATGGCGTGCAGTGTGTTGAGTGTGAGGGTGTGTGTTTGTGTGTGAGGGTGTGTGTTCGTGTGTAAGGTTGTGTGTTCGTGTGTGAGGGTGTGTGTTTGTGTGTACGTTGTGGAAGGGCGTGCGGTGGGTTGAGTGTGAGGGTGTGTGTTCGTGTGTACGTTGTGGAACGGCGAGCGGTGTGTTGAGTGTGAGGGTGTGTGTTCATGTGTGAGGGTGTGTGTTCGTGTGTGAGGGTGTGTGTTCGTGTGTGAGGGTGTGTTTTCATGTGTGAGGGTGTGTGTTCGTGTGTGAGGGTGTGTGTTCGTGTGTGAGGGTGTGTGTTCGTGTGTGAGGGTGTGTGTTCGTGTGTTCGTGTGTGAGGGTGTGTGTTCGTGTGTGAGGGTGTGTGTTCGTGTGTGGGGGTGTGTGTTTGTGTTTACGTTGTGGAACGGCGTGCGGTGGGTTGAGTGTGAGGGTGTGTGTTCGTTTGTACGTTGTGGAACGGCGAGCGGTGTGTTGAGTGTGAGGGTGTGTGTTCATGTGTGAGGGTGTGTGTTCGTGTGTGAGGGTGTCTGTTCGTGTGTGAGGGTGTGTGTTCATGTGTGAGGGTTTGTGTTCGTGTGTGAGGTTGTGTGTTCGTGTGTGAGGGTGTGTGTTCGTGTGTAAGGGTGTGTGTTCGTGTGTGAGGGTGTGTGTTCGTGTGTGAGGGTGTGTGTTCGTGTGTGAGGGTGTGTGTTCGTGTGTTAGGGTGTGTGTTCGTGTGTACGTTGTGGAACGGCGTGCGGTGGGTTGAGTGTGAAAGTGTGTGTTCGTGTGTGTACGTTGTGGAACGGCGTGCGGTGGGTTGAGTGTGAGGGTGTGTGTTCGTGTGTGTACGTTGTGGAACGGCGTGCGGTGGGTTGAGTGTGAGGGTGTGTGTTCGTGTTTATCCGTTGTGGAATGGCGTGCAGTGTGTTGAGTGTGAGGGTGTGTGTTCGTGTGTGTACGTTGTGGAATGGCGTGCAGTGAGTGTGAGGGTGTGTGTTCGTGTGTACGTTGTGGAACGGCGTAAGGTGTGTTGAGTGTGAGGGTGTGTGTTCGTGTGTACGTTGTGGAACAGCGTGCGGTGGGTTGAGTGTGAGGATGTGTGTTCGTGTATGTACGTTGTGGAATGGCGTGCATTGTGTTGAGTGTGAGGATGTGTGTTCGTGTGTATACGTTGTGGAACGGCGTGCGGTGGGTTGAGTGTGAGGGTGGGTGTTCGTGTGTGTACGTTGTGGAACGGCGTGCGGTGGGTTGAGTGTGAGGATGTGTGTTCGTGTGTGTATGTTGTGGAATGGCGTGCAGTGTGTTGAGTTTGAGGGTGTGAGTTCGTGTGTACGTTGTGGAACGGCGTGCGGTGGGTTGAGTGTGAGGATGTGTGTTCGTGTGTGTACGTTGTGGAACGGCGTGCGGTGGGTTTAGTGTGAGGGTGTGTGTACGTTGTGGAACGGCGTGCGGTGTGTTGAGTGTGAGGATGTGTGTTCGTGTGTGTACGTTGTGGAACGGCGTGCGGTGTGTTGAGTGTGAGGGTGTGTGTTCGTGTGTACGTTGTGGAACGGCGTGCGTTGTGTTGAGTATGAGGGTGTGTGTTCGTGTGTGTACGTTGTGGAACGGCGTGCGGTGGGTTGAGTGTGAGGGTGTGTGTTCGTGTGTACGTTGTGGAACGGCGTACGGTGTGTTGAGTGTGAGGGTGTGTGTTCGTGTGTGTACGTTGTGGAACGGCGTTCGTAGGGTTGAGTGTGAGGATGTGTGGTCGTGTGTGTACGATGTGGAACGGCGTGCGGTGGGTTGAGTGTGAGGGTTTGTGTACGTTGTGGAACGGCGTGCGGTGGGTTGAGTGTGAGGGTGTGTGTTCGCGTGTACGTTGTGGAACGGCGTGCGGTGTGTTGAGTGTGAGGGTGTGTGTACGTTGTGTAACGGCGTGCGGTGGGTTGAGTGTGAGGATGTGTGTTTGTGTGTGTACGTTGTGGAATGGCATGCAGTGTGTTGAGTTTGATGGTGTGTGTTCGTGTGTACGTTGTGGAACGGCGTGCGGTGGGTTGAGTGTGAGGGTGTGTGTACGTTGTGGAACGGCGTGCGGTGGGTTAAGTGTGAGGATGTGTGTTCGTGTGTGTACGTTGTGGAACGGCGTGCGGTGTGTTGAGTGTGTGGGTGTGTGTTCGTGTGTGTACGTTGTGGAACTGCGTGCGGTGGGTTGAGTGTGAGGATGTGTGTTCGTGTGTGTACGTTGTGGAACGGCGTGCGGTGGGTTGAGTGTGAGGTTGTGTGTTCGTGTGTATACGTTGTGGAATGGCGTGCAGTGTGTTCTTGTGTGAGGGTGTGTGTTCGTGTGTGTACGTTGTGGAATGGCGTGCAGTGGGTTGAGTGTGAGGTTGTGTGTTCGTGTGTGTACGTTGTGGAACGGCGTGCGGTGGGTTGATCGTGAGGATGTGTGTTTGTGTGTGTACGTTGTGGAACGGTGTGCGGTGGGTTGAGTGTGAGGGTGTGTTCGTGTGTGTACGTTGTGGAACGGCGTGCGGTGTGTTGAGTGTGAGGGTGTGTGTTCGTGTGTGTACGTTGTGGACCGGCGTGCGGTGGGTTGAGTTGAGGGTGTGTGTACGTTGTGGAACGGCGTTCGGTGGGTTGAGTGTGAGGGTGTGTGTTCGTGTGTAAGTTGTGGAACGGCGTGCGGTGCGTGAGTGTGAGGGTGTGTGTTCGTGTGTGTACGTTGTGGAACGGCGTGCGGTGGCTTGAGTGTGAGGATGTGTGTACGTTGTGGAACGGCGTGCGGTGGGTTGAGTGTGAGGGTGTGTGTTCGTGTGTACGTTGTGGAACGGCGTGCGGTGTGTTGAGTGTGAGGGTGTGTGTTCGTGTGTGTACGTTGTGGAACGGCGTTCGTAGGGTTGAGTGTGAGTATGTGTGGTCGTGTGTGTACGATGTGGAACGGCGTGCGGTGGGTTGAGTGTGAGGGTGTGTGTACGTTGTGGAACGGCGTGCGGTGGGTTGAGTGTGAGGATGTGTGTTCGTGTGTGTACGTTGTGGAACGGCGTGCGGTGTGTTGAGTGTGAGGGTGTGTGTTCGTGTGTACGTTGTGGAACGGCGTGCGGTGTGTTGAGTATGAGGGTGTGTGTTCGTGTGTGTACGTTGTGGAACGGCGTGCGGTGGGTTGAGTGTGAGGGTGTGTGTTCGTGTGTGTACGTTGTGGAACGGCGTGCGGTGTTTGAGTGTAAGGGTGTGTGTTCGTGTGTGTACGTTGTGGAACGGCGTGCGGTGTGTTGAGTGTGAGGGTGTGTGTTCGTGTGTGTACGTTGTGGACCGGCGTGCGGTGGGTTGAGTTGAGGGTGTGTGTACGTTGTGGAACGGCGTGCGGTGGGTTGAGTGTGAGGGTGTGTGTTCGCGTGTACGTTGTGGAACGGCGTGCGGTGTGTTGATTGTGAGTGTGTGTGTACGTTGTGTAACGGCGTGCGGTGGGTTGAGTGTGAGGATGTGTGTTTGTGTGTGTACGTTGTGGAATGGCATGCAGTGTGTTGAGTTTCAGGGTGTGTGTTCGTGTGTACGTTGTGGAACTGCGTGCGGTGGGTTGAGTGTGAGGATGTGTGTTCGTGTGTGTACGTTATGGAACGGCGTGCGGTAGGTTGAGTGTGAGGTTGTGTGTTCGTGTGTATACGTTGTGGAATGGCGTGCAGTGTGTTCTTGTGTGAGGGTGTGTGTTCGTGTGTGTACGTTGTGGAATGGCGTGCAGTGGGTTGAGTGTGAGGGTGTGTGTTCGTGTGTGTACGTTGTGGAACGGCGTGCGGTGGGTTGATCGTGAGGATGTGTGTTTGTGTGTGTACGTTGTGGAACGGTGTGCGGTGGGTTGAGTGTGAGGGTGTGTTCGTGTGTGTACGTTGTGGAACGGCGTGCGGTGTGTTGAGTGTGAGGGTGTGTGTTCGTGTGTGTACGTTGTGGACCGGCGTGCGGTGGGTTGAGTTGAGGGTGTGTACGTTGTGGAACGGCGTTCGGTGGGTTGAGTGTGAGGGTGTGTGTTCGTGTGTAAGTTGTGGAACGGCGTGCGGTGTGTTGAGTGTGAGGGTGTGTGTTCGTGTGTGTACGTTGTGGAACGGCGTGCGGTGGCTTGAGTGTGAGGATGTGTGTACGTTGTGGAACGGCGTGCGGTGGGTTGAGTGTGAGGGTGTGTGTTCGTGTGTACGTTGTGGAATGGCGTGCGGTGTGTTGAGTGTGAGGGTGTGTGTTCGTGTGTGTACGTTGTGGAACGGCGTTCGTAGGGTTGAGTGTGAGGATGTGTGGTCGTGTGTGTACGATGTGGAACGGCGTGCGGTGGGTTGAGTGTGAGGGTGTGTGTACGTTTTGGAATGGCGTGCGGTGGGTTGAGTGTTAAGGTGTGTGTTCGTGTGTACGTTGTGGAATGGCGTGCGGTGTGTTGAGTGTGAGGGTGTGTGTTCGTGTGTGTACTTTGTGGAACGGCGTGCGGTGGGTTGAGTGTGAGGGTGTGTGTTCGTGTGTGTACGTTGTGGAACGGCGTGCGGTGGGTTGAGTGTGAGGGTGTGTGTACGTTGTGGAACGGCGTGCGGTGGGTTGAGTGTGAGGGTGTGTGGTCGTGTGTACGTTGTGGAACGCCGTGCGGTGTGTTGAGTGTGAGGGTGTGTGTTCGTGTGTGTACGTTTTGGAACGGCGTGCGGTGGGTTGTGTGTGAGGGTGTGTAGTCGTGTGTACGTTGTGGAACGGCGTGCGGTGTGTTGAGTGTGAGGGTGTGTGTTCGTGTGTGTACGTTGTGGAACGGCGTTCGTAGGGTTGAGTGTGAGGATGTGTGGTCGTGTGTGTACGATGTGGAACGGCGTGCGGTGGGTTGAGTGTGAGGGTGTGTGTACGTTTTGGAATGGCGTGCGGTGGGTTGAGTGTTAGGGTGTGTGTTCGTGTGTACGTTGTGGAATGGCTTGCGGTGTGTTGAGTGAGAGGGTGTGTGTTCGTGTGTGTACTTTGTGGAACGGCGTGCGGTGGGTTGGGTGTGAGGGTGTGTGTTCGTGTGTGTACGTTGTGGAACGGCGTGCGGTGGGTTGAGTGTGAGGGTGTGTGTACGTTGTGGAACGGCGTGCGGTGGGTTGAGTGTGAGGGTGTGTGTTCGTGTGTACGTTGTGGAACGCCGTGCGGTGTGTTGAGTGTGAGGGTGTGTGTTCGTGTGTGTACGTTTTGAAACGGCGTGCGGTGGGTTGTGTGTGAGGGTGTGTGTTCGTGTGTGTACGTTGTGGAACGGCGTGCGGTGGGTTGATTGTGAGGGTGTGTGTTCGTGTGTATACGTTGTGGAATGGCGTGCAGTGTGTTGAGTGTGAGGTTGTGTGTTCGTGTGTGTACGTTGTGGAATGGCGTTCAGTGGGTTGAGTGTGAGGGTGTGTGTCATGTGTGTACGTTGTGGAACCGCGTGCGGTGGGTTGAGTGTGAGGGTGTGTGTTCGTGTGTGTACGTTGTGGAACGGCGTGCGGTGGGTTGAGTGTGATGGTGTGTGTTCGTGTGTGTACGTTGTGGAACGGCGTGCGGTGCGTTGAGTCTGAGGGTGTGTGTTCGTGTGTGTACATTGTGGAATGGCGTGCAGTGTGTTGAGTGTGAGGGTGTGTGTTCGTGTGTACGTTGTGGAACGGCGTGCGGTGTGTTGAGTGTGAGGATGTGTGTTCGTGTGTGTACGTTGTGGAACGGCGTGCGGTGGGTTGAGTGTGAGGGTGTGTGTTCGTGTGTATACGTTGTGGAATGGCGTGCAGTGTGTTGAGTGTGAGGGTGTGTGTTTGTGTGTGAGGGTGTGTGTTCGTGTGTAAGGTTGTGTGTTCGTGTGTGAGGGTGTGTGTTTGTGTGTACGTTGTGGAAGGGCGTGCGGTGGGTTGAGTGTGAGGGTGTGTGTTCGTGTGTACGTTGTGGAACGGCGAGCGGTGTGTTGAGTGTGAGGGTGTGTGTTCATGTGTGAGGGTGTGTGTTCGTGTGTGAGGGTGTGTGTTCGTGTGTGAGGGTGTGTTTTCATGTGTGAGGGTGTGTGTTCGTGTGTGAGGGTGTGTGTTCGTGTGTGAGGGTGTGTGTTCGTGTGTGAGGGTGTGTGTTCGTGTGTTCGTGTGTGAGGGTGTGTGTTCGTGTGTGAGGGTGTGTGTTCGTGTGTGGGGGTGTGTGTTTGTGTTTACGTTGTGGAACGGCGTGCGGTGGGTTGTGTGTGAGGGTGTGTGTTCGTTTGTACGTTGTGGAACGGCGAGCGGTGTGTTGAGTGTGAGGGTGTGTGTTCATGTGTGAGGGTGTGTGTTCGTGTGTGAGGGTGTCTGTTCGTGTGTGAGGGTGTGTGTTCATGTGTGAGGGTTTGTGTGCGTGTGTGAGGTTGTGTGTTCGTGTGTGAGGGTGTGTGTTCGTGTGTAAGGGTGTGTGTTCGTGTGTGAGGGTGTGTGTTCGTGTGTGAGGGTGTGTGTTCGTGTGTGAGGGTGTGTGTTCGTGTGTTAGGGTGTGTGTTCGTGTGTACGTTGTGGAACGGCGTGCGGTGGGTTGAGTGTGAAAGTGTGTGTTCGTGTGTGTACGTTGTGGAACGGCGTGCGGTGGGTTGAGTGTGAGGGTGTGTGTTCGTGTGTGTACGTTGTGGAACGGCGTGCGGTGGGTTGAGTGTGAGGGTGTGTGTTCGTGTTTATCCGTTGTGGAATGGCGTGCAGTGTGTTGAGTGTGAGGGTGTGTGTTCGTGTGTGTACGTTGTGGAATGGCGTGCAGTGAGTGTGAGGGTGTGTGTTCGTGTGTACGTTGTGGAACGGCGTAAGGTGTGTTGAGTGTGAGGGTGTGTGTTCGTGTGTACGTTGTGGAACAGCGTGCGGTGGGTTGAGTGTGAGGATGTGTGTTCGTGTATGTACGTTGTGGAATGGCGTGCATTGTGTTGAGTGTGAGGATGTGTGTTCGTGTGTATACGTTGTGGAACGGCGTGCGGTGGGTTGAGTGTGAGGGTGGGTGTTCGTGTGTGTACGTTGTGGAACGGCGTGCGGTGGGTTGAGTGTGAGGATGTGTGTTCGTGTGTGTATGTTGTGGAATGGCGTGCAGTGTGTTGAGTTTGAGGGTGTGAGTTCGTGTGTACGTTGTGGAACGGCGTGCGGTGGGTTGAGTGTGAGGATGTGTGTTCGTGTGTGTACGTTGTGGAACGGCGTGCGGTGGGTTTAGTGTGAGGGTGTGTGTACGTTGTGGAACGGCGTGCGGTGTGTTGAGTGTGAGGATGTGTGTTCGTGTGTGTACGTTGTGGAACGGCGTGCGGTGTGTTGAGTGTGAGGGTGTGTGTTCGTGTGTACGTTGTGGAACGGCGTGCGGTGTGTTGATTGTGAGGGTGTGTGTACGTTGTGTAACGGCGTGCGGTGGGTTGAGTGTGAGGATGTGTGTTTGTGTGTGTACGTTGTGGAATGGCATGCAGTGTGTTGAGTTTCAGGGTGTGTGTTCGTGTGTACGTTGTGGAACTGCGTGCGGTGGGTTGAGTGTGAGGATGTGTGTTCGTGTGTGTACGTTATGGAACGGCGTGCGGTGGGTTGAGTTGAGGGTGTGTGTACGTTGTGGAACGGCGTTCGGTGGGTTGAGTGTGAGGGTGTGTGTTCGTGTGTAAGTTGTGGAACGGCGTGCGGTGTGTTGAGTGTGAGGGTGTGTGTTCGTGTGTGTACGTTGTGGAACGGCGTGCGGTGGCTTGAGTGTGAGGATGTGTGTACGTTGTGGAACAGCGTGCGGTGGGTTGAGTGTGAGGGTGTGTGTTCGTGTGTACGTTGTGGAACGGCGTGCGGTGTGTTGAGTGTGAGGGTGTGTGTTCGTGTGTGTACGTTGTGGAACGGCGTTCGTAGGGTTGAGTGTGAGGATGTGTGGTCGTGTGTGTACGATGTGGAACGGCGTGCGGTGGGTTGAGTGTGAGGGTGTGTGTACGTTTTGGAATGGCGTGCGGTGGGTTGAGTGTTAGGGTGTGTGTTCGTGTGTACGTTGTGGAATGGCTTGCGGTGTGTTGAGTGTGAGGGTGTGTGTTCGTGTGTACTTTGTGGAACGGCGTGCGGTGGGTTGAGTGTGAGGGTGTGTGTTCGTGTGTGTACGTTGTGGAACGGCGTGCGGTGGGTTGAGTGTGAGGGTGTGTGTACGTTGTGGAACGGCGTGCGGTGGGTTGAGTGTGAGGGTGTGTGTTCGTGTGTACGTTGTGGAACGCCGTGCGGTGTGTTGAGTGTGAGGGTGTGTGTTCGTGTGTGTACGTTTTGAAACGGCGTGCGGTGGGTTGTGTGTGAGGGTGTGTGTTCGTGTGTGTACGTTGTGGAACGGCGTGCGGTGGGTTGATTGTGAGGGTGTGTGTTCGTGTGTATACGTTGTGGAATGGCGTGCAGTGTGTTGAGTGTGAGGTTGTGTGTTCGTGTGTGTACGTTGTGGAATGGCGTTCAGTGGGTTGAGTGTGAGGGTGTGTGTTCATGTGTGTACGTTGTGGAACCGCGTGCGGTGGGTTGAGTGTGAGGGTGTGTGTTCGTGTGTGTACGTTGTGGAACGGCGTGCGGTGGGTTGAGTGTGATGGTGTGTGTTCGTGTGTGTACGTTGTGGAACGGCGTGCGGTGCGTTGAGTCTGAGGGTGTGTGTTCGTGTGTGTACATTGTGGAATGGCGTGCAGTGTGTTGAGTGTGAGGGTGTGTGTTCGTGTGTACGTTGTGGAACGGCGTGCGGTGTGTTGAGTGTGAGGGTGTGTGTTCGTGTGTGTACGTTGTGGAACGTCGTGCGGTGGGTTGAGTGTGAGGATGTGTGTTCGTGTGTGTACGTTGTGGAACGGCGTGCGGTGGGTTGAGTGTGAGGGTGTGTGTTCGTGTGTATACGTTGTGGAATGGCGTGCAGTGTGTTGAGTGTGAGGGTGTGTGTTTGTGTGTGAGGGTGTGTGTTCGTGTGTAAGGTTGTGTGTTCGTGTGTGAGGGTGTGTGTTTGTGTGTACGTTGTGGAAGGGCGTGCGGTGGGTTGAGTGTGAGGGTGTGTGTTCGTGTGTACGTTGTGGAACGGCGAGCGGTGTGTTGAGTGTGAGGGTGTGTGTTCATGTGTGAGGGTGTGTGTTCGTGTGTGAGGGTGTGTGTTCGTGTGTGAGGGTGTGTTTTCATGTGTGAGGGTGTGTGTTCGTGTGTGAGGGTGTGTGTTCGTGTGTGAGGGTGTGTGTTCGTGTGTGAGGGTGTGTGTTCGTGTGTTCGTGTGTGAGGGTGTGTGTTCGTGTGTGAGGGTGTGTGTTCGTGTGTGGGGGTGTGTGTTTGTGTTTACGTTGTGGAACGGCGTGCGGTGGGTTGAGTGTGAGGGTGTGTGTTCGTTTGTACGTTGTGGAACGGCGAGCGGTGTGTTGAGTGTGAGGGTGTGTGTTCATGTGTGAGGGTGTGTGTTCGTGTGTGAGGGTGTCTGTTCGTGTGTGAGGGTGTGTGTTCATGTGTGAGGGTTTGTGTTCGTGTGTGAGGTTGTGTGTTCGTGTGTGAGGGTGTGTGTTCGTGTGTAAGGGTGTGTGTTCGTGTGTGAGGGTGTGTGTTCGTGTGTGAGGGTGTGTGTTCGTGTGTGAGGGTGTGTGTTCGTGTGTTAGGGTGTGTGTTCGTGTGTACGTTGTGGAACGGCGTGCGGTGGGTTGAGTGTGAAAGTGTGTGTTCGTGTGTGTACGTTGTGGAACGGCGTGCGGTGGGTTGAGTGTGAGGGTGTGTGTTCGTGTGTGTACGTTGTGGAACGGCGTGCGGTGGGTTGAGTGTGAGGGTGTGTGTTCGTGTTTATCCGTTGTGGAATGGCGTGCAGTGTGTTGAGTGTGAGGGTGTGTGTTCGTGTGTGTACGTTGTGGAATGGCGTGCAGTGAGTGTGAGGGTGTGTGTTCGTGTGTACGTTGTGGAACGGCGTAAGGTGTGTTGAGTGTGAGGGTGTGTGTTCGTGTGTACGTTGTGGAACAGCGTGCGGTGGGTTGAGTGTGAGGATGTGTGTTCGTGTATGTACGTTGTGGAATGGCGTGCATTGTGTTGAGTGTGAGGATGTGTGTTCGTGTGTATACGTTGTGGAACGGCGTGCGGTGGGTTGAGTGTGAGGGTGGGTGTTCGTGTGTGTACGTTGTGGAACGGCGTGCGGTGGGTTGAGTGTGAGGATGTGTGTTCGTGTGTGTATGTTGTGGAATGGCGTGCAGTGTGTTGAGTTTGAGGGTGTGAGTTCGTGTGTACGTTGTGGAACGGCGTGCGGTGGGTTGAGTGTGAGGATGTGTGTTCGTGTGTGTACGTTGTGGAACGGCGTGCGGTGGGTTTAGTGTGAGGGTGTGTGTACGTTGTGGAACGGCGTGCGGTGTGTTGAGTGTGAGGATGTGTGTTCGTGTGTGTACGTTGTGGAACGGCGTGCGGTGTGTTGAGTGTGAGGGTGTGTGTTCGTGTGTACGTTGTGGAACGGCGTGCGTTGTGTTGAGTATGAGGGTGTGTGTTCGTGTGTGTACGTTGTGGAACGGCGTGCGGTGGGTTGAGTGTGAGGGTGTGTGTTCGTGTGTACGTTGTGGAACGGCGTACGGTGTGTTGAGTGTGAGGGTGTGTGTTCGTGTGTGTACGTTGTGGAACGGCGTTCGTAGGGTTGAGTGTGAGGATGTGTGGTCGTGTGTGTACGATGTGGAACGGCGTGCGGTGGGTTGAGTGTGAGGGTTTGTGTACGTTGTGGAACGGCGTGCGGTGGGTTGAGTGTGAGGGTGTGTGTTCGCGTGTACGTTGTGGAACGGCGTGCGGTGTGTTGAGTGTGAGGGTGTGTGTACGTTGTGTAACGGCGTGCGGTGGGTTGAGTGTGAGGATGTGTGTTTGTGTGTGTACGTTGTGGAATGGCATGCAGTGTGTTGAGTTTGATGGTGTGTGTTCGTGTGTACGTTGTGGAACGGCGTGCGGTGGGTTGAGTGTGAGGGTGTGTGTACGTTGTGGAACGGCGTGCGGTGGGTTAAGTGTGAGGATGTGTGTTCGTGTGTGTACGTTGTGGAACGGCGTGCGGTGTGTTGAGTGTGTGGGTGTGTGTTCGTGTGTGTACGTTGTGGAACTGCGTGCGGTGGGTTGAGTGTGAGGATGTGTGTTCGTGTGTGTACGTTGTGGAACGGCGTGCGGTGGGTTGAGTGTGAGGTTGTGTGTTCGTGTGTATACGTTGTGGAATGGCGTGCAGTGTGTTCTTGTGTGAGGGTGTGTGTTCGTGTGTGTACGTTGTGGAATGGCGTGCAGTGGGTTGAGTGTGAGGTTGTGTGTTCGTGTGTGTACGTTGTGGAACGGCGTGCGGTGGGTTGATCGTGAGGATGTGTGTTTGTGTGTGTACGTTGTGGAACGGTGTGCGGTGGGTTGAGTGTGAGGGTGTGTTCGTGTGTGTACGTTGTGGAACGGCGTGCGGTGTGTTGAGTGTGAGGGTGTGTGTTCGTGTGTGTACGTTGTGGACCGGCGTGCGGTGGGTTGAGTTGAGGGTGTGTGTACGTTGTGGAACGGCGTTCGGTGGGTTGAGTGTGAGGGTGTGTGTTCGTGTGTAAGTTGTGGAACGGCGTGCGGTGCGTGAGTGTGAGGGTGTGTGTTCGTGTGTGTACGTTGTGGAACGGCGTGCGGTGGCTTGAGTGTGAGGATGTGTGTACGTTGTGGAACGGCGTGCGGTGGGTTGAGTGTGAGGGTGTGTGTTCGTGTGTACGTTGTGGAACGGCGTGCGGTGTGTTGAGTGTGAGGGTGTGTGTTCGTGTGTGTACGTTGTGGAACGGCGTTCGTAGGGTTGAGTGTGAGTATGTGTGGTCGTGTGTGTACGATGTGGAACGGCGTGCGGTGGGTTGAGTGTGAGGGTGTGTGTACGTTGTGGAACGGCGTGCGGTGGGTTGAGTGTGAGGATGTGTGTTCGTGTGTGTACGTTGTGGAACGGCGTGCGGTGTGTTGAGTGTGAGGGTGTGTGTTCGTGTGTACGTTGTGGAACGGCGTGCGGTGTGTTGAGTATGAGGGTGTGTGTTCGTGTGTGTACGTTGTGGAACGGCGTGCGGTGGGTTGAGTGTGAGGGTGTGTGTTCGTGTGTGTACGTTGTGGAACGGCGTGCGGTGTGTTGAGTGTAAGGGTGTGTGTTCGTGTGTGTACGTTGTGGAACGGCGTGCGGTGTGTTGAGTGTGAGGGTGTGTGTTCGTGTGTGTACGTTGTGGACCGGCGTGCGGTGGGTTGAGTTGAGGGTGTGTGTACGTTGTGGAACGGCGTGCGGTGGGTTGAGTGTGAGGGTGTGTGTTCGCGTGTACGTTGTGGAACGGCGTGCGGTGTGTTGATTGTGAGTGTGTGTGTACGTTGTGTAACGGCGTGCGGTGGGTTGAGTGTGAGGATGTGTGTTTGTGTGTGTACGTTGTGGAATGGCATGCAGTGTGTTGAGTTTCAGGGTGTGTGTTCGTGTGTACGTTGTGGAACTGCGTGCGGTGGGTTGAGTGTGAGGATGTGTGTTCGTGTGTGTACGTTATGGAACGGCGTGCGGTAGGTTGAGTGTGAGGTTGTGTGTTCGTGTGTATACGTTGTGGAATGGCGTGCAGTGTGTTCTTGTGTGAGGGTGTGTGTTCGTGTGTGTACGTTGTGGAATGGCGTGCAGTGGGTTGAGTGTGAGGGTGTGTGTTCGTGTGTGTACGTTGTGGAACGGCGTGCGGTGGGTTGATCGTGAGGATGTGTGTTTGTGTGTGTACGTTGTGGAACGGTGTGCGGTGGGTTGAGTGTGAGGGTGTGTTCGTGTGTGTACGTTGTGGAACGGCGTGCGGTGTGTTGAGTGTGAGGGTGTGTGTTCGTGTGTGTACGTTGTGGACCGGCGTGCGGTGGGTTGAGTTGAGGGTGTGTGTACGTTGTGGAACGGCGTTCGGTGGGTTGAGTGTGAGGGTGTGTGTTCGTGTGTAAGTTGTGGAACGGCGTGCGGTGTGTTGAGTGTGAGGGTGTGTGTTCGTGTGTGTACGTTGTGGAACGGCGTGCGGTGGCTTGAGTGTGAGGATGTGTGTACGTTGTGGAACGGCGTGCGGTGGGTTGAGTGTGAGGGTGTGTGTTCGTGTGTGTACGTTGTGGAATGGCGTGCGGTGTGTTGAGTGTGAGGGTGTGTGTTCGTGTGTGTACGTTGTGGAACGGCGTTCGTAGGGTTGAGTGTGAGGATGTGTGGTCGTGTGTGTACGATGTGGAACGGCGTGCGGTGGGTTGAGTGTGAGGGTGTGTGTACGTTTTGGAATGGCGTGCGGTGGGTTGAGTGTTAGGGTGTGTGTTCGTGTGTACGTTGTGGAATGGCGTGCGGTGTGTTGAGTGTGAGGGTGTGTGTTCGTGTGTGTACTTTGTGGAACGGCGTGCGGTGGGTTGAGTGTGAGGGTGTGTGTTCGTGTGTGTACGTTGTGGAACGGCGTGCGGTGGGTTGAGTGTGAGGGTGTGTGTACGTTGTGGAACGGCGTGCGGTGGGTTGAGTGTGAGGGTGTGTGGTCGTGTGTACGTTGTGGAACGCCGTGCGGTGTGTTGAGTGTGAGGGTGTGTGTTCGTGTGTGTACGTTTTGGAACGGCGTGCGGTGGGTTGTGTGTGAGGGTGTGTGTTCGTGTGTACGTTGTGGAACGGCGTGCGGTGTGTTGAGTGTGAGGGTGTGTGTTCGTGTGTGTACGTTGTGGAACGGCGTTCGGTGGGTTGAGTGTGAGGATGTGTGTTCGTGTGTGTACGTTTTGGAACGGCGTGCGATGGGTTGATTGTGAGGGTGTGTGTTCGTGTGTATACGTTGTGGAATGGCGTGCAGTGTGTTGAGTGTGAGGTTGTGTGTTCGTGTGTGTACGTTGTGGAATGGCGTGCAGTGGGTTGAGTGTGAGGGTGTGTGTTCATGTGTGTACGTTGTGGAACCGCGTGCGGTGGGTTGAGTGTGAGGGTGTGTGTTCGTGTGTGTACGTTGTGGAACGTCGTGCGGTGTGTTGAGTGTGAGGGTGTGTGTTCGTGTGTGTACGTTGTGGAACGGCGTTCGGTGGGTTGAGTGTGAGGATGTGTGTTCGTGTGTGTACGTTGTGGAACGGCGTGCGGTGGGTTGATTATGAGGGTGTGTGTTCGTGTGTATACGTTGTGGAATGGCGTGCAGTGTGTTGAGTGTGAGGTTGTGTGTTCGTGTGTGTACGTTGTGGAATGGCGTGCAGTGGGTTGAGTGTGAGGGTGTGTGTTCATGTGTGTACGTTGTGGAACCGCGTGCGGTGGGTTGAGTGTGAGGGTGTGTGTTCGTGTGTGTACGTTGTGGAACGTCGTGCGGTGGGTTTAGTGTGATGGTGTGTGTTCGTGTGTGTACGTTGTGGAACGGCGTGCGGTGCGTTGAGTATGAGGGTGTGTGTTCGTGTGTGTACATTGTGGAATGGCGTGCAGTGTGTTGAGTGTGAGGGTGTGTGTTTGTGTGTACGTTGTGGAATGGCGTGCAGTGTGTTGAGTGTGAGGGTGT
>JAGDYQ010000146.1:1586792-1651691 GCA_021962125.1 Bulinus truncatus | reverse complement strand
CCCCTGTTCATCCCCCCCCCTCCCTCCCTCTCCCTCACCCTCCTTCCTCCTTCCCTTCTCCCTCCCTGCCTCCTCTCTTTCTTTGATTCTTCTCCTCCTCACATTAAATCATACTCCATCTTCCTCTCTACCTTCCCTTCCTCTCTCCCTCCCTAACCCCTCTCTCCCTCCCCCTCCTCTCCCCCTCCCTCACCTCTCACCTCCTCTCTCCCTCTCCCCTCTCCCCCTTCCTCCCTCCCTCATTCCCTCTTCTCTCCCTGCCCCCCCCTCACTCTTTATCTCTCTCCTCCCTCTCCCCCACCCTCTCTCCCTCCCTCCCCTTCATCTCCCTCCCTACCTATCTCTCTCTTCTTTCCTTTCTCTTTTCCTTCCTCCCTTTCTCTCTCCCTCCCTCTCTCCCTCTCTCCCTCCCTCTCCTGTCTCCCCATCTCCCTCTCCTTCTCTCCCCCCCTGTCCATCCCCCTCCTCCTTCTCTCCCTCTTCCCTCCCTCCTACCCCTCCTTCCTCTCTTCCCCACCTGCCCCTCTTGTTCCCTTTATCTCTCTCTCTTCCCTCCCTCTCTGGGGAACAGACAGACAGACAGACAACAAATGCGTCTTATAAGTATAGAGATTATTCTGAAAAAAAAAATGCTCTAAAAATTGAAAAAAAAAAAAAAAAAATTGAAAAAAAAAAAAAAAATTTCACTGTCGGGATTTGAACCCACACATAGTCGGCCTAATTTGAGTCACGGCCAAGCGAGTAACAGACTGTGCTATCGAGCCACACAAACATAATCTCAATTTTTAATACGTTATGCGCGCAAGTTCTATTCGGGAAATGACGTCACAGAGGAATTTTATTTATGGCGCCGTCGAGATTACTTTAATATAGTAAAATACTAAAATAAAAAAAAATTAATTACAATTAAACTACTCATCGAGATGAAACGAAACCTGTCCTATAACATTCCTCGTGTAATTATGTGTATGTGTAACAAATTTCACGTTATTTGGTTATCTGGATCTTGAGTTATAAGGGAACAGACAGACAGACAGACAGACAACAAATGCCTCTTATAAGTATAGAGATGACAGGCAGTGCTGTTTTTCTAAATAAGTAATTAAAAAAAAAGGTACTGGAACTCCTATCTCAAAAAATCTGAAGTACTGAAACCAAACAATCCAGGCAGTAGTATACTAATATACAAAAGTGTACGGAAAAAAAAGGTGCCGGAACGCAGTTCCGTAGCGTTAGTCAGAAAAAAAGCACTGATGACAGGTAACAATAAACTTTTGGTGAAATAATTATGAATAGTAAAGTCTTATTAAAAATTAGCAGCTGATTAATTTCGTATTTTAAAATGGAATGTACATGTGTAACAGAGTGTGAATGTGAAATATAATAATGACAAATACATGGTTATTATCATTAATTCTTATTTTCATACGTTGTAAATTGTAATTGAAGTAGACAAAATATATATATGCGGCCCTCCGATAACAATCAAGTTTCAATGTGGCCCTCCGTATAAAAAGTTTGCCCACTCCTGTCCTATTTTTTTTTTCATTTTCCTTCTATCTAAAAATGTTTATTTAGATTTCTCCAATGAACAGTTGAGTGAATTAATATTTACGTTTATATAAATAGGTGGCATCGGAAAATTAAAAAGGCTTTTTAGAATTACATGTATTTAGTTTAAAATTTATAATCGAGAAATTATTCTTTTTTTTTTAAATGTATTATAAGGACGATTTTACCGTCCCCATAAAGGTTGCCGCCTAGGTGTTTCTAACCCACTTGCACATTTGTACATACCCTGCACATACCTATCTATTACTAATTTAATCAACGGGTATTTTTTTTATTACAGTCACCAATTTCGACCGCACAATTTTATTCTTCAATAATTAAAGGTATAATATTTATCAGCTAAACATAGGCAGCTGTATGTATGTATTCTCTTACTATGGTTGGCCAGCTGCTTCTGTATGTAGTCTATGCACTGATGTTGGCCAGCTGCTTCTGTATGTAATCTATGCACTGATGTTGGCCAGCTGCTTCTGTATGAAATCTATGCACTGATGTTGGCCAGCTGCTTCTGTATATAGTCTATGCACTGATGTTGGCCAGGTGCTTCTGTATGTAGTCTATGCACTGATGTTGGCCAGCTGCTTCTGTATGTAGTCTATGCACTGATAATGGCAAGACGCTGCTTTTCACGTATGCCAATGAATGAAATCTTTGTATATGAACTATGGTAGGTTATTTAAATTTCTTGTTATTATATACGATGCGATATGCTGTTCAACTCAACATCATTCGTGGCCACCCCAGATATAGAAATGTATTTTCAGTTATCAATTATGTTTATCAGTAATGACATCCTCCAGTCCTGGGCGATACTACGATATTTAATTGTAATACAGATGTCAAATATACTTATAAAAATAATTAATTAAGTGATATATAAAAAATATTATATCTTAATTTTACTTTATGTCAATTTAATGAAACGAAAATTTCAGAAATTTGGTATACCAATTTAATGTAAACAATAGAAACAAAAATATACACTAAATAGTTCTTGTTATGAGAAAACATGTTTACAGAGATGTCGCTGACTAAGTCTTGGTGTAAAATTTCTGTTGTTAACCATTACACTGCCATAAATACGGTGGCTGAAGTCCGGGAATGTAACAATGACGTTTTACAAAATTACCTATTTACGTTACTGGTCAGTTACCTCAGCTGGCCGTGCGTCTTGGTCTGACCTCTGTCTGGTCAGTCGGGTGACTTAACAGTTAATAACGCTTGTCTCGCAGTCGCTGGTCACTTTGACGCAGGGCGTAAAATGATTGTCAGTTAATAAATATCTGGGTCACTGGACAACAGAAATATCAACTGTCGATAGTCTTGGGGTCATGTAGATGATGTGGAGAGATAAATATAGCATCCAATCATTTCTCCTCTTCACACATTAAAGAGATAAATATAGCATTCATACATTTCTCCTCTTCATACATTAAAGAGATAAATATAGCATCCAATCATTTCTGCCCTTCACACATTAAAGAGATAAATATAGCACCCAATCATTTCTTCCCTTCACACAATATAACCTTTAGGGATTTCTGTGGACCCACCAAACACTTAATTGCACATGCCCCTGTCTTTCCAATTTTTTATTCCCTTGTAGTCTGCATGCAGCCTATGTTTGGTCTGACACTCCCTTTGTTAGCTGGTCTCGTGCCTTTGTAGGTTTGGTTTCAGATATAGTGTTGTGCTGTATCACGTGACGTAACCATAGCAACAAGAGCAACTGCTCTGCTTCGATGCTCGAGTACACACACCAGATTGTCGATCAAGCCTCTCTATGTACCAGTCCTCTATATGTACCAGTCCTCTATAGGTACCAGTCCTCTATAGGTACCTGTCCTCTATAGGTACATGTCCTCTATAGGTACCTGTCCTCTATAGGTACAGTCCTCTATATGTACATGTCCTCTATAGGTACCTGTCCTCTATAGGTACCTGTCCTCTATAGGTACCAGTCCTCTATAGGTACCTGTCCTCTATAGGTACCAGTCCTCTATAGGTACCTGTCCTCTATAGGTACCAGTCCTCTATAGGTACATGTCCTCTATAGGTACTGTCCTCTATATGTTCTTTGTATTTAGCGTCATAAACATCTCAATCTTTATATTCCCAAAATAATTGCTCAAGTCAATAGGAATGTTTTTTTTTTTTAATTCAGTACATTGAATCTTGCTATTGTATGAGCTTATGCAAAGGATAGGTACACACACACACACACACACACACACACACATATATATATATTAAAAACAAAAGAAATGAAGGAAAGTATTTTTGGATAACGTGTTCTAATATTATTTATTACCGCTGTGTGTTGAAATGTTTAGCTTAAATCTGAAGTCTTTCAGTTGTGTCCTAGTAGTGAGTGGTGCAGAGTAAGAACAGATTTATGATCCGTCTGTACTGCAATTTGTCTAGCGAGTGAATAGGATGATAGGATTTGTAACCCCAGTCAAAAACAGGACTTTTTTATCAGTGAAGCACAGGGCTTTTCCTTTGTCAGTAAAGCACATGGCTGTTATTTTGTCAGTGTAGAACAAGGCTGCTCTCTGTGTGTTTGTAAATCTCAACATAACGACAAACACTTCCAGCAGTACACCACAATAAATTCCTTCTAGTCCAGCCCTCTGTCTGTCGTGTAACTGATTAACTTTTTTATGTACTTCAACAGTATTTCAATTTTATTTTTCATCTATCTATCTATCTATCTATCTATCTATCTATCTATCTATCTATCTATCTATCTATCTATCTATCTATCTATCTATCTATCTATCTATCTATCTATCTATCTATCTATCTATCTATCTATCTATCTATCTATCTATCTATCTATCTATCTATCTATCGATATATCTCTCTCCCTTTACACACACACACACACACATATCTAATATAATAATAGCGGTCTGGATTCTGCGTTAAATCGAAAGCGGAAAATAAGAATTCAAAATGGCGTCATGCCCGCGACTCTATTCGATAAAAGTTTTTTTCAAAAATCTACAGATTTGAATAGTTTCTGGCGGTTTTTAAACAAGAAACCCATTGGTCATAATGTAAAAAAAATCCATTTAAATATTTTTTTTTTTTTTTTTTTGTATTTCTACAACATATTGCATCTTTAAATTGTAATAAAAATCATGAAAAAATCGGATCTGTCCGAAACCAAAAATAACCTAGCATACTGAACAAGCCTAAGGGAATATAACTAGGGTTCGAAGTCGCGTAACGTTACGCGTAAGTTACCGTAAATTACGCGTAATTTACGGTAACGTAATTTTGGAAAATTACGCGTAAATTACGGTAATTTAAAAAAATGCATATTTGACGGCCATTTTTAATTGTTTCTGTCGCTATTTGTTGTGTTAACAACAGGATTAATTAATTTCAGTGATTAGGAGTACCATCTACATCCGGCCACAAGCCTAAACCGGAAGTATTCGTTTGGTAAAACAGCGTAAACCGCACAGTATATTGTTTGTTTTAATCGTTTTAGTAAACATAATAAAATAAATATTTTCAATAAACCAAAGTCTGGTTAAAAAAAAAGACAAAATCGTAAAAATTTTCTACATAATGCCACCATGAGCTGTATGGCAAGCGGCCTGCATTAAACGGGAGATTATAAAACCCAAAAAAAAAAAATAATAATAATTTTTAAACATTATCTAAATATGTTCCAAATGTCATGAAATGTATAGAAAACATTTTTCCCTGACATGAAATTTTTTGTATTGTCATCTGGAAAAACCCATTATTTTTTAAACATTATCTATAATAATATATTTTCCAAATGTCATGAAACGTATAGAAAACATTTTACTGTGTATAGTGCTTCCGTCGATCGCGTCGGCCGTATTACGCTGCGTATTGCACCCACGTCGTCTGTATTTCGCTGCGGATTGCACCAGCGTCGATCGCGTGTGCCGTCTTTTGCTGAGTTCGGCAACCGCGGCGGCCGTATTTTGCGCCGCATTGCACCCGTCCCGCGTCGACCGTATTAGACGGTATTACTCAGCCAAAGATGGCCGCCGCTGATGCAGTCAGTACACGACGAAATACGTGGCCGATGCTGACGACGGGCAAATTAGTATGACCGGTTAATTACAAGTTAAAACCTTTGAAAACATTATTAAAAATACACCTACTAGCAATCAGTGAGCGTGAGCAACAAAAGGAATATAAATTTTCAAGTAATTGGGAATTAATGGTACGCGTAATTTAGGCGTAACTTACGCGTAAATTACGCGTAAGTTACGCTTAAATTACGCGCGCCAATCTTACGCGTAATTTTCGAACCCTAAATATAACTCAATGCAAAGGTTTTGCAGGCAGGGCACATCTAGTGTATATATAATACATACACCATAACTTTTCCATGACATATCTTTAAACTCTTTAATAAGTTACCAAGTCATAACATCCTGTACTTTCTTCAGTATAACAGGTGGCAGTAAAACTTTGTGAGTACATATGTCATAAACAGTATCTATTCAAAGTTTTAAATTTCTATTTTTTTTTAAAGTTCTCAAACAATTTAGATAATTATATATAGGACTAGATTTGTATGTATAGGACTAGATTTGTATATATAGGACTAGATTTGTATATATAGGACTAGATTTGTATATATAGGACTAGATTTGTATATATAGGACTAGATTTTTACTTGTTATATGACAGTTTACTACAAAAGTTGTTTTTTTTTTTTTATAAATATCAGCCAATGAGTTCATGTTTCCGTCAATCTAATGTAGTGTTTGTTTATTTATAAGTAGCTCATAAATTACAGACGGAGCAGTTTTTTACATTATCGTTCAAATGTTTACTTCCGTTTTTTTTAATACATGGTTGATATTTATGAATATTATAAATATAAAAACTTAAGTGGACACATATTTTATATTTTATATTTTACTTTATTACTGAATTTATGTCGTTTTTTATTTTGTTTCTAAATGTATCCTGCCAGTTCATCGTTTCCTTCAGGAAGGGATGTCTCACACATTTACTGCTGCTCTTTGAGGCCGACGGTACACACATTACCTGCTCGGAGCCACACAAGTGTTAAAATTATGAGTTTTGGTAACATTTCGTCAAAGGTGGAATTTAAAAAAAAATGTATTATATCATTTACAGTTGTTGTTTACCATATACTTTAGACTGAACTTACCCTCATAGAAACTTTTTGGATTCAACAAACCAACAGAAACGAAACAAAATATTTTCAGTGGCTTTGTTCTTCATATAATTAGAGTCAAACGTGGGACCACAAGCAGTTGGAGGGGGGGGGGGTGGGGGGTAAAGGGGAGTGTCGCAAGTCTGAAACTGATGGATGGTCTTTGTTTATTAGTTCCGATAATTGATGTATCACTGCGCCAGCCATGTAAAGAAAGATGAACTTTAAGAGCAACACTTCACATGTGTTTACTGAATACATACTTTCTATCTCTTTACTGAACACTTACTTTCTATCTCTGTACTGAACACTTACTTTCTATCTCTGTACTGAACACTTACTTTCTATCTCTGTACTGAACACTTTCTATCTCTGTACTGAACACTTACTTTCTATCTCTGTACTGAACACAACACTTTCTATCTATGTTCGGAACACTTTCTATCTCTGTACTGAACACTTTCTACCTCTAACAATCTTAACAGTTGTCGTTTTACGACTCTGGTAACAGGCCCACTAACAGGGTGTGGTTGCAGTGGATACTTTCTATGGAGCCATGAGTCCAATAATTTGGTCTATTTAAAAATATTTCTTTAACATATCTTTATAATGCCCACTTAAATTATGACTTTGTTTGTTGAAGATAAAATACATGATAGAAGAATTTTGTACAAAGGCCCGAAAATCTTTGTGCCAGTGCCGATAAGTCTTCTTTGTGCAAGGGTCGATAAGTCTTATTTGCTCAAGGGCACATAAGAGTTTATGCTCTAGCGCCCAAAAGTTTTCTTTTGTTCAAAAAGGCTCACGGGTCCTCGGCCCTTTCTGGAAGGATCTATACAAATAACAGCGGCGTGGGTTCTGCGTTTAATCGAAAGTAAAGAATTAATACAACAGTATCCCAGTTTAAAATCGTCAAACGTAGACAATAGTTAATAAAAAAAACATGAAAACATCGGATCTGCCCGAAACCAAAAATAACCTAGCATACTTATCAAACCGATGGGAATATAACTTTATGCAAAGGATTTGCAAGGTACAGCTAGTTATATATAAATGTCATCTCTTGTTTTAACAGGGACAGCTAGTACATGAATACTATTTGAAAAGACTTGTTAAAACAATAAATATATTTATATGAATGAGACGTTCATGTCTCTGATTCTTTGAAATCAAGGTTGGACTGTAATTATAGTGCCTTTATTTCACCCCCACCATAACGAATGGAGGCACCACGGGATAGAGAGAACTTTCACAACGACCTGAAGAGTTCCTGGAGATTGAGACCCGAGACCCTCATGTCAACAGTCGAACGTTTTACCGCACGACCTTTCGTCCCTGTCCCGATGTATATATATATATATACTATTGACATACACTATAACAACAGACGTATTCAACTAGTAAACAAGTAATGGATGAGCTGAGAGTCTTCACACATTTAACTAGCCCCTCCCCCCGCCAACCACCCCTCTGTCCACTAAACACCTCGCCCGTCACCACCACCCCCCCCCCGCCCGACTCCTCCTCCCACCATTCCATTTCACCGCTGGGACGAGGTTTGTGTCCGTCTGTAGACAAAGGGAGACAATAAACGCCAGACTTGAGGTCGATCTTTAGAACTAGGAGTCACGGGAATACAACATTGACAACAATAACATTCTGTTGTACATTTTGTTGTGCACTTTAGTGTTTAAACAGATATATGGTAGCATTAGATGTAGCCAGTATAAACAGCTGTATATAGCAGTAGCAGTGCTCGATTTAAGGGAAAAAAAACTGCCGGGCATGAAAAAAAATTTTTCTTCTCAGTTGGGGATAAATGTCTATGGTTTCATCCCCGGCAGGGATATATTACACTGGTAAACAGTGAATTCATTGCCAGTGATATTTGAATCATTTTATACAAAGTCAACTATGCTAATTTAGAATATGTAAGTGCTTTTGCTAGATTGGCTCTATTTTACGAGATAATTAAAATTAATTAAATAATGTATGCACCGTGTTTGGAATTTGTCAAGAATTGCATGAAGTATAATAGTATACTAACAAATAGTAGTGAAACTGTTAATAGTCATGCAGAAATTTGTTCAAAAATATGTGTAATAGTGTTATAGAAGAAAACATTTTCATTTGAAAAACTAATTATGTCTAATTAATTAATTAATTAATTAATATGTTTATTGTCTATGGTAATGCATTAGCAAATTGCTGTTTGCTCGACTTCCTTTTGTGTGTGTCGTTGGGTCAATTGCGCTGGAGGCTCCAACAGTAGTCAGCCATCATGTGTATGTCCCATCTTCCTTAATATCTCTCCTCCATCACCCTCATATCCTGATGGAACCTCTCGCCTTGTTCCTCACTGAAGTCCCCAAGGTTACCTGGAAATTTGTCTAAATGACTGTGCAGGTAATGTACCTTGATGTTCCATGAAGAAGCTTCAAGGTGATTTCGATCGTTGATGAGTTTCCGATTCTGAGGACCGTCAAAAATCCCAGCTTTCAGCTTCTCCATGCTCAATCCGGGTAATGATCTGCAAATATACTTGAAGCATTTGCCAGATTTGTCCAAAGCCTTTACCAATTGTTTCATTAAACCTAATTTGATATGAAGCGGTGGGAGAATTATCTTATTTTTGTCAACCAGTGGCTTATTGATGATATTTTCTTTACCTACAGTCATGGTTTCACTTGAAGGCCATGTCACTCTTGTCCAATGATCTTGCCTTGCCCTGCTATCCCAAAGGCACATGAAGCATGGGTATTTTGTGTATCCTGACTGCTACCCAGGCAAGAAGTTTACAATTTTTAGATCAACACAAATTGACCACTGATGCTCATAATAACGGACTTTCTGCAATACTGTTTTGATATTCTCATACTCTTCTTTAAGTGTTGTTGATTGAGCAATGGGAAGAGATGCATAACGGTTACAATTGTGTAACAGAACGCATTTCAAGCTTCTGATGGAACTGTCTATAAAAAGACGCCAGTCTTCGGAATGGTAGTCTTGTAGTCCCGTTTGGAGCAGAAGTCCAGGGATGCCATTACAGTAAACAAGATCTTCCTCTTGGATGAAATATGGAAGAAGAAACTCTTCTCTTTTCCGATAAAATGTTATTTTAACTTCTGGTTTGAGAACATTTCTTTCATTTAGCCTGGACGCTAAAAGCTCAGATGCTTGCTTGGACAGATTTAGGTCTCGTATTAGGTCATTGAATTCTTCTTGGCTGAATGGTTGAGGTGTTGAAGAACTTCCTTCATAATCGCTTCCACTGTTTTCACCTGCCAAAAACTCCAGATGTTGCCCCTCGTCGGAGTCTGATGGTGAAAGCTCTAATAATCCAGTAAACACTGGTATAGGAACTTCACTGCTACGAGGAATTGATCTCCTTGCAGATTCAAGATCAGGATAATCCCACTTAGATTTCTTGTGGCGATTGAAGCCTTTAACATTCACAATACAAAAATAACAATCACCAAAATGGTCTTTCGGCTCTCGCCATATCATTGGTACACCGAAACTGAGATTTTTCTTCTCACCATTTGTCCACTGCCGTAGGCTTTCCACACAGTTTTTGCAGACCTTATGGGGAACCCAAGACATGTCTTGGTCTCCCATCTTCACAACAAAATAAGCCAAATATGCCTGCTGCACATAGTCGGTTATATTTCTTCTTTGCTTTTCAATCATGTATTGTCCAGAGATGTAACAGAATACATTCTGATTATTTTTGCAGCATCTTCGTGAAGAACTCATGATGTCTTTAGAAAGCAGAGATAAAATAGAAAAAAAAAACAAGTTATAACTTGGTATAGTTAAATTAAACAACAGACACCAAACTTATTGTATTTGTTTTACACAAAGGGTACAATCATATTTTCAAGGGTGTCCAATATCTCAGAAACTAGAACGAATTCAGCAAAAGCAGTGGCAATTCACAAAAAAAATTTTTTTGTTGGGCTGTGTTATCTAAAGCAGTTTTCAGTGCGGGGATATCCCCGGCATCCCCGGCGGTAAATCGAGTCCTGAGCAGTATGTGTAGCCAGTGTAAACGTCTGTGTGCTAGCAGACGGTGTAGCCAGTTAAAATTTCTGTATGTAGCAGTATATGTAGCCAGTTTAAACTGCAGTATATAGCAGTAGGTGTAGCCAGTTTATACTACTATATGTAGCAGTAAATGAGCCTCTTGTGATCAGGAAAGTTCAGACACCCACATTATGAACAACTGAGAATATTTTCCCAAAATTCAATTACACAAATCTTGATTTTCTACAAGACCCCATGCATTGTGTCAAGTATCTAGTGCCCTGTGCCCAGTGAATTGTGTCCAGTACCAAGCACACTGTGTACAGTGCCCTGTGAATTGTGCTCAATGCTCAGTGAATTGTGTTCAGTACCCAGTGAACTGTGTCCAATGCCCTGTGCAATGTGTCCAGTGCCCTGTACATCGTGCCCAATTCCTAGTGAATTGTGTCCAGCACTCAGTGAATAGTGTCCAGTGCCCTGTTTAATGCGTCCAGTGCCCTGTTAAATGCGTCTAGTGCCCAGTGCAATGTGTCCAGTGCCCTGTGAATTCAAGAGGAGATACAGGCCCATGTATTTGTTTGAGGTGATGATTAATTTTCTTACAATTAGTAAATGTAACTGAATCAATTAGGTGCTGGCCACTATCTATGTTCAAAACATGAAAAGTTACACGGGCACCATTGTTTACTTCCAAAAAGACTGATGTTTTTCATGTTCCGTACTCTGGGACTACACAGAGCGGTGAAATGGGGAACGTAGCACCCATTGGGACCATTGCGGTGATGAATGATCCAAGGAATAATATGGCCTTTATTTCAAGATCGTTAGCTTGTATTAAGTCCAGATACTGTGTATAAACTATTGAAGTGAATGTCACGATGTATCAAGGGACAGAACCCAGATGAAAATTTAACGCGATTATATGGAAGCCCTTGCCGTTTCTTTCTTTGTTGGTTTTTTTTCTGGGTAATTTTGCAATGAAAAAAAATTTAAAAACATTTTCTGTTATAATTGACATAACTTCGATGAATTATTGCTTCATTTCATTCACCTACAATTGTCAAGTTTTCGAACCGAATGTTTTATTTCAACTGAATGTAAGCCAATCTTTCACTTTGTTGGGGGGCGGGGGGGGGGGGCGGGCGAATTTCACAGCTTGGTCGGATCAATAAATTATGGGATAGTTAAGTAAAACTGTGTAGAGACAGAATGTGTCTGTTGTTTGTATCATTGGAATGTCAGAATAAATGTCAAACAGACAAAAAATAACAGAAAACAAACACAAACACACACACACACATACAAACACAGATGCAAACAAAAAGTTGACCGGAAATGCATTACCGGCGACTGGGGAAATGGGGGGAGGGAGTATACGTTCAATTGACATTTTTTTCCGGCATTAAATGTTTTTTTTTTTTATCTTATTCATAAAAGCACAACATGTTGGAGGTGAAGATTTCATTGGCTCCTAATCCACGGCAATGTTTGCACTGCTCTTCTCAGAACTGTAGGGACAAGTGTTTTAATACTGCAGATACCACGTGACGTGATACTCGGTGAACTTTGTGGTTTCCTGCAAATAGTTGGACTGAAATAGTCCACATGCCCAGATGGTAAGATCTCTAAGTTATATATGTGAGTGTATCTGTATGTCTGACTTAAGAGCAACACATCTCAATCATTGTGACTGGCGTAAAAGTAAATTTTCGAAACTCAATCTATGTGACATGATGGATGGACATTCAGTCACAGGGGTTTATGTGTCGTGTCTATTGTATGTGACATGATGGTCAAGTATGAGGTCAATGAGATCAGCACTCCAAATATTTATAAAGTAACAACAATTGCTCAATGGGTCAAGATTTAGTTAAACCAAGTAATGAAACAATAGAAAGAAAATGACGTATCCGCTCAGTGTAAGCCGCACCGTGCCAAATTAAGAAGTGACCCAATGGTCCTGTTGGCCAAGCGGTTTCAATCGCGCGGCTGTCGAAGTGAGGGTCAGGAGTTCGATCTGCGGAGACGACCAAGGGACTTTCAAGGTCATGATGAAAGTCCTACAATGTCTCCCGTGGTGCCTTTCTGGATATTACACTGTCGATTATAGTGCAGATGAAAGAAGTGAACTACAAAAACATACGTTTGGACAAGTTATATTTCAATATTTGAAGTCTACAGTTTATTTACTTTATTTGTTTCACATTCGACGCCTGTAGAATTTCATTTTTAATCTCTACAGCCGATGTCTCGTCACAGTCATATTTCTAAAACAAGTTTTTAGAGCATTTTCGAAAAAAAAATGCTCTATTGTCCCCGTTTTGTCTGTCTGTCTGTCTGTCATCACCCTAGATCTCCACAACCATAAGTCCTAGACCCATGATCTATATATCATTTTGTAGGTCTTGGCCTGCCATGTGTACATCAAAAGTTCATTTCGCGATAGGACCTCTGAGGGCCGGGCTTCAGGGCTCCTAAGGGGCTTATATATTATATATACACCTTGTACGTTCAATAACCCATTCATTTGGTGCGAAATACTGCAGCACGTAGTTTCACCAAGATTTATTAAGAAACTCATCAAATGAAATAGTAAGCTTGTGTTCTGAGTTTAATTGAAAGTATCAGAGCTTTGCAACAATTGACGGAGTTTTCGGACGATTAAATGACTATAATTTCGAATGTTTTCAATTATGAGTCCTATTTCAGTAACCACAAACCACTTGTAGTTAGATTTAAGAGACAATAATTTTTTTTCAAATATAAAGAAACGTCTTTATAATTTATTTTTTTTTTACAGATATATGCATTACACAATTGAATTTATAAACATTTACAAAATTTACAAATATTTACTGAAAGCTAACAAACGTACTGATACATAACACGAAAATGCGCTAACACGTCATGTGTCCAGAATGGAACAGGCTTAATTGCTTGTTTTGTATTTGATAATGTGTTTAACAAATTCGAAATTTTTCGTAACAATCATAGCGAGTTTTATGTAAGTAACTAAACATTTTTTTTTGGATTAGTGGAACAGAGAATAATATTTACAATAATCATTATATTTATGTTGTTATGGCTTAAGTAATTTAAAATGATGGGAAGTGTTTTTTTTTTCGACGTAGCAATGACTTTATTTTAATGTAATCCCATGTATTGAACTGACCAGTATTTTTGTCTTTATTTCATACTTAAACTGAGTAATACGAGTCACCGAAAGTATTTAGAAATGAAATATTCATCTTTAAAACTGGAGGACATTTGATGCACACGATAGTGTATGCAGGTTTATCAAATGACATAAAAACCCAAGACGTCATTTGAACATCAAAAGTGAAAAATGTATCCATGCTAACAGAATGGGGCTAGATAAAAAGACATGCGAAAACTATTTCAAAGCATGATAAGTTCATTTAATTAAAATTCTACTGTTTAAAATCTTCAGAGGTAATGAGACGAACCGTTGCTATGGTAACTTGTTTGATGACAAGATGGATGAACCGTAGTTCAGGGGGTGGTGACTGTATACAGTTTAGTTACATAGAATAAACAGCGACGGCTTTCAAATGTTACGCACTGCCAGTCTATAGGAGGGAGGCGGATGATTATGCGGTAAAGCACATGGCCTTCACATACACAACAGTACATCTGGACCAGTGGCTCACACACACCTGTACATGTAGACCAGTGGCTCACACACACAACAGTCCATATGGACCAGTGGCTCACACACACCTGTACATGTAGACCAGTGGCTCACACACACAACAGTACATCTGGACCAGTGGCTCACACACACACCTGTACATGTAGATCAGTGGCTCTCACACACACTAGTACATAAAGCCCTGTGGCTCACACACACAACAGTACATCTGGACCCGTGGCTCACACACACAACAGTACATCTGGACCCGTGGCTCACACACACAACAGTACATCTGGACCAGTGGCTCACACACAACACTACATCTGGACCCGTGGCTCACACTTACACAACAGTACATCTGGACCAGTGGCTCACACACACACAACACTACATCTGGACCAGTGGCTCACACACACAACAGTGCATCTGGACCAGTGGCTCTCACACACACTAGTACATAAAGTCCTGTGGCTCTCACACACACTAGTACATAAAGCCCTGTGGCTCACACACACAACAGTACATCTGGACCAGTGGCTCACACACAGAACAGTACATCTGGACCCGTGGCTCACACACACAACAGTACATCTGGACCAGTGGCTCACACACAACACTACATCTGGACCAGTGGCTCACACACACAACAGTACATCTGGACCCGTGGCTCACACACACACAACAGTACATCTGGACCAGTGGCTCACACACACAACAGTACGGCTACCACATATCTATAACACAACTGATGGCTACGATATATCTATACTCAAGTGATGTAATGGCGACATCAATCCCATTTACTTCAGCCTAGATTACAACTTACACATCAATATGCAACTAGTAATGATGTTGAAACGACTCTGTCACCACTAACGCCAAAACAATTTATCTTGCTCACTTCAACAGAAATTTGACGTTAATCGACTGGAAAATAAAGAAGATAAAATCTGCCGAGACAATTAAATAAAACAAACAGAAGACAACACTGTACGGCGTGTCTTACTCTAGGGAAGAAACAGAAGACAACACTGTACGGCGTGTCTTACTCTAGGGAAGAAACCGAACAGTTGTGTTCTAGACAGATATAAACCAGTTCGATATACTTTCTAGATAGACAGATTACATTAGATTTGAGATCACGACAGATAGAATGCAGATGCGTTGACCAAATACAGTGCAATATATTTCTAAACTGACGAAATCCAAAGCAAAACGGATTACAGACAGACACAATAACGTTGTAATATACCTTTAGTTACAAACAGAATAAATGAACCTCTAGGTGCATAGAAAATAAAGTAATACATTTCTAGGCAAAAAACAATGTAAAACTATAGACCTCTAGTTTTGTAGATCAATGTTTTTCTATACAAAGATGAAATCAAGCAATATATAGTCTAGACAGAAAGATTTCTGGACAATCAGCTTCTAACAATGTGATGGGCGGAAAAAAAGATCCAGTGTTGATAAAAACCAAGTTTTCTTGCCTGGCTAACAACGTTCAAGCCGTGAAAAATGGAAACAATAAAAACTGTAGGTGGCCGTGAGACAGACAAAATAAACCAGGATGTGGGAGGGAGAGAGTCACCGCCTCTCGGTGATCTCTATAGATGACGTGTCTGATGGACGTTAAATCTGTGCGCATTGATTGATCTGCAAACAATCAATTTATCTCCTTAATTGTATCATCATTTGTATTTTATGTATCATCAATTGTATGTCATGTATCATCAATTTATGTCATGTATCATCATTTGTATGTCATGTATCATCAATTGTATGTCATGTATCATCAATTGTATGTCATGTATCATCATTTGTATGTCATGTATCATCAATTGTATGTCATGTATCAACTTTTGTATGTCATGTATCATCAATTGTATGTCATGTATCATCAATTGTATGTCATGTATTGTCATCTATATATCATGTATCATCATAGTAAGTCATGTTTTAATGTCATGTATTATCATCTATATGCCATGTATCATTATTGATATGTCATGTATCATAATTCGTATGTCATGTATCATCATCTATATTTCATGTATCATCATTTATGTGTCACTTATCATCTTTAGTATGTCATGTATTATCATCTATATGTCATGTATCATCATTAGTATGTCATGTATCATAATTTCTCTACAAGTCTGTTTTTTTACAAGTCCCTTAGATCCTATAAACCACTAATAGGACGATCTTTGGATTGCCCTCCTTTATTCATTACCATAGCTGATAGTGCGATGGCCGTGGAGGCACCACGGGAGACATATATATGTTGTAGGTGATTGGGACTCTCCGGCAGTGGAATCTGAGCCCACATCATGCATGTAGCGCTCCAGCTTGAGAATCCGGCTGGCTATCAAAGCCCCACCATGCCACCCATGTCTCCGGGGTACTTGGAAAATAACTTTAGAACATTCATATCATGCATAGTAATTATCAATAATTAAAATAAGAAACACAATGATGGACAGTCGATTTTTAATTTTAAAAATGTTGTTTTTTAACTGTCAAATATTATATATATACTAGTTGCAAGTACCCGGCTTTGCCCGGGTTTAAAATTAGTTTTTTGTTTACCTTTTGTTTTCTCCCTACCCCCCTCTCCCTTCCTCTCTCTCTCTCCCTCCCTCCCCTCTCTCTCCCTTCCTACCCCCTCTCTCCCTTTCTCTTTCCCTCCCTCCCTTTATCCCTCCCTCCCGCCCTCTACTTCCCTCCCTAACTCTCCCATCTCCCTCTCTCTCCCTATCTCACTCCCTCTTTCTCTCACCCCCGTCCCCCCTCTCTCCACCTTCCTCCATTCCTCCTCCCCCTCTCTCCCTCCCTGCCCCCTCTATCTCTTTATCTCTCACTCCCTCCCATTTCTTCCATCCTCTCTCTCCCTCTCTCATTCCCTCCCCTTTCTCTCCCTTTCTACCCCCTCTCTCCCTCCCTCCTTCCTCTCTCCCTCCCCTCCCTCATTTCCTCCCTCTCCCTCCCTTCCCCCCTCTCTCTTTATCTCCCTCCCTCCCTCTTACTTTATCTCTCTCCCTCCCTCCCCTCTATCTCCCTCCCTACCACCTCTCTCTCTCCCTCCCTCCTTTCCCTCCCTCCTTCTCTCCCCCTCCCTGCCCCCTCCTTCCCTCTCCCTCCCTGCCCCCTCTCTTTATCTCTCTCCCCCTCCCTCTCTCTGTACAATTAAACGTCAAATTACGCTTCTTAAATAAACAGAAAACCTTATTTTAATCCCGGCCAAAGCCGGGTACTTGCAGCATGAAAAAAAAAACAACAACAATATTTTTTTTCCGTCCCTAACCCTTTCTTCTCCGTCCGTTCACTTGGTGCGCGAATACAGGGAATTCCCTGTGCATTGAATAGTAGAATACTAAAAATATTAATTACAATTAAACTACCCATTGAGATTATATTAATAATGTTAATAATGTAAATAATGTCACAGAAACATTTAAATTAACGTATTTCGGTTTATTAAAGTGCACCTTTAATTTTAATCTTCTGAATACACAAAACGATAGGTAAATAGATATGACTATTGATTTCACCATGTTTACAATTGGAAGATACCCCACTTTTAAAAATGTATCATCGGGAAATGACGTCACAGAGGAATTTTATTTATGGCGCCGTCGAGATTACTTTAATATAGTAAAATACTAAAATAAAAATAATTAATTACAATTAAACTACCCATCGAGATGAAACGAAACATGTCCTATAACCTTCCCCATGTAATTATGTGTATGTGTAACAAATTTCACGTTATTTGGTTTTCTGGATCTTGAGTTATAAGGGAACAGACAGACAGACAGACAACAAATGCGTCTTATCTCTATACTTATAAGAGAGAGAGAGAGGGGGGGAGGGAGAGAGATAAAGAGAGAGAGAGGGCAGGGGGAGAGAGAGAGGAAAGGAGGGTAGGAGGGAGAGGGCGGGAGGGAGAGAGAGGAGGGTGGACAGGGGAGAAAAGGAGGGGAGAGAGAGGGAGATGGGAGGAGGGGAGAGGGAGCAGGGGGAGAGGGAGCAGGGGAGAGGGGCAGGGAAGGGAGAGAAAGGAAGGGAGGGAGAGAGAGGAGCAGGGAGGGAGAGAGAGGGAGGGAGGGAGAGAGAGGGAGGAGGGAGAAGGAGAGAGAGGGGGGGAGAGAGGAGGTGGAATGGGGAGGGAGAGAGAAAGGAGGGAGGGAGAGGGGTTAGGGAGGGAGAGAGAGGGGAGGGAAGAAGAGAGGGAGAGGATGGGAGAAATGGGAGGGAAGAGATAAAGAGAGAAAGAGGGGGCAGGGAGGGAGAGAGAGGGAAGGAGGAGGGAGGAGGGATGGACGGGGGAGAGAGGAAGAGGGGAGAGAGGGAGATGGGGGAGAGGGACGGAGAGAGATTTGAGAGAGGGAGGGAGGGAGAAAGGGAGGAAGGGAAAGGGAGAGAGGGGGGAGGGAGGGAGGGAGAGAGAGAGAGGAAGGGAGAGGGGGTAGGGAGAAAACAGAAGGTAAACAGAAAACCTTATTTTAAACCCGGGCAAAGCCGGGTACTTGCAACTAGTAAGTATATATATATATATATATATATATATATATATATATATATATATATATATATATATAAGCGATTTGGGTTCTGCGTTAAATCGAAAGTAAATAATAAATACAACAGTATTTCAGTTTAAAATACAATCATGAAAAAATCGGATCTGCCCGAAACCAAAAATAACCTAGCCTACCGATCAATCCTAAGGGAATATAACTCTATGCAAAGGTTTTGTAGGGTACAGCTAGTTAAAAAGTAATAGACTGCAAATCAACTTTAGTCTTTTGCATAATATTGTAAATAAATGAACATAAGAAAAAAAAAACAATGAAACAGAATTAATTGTTTTGAATTAGAGACGTAGTTCGGCCACTTTTAGCCGCCAATGGCCTATTGTAAACAGCCATCGAGCTGAAATCTCTGTTTAATCATCATGCTTCATGGAAAGTAAACAAACAAACAAACAAAGAATATATTTGCAGATCATGCAGCAGATCTTTGTATGCATACAAGTTGCCAGTCTGCCTGATTTAGATCAAATGGAAGGCCTTTGTTCCTGCCATAAGGATATGTCTCATGGTCAGTGTATGAAATTGATACATGGCCAGAGCACTTGTTGACCATTTCATTTTGGTCTGGGTATAGAGAAATAACTCAAATGTTACCCGACTTTTGGTTGAGTAAAAATCTGAATCGTCAAAACATTGGAGCATTTTTCATAAGTAAAAGTCTTCAAAATACATGACACACATAACAACATACATGACACACATCACAATATACATGACACACATCACAACATACATGACACACATCACAACATACATGACACACATTACAACATACATGACACACATCACAATATACATGACACACATCACAACATAATTGACCCAAGTAAATACATTACAAAAAAAAAAGAAAGGAATAAAATGTGTTTCAGTCCCTAATAGAGTTGGTTCCCCAAAGTTCAAACATTCACTGTCCAATAGGGTCAAATCGACTTCTCCAATGTAATACACTGAATAGATTTAGCTGGACAATTCAAGCGCTGGTCACTTCCTCCACAGACAAGTCAATTTTCACCATTCTCCTCCTCCCCGCCCTTATTCCTTGATCTCTGCTATCGCCTTTGGTTAAGTATGAGCGTCATCTTTAGCATAATTCTA
This sequence comes from Bulinus truncatus, assembly GCA_021962125.1. Taxonomy (NCBI): domain Eukaryota; kingdom Metazoa; phylum Mollusca; class Gastropoda; family Planorbidae; genus Bulinus; species Bulinus truncatus. Next base: position 1,631,557 of record JAGDYQ010000146.1, on the reverse strand, counting down.
TTGGTGGCCCTAGCCTGGTCCAACGCTGGCCCTCTCGTTACTATCACATTCACACTCGTCTCAATCCATTCAAACAAGGTGAATTTCTTTCTTGGAGGATGCTTCCAAAAATAAAATGTATTCCTGGTCTCCACCAACGACCCCGGAAGGGGGGGGCTAGGTCTATCAGGTTGAGATTATCTATAGATACTGGCTCCATTTACCGAGGCTGGACTCTTGGGCTAAATACACTTTGAGACATTATGTCGTTAAAGATGGTGGAACGGTAGTAGAGAGAGAGAGAGAGGGAGAGAGAGAGAGGGAGAGAGGGAGAGAGAGAGAGAGGGAGAGAGAGAGGGAGGGAGAGAGAGAGGGAGAGAGAGGGAGAAAGGGAGAGAGAGAGAGGGAGAGAGATGGAGAAAGGGAGAGAGAGAGGGAGAGAAAGAGGGAGAGAGAGAGAGGGAGAGAGAGAGAGAGAGATTACATGATCTTTGGTTGGGTTTGTAGCTAAGGTGATAATTTAAGTTTGTTGCTGTACGTGAGGAGTGGTTGGGTTTGTACCTGAACATGGGTTTGTACACATACACAATACCAGATATACTGATGATAAAGCTATGAACACAATACCAGATATATTGATGATAAAGCTATGATCACAATACCAGATATATTGATGATAAAGCTATGATCACAATACCAGATATATTGATGATAAAGCTATGATCACAATACCAGATATATTGATGATAAAGCTATGAACACAACACCAGGCATATTAATATAATATATTCACATTATCAAGTGCACCTTCACCTTGAAACACAACTGCTGTGCTCTGCATTAAAAACTAGAAAACAAAAAAGCCGGCCAAAGAACAGGACATATTTTCACAATGACTTCAACAAATACGATGTTACCATACATAACCCACCCCCGCAAACTGATCTGCTATAATCTTCTGAACTAATGGATATTGAACATTTCTTTTTTGTTCATAACTCTTAAATTTGAATGCATCTGATGGATTCTACAGGGGAGAGGGATTGGGGGGGGGGGGGGGGGGAGAGAGAAAGTCTGCCATATTTCGTTAATCGTATTATGTTTACAATCATTTTACTTTGCTATAAAAAAAAACTGCCTCGTGGTTCATTTGGTTAGAGAAATGTCAACATTGCAGCCCATTTGTGTGCATTTAGTGGTAATGGCTTTTCATGATGCTCCCTTTGAGGATGAGGGTGGAGGTGGGGGGTGGTGGTGAAGGGATGGACTTGCTGACTACGTCAGTGAGATGGGTGGGAGAGGTAAAACTGCATCAGGCCAGGCGCTAGGATAATGTAGTTACTGTTGAGAAACTGCTGTCGTCTGTAATGTATACAGAGACACTGGGTAGGGCTGATGACCGACAGAGTGGGATAATGAGTGCATTAGACACCATGGTGACAGGGTTTAAAATTGTCGCTAGACACCATGGTGACATGGTTTTAAATTGTCATTAGACACTATCGTGAATAGTGAATGGGTTTTTAAATTGTCATTAGACACCATGGTGAATGGGTTTTTAAATTGTCGTTAGACACCATGGTTAATGGGTTTTAAATTGTCATTACACACCATGGTGAATAGTGAATGACTTTTAAAATGTCATTAGTCACCATGGTGACAGGTTTAATCCGCCATTTTACACCACGTGACTAGGTTTTAATTCCACCATTAGACACCATGGTGAAAGGGTTTTTAAATTGTCATTAGACACCATAGTGAATGGGTTTCTAAATTGTCATTACACACCATTAGATTAAGGAAGATTACAATGGTGTGTTACATATTTCTAACGACTAAATGAATTCAGTGACTTTTGTATATATAATTATTAAGAAGTACATGAAACCATTCATCTTGACAATTTATTTTTTGTTTCACACAAAATTGTTTGCCACTTTATACAAAGATAACGTTGTAAGATAACGTTGTAAGATAACGTTGTAAGATAACGACCTTCACTGGATACATTCTCTGTATAGAAAAACATGTCAAAGTTTGGACAATTCACGTCAGGCTTTTGCGTTCTAAAATTGTCTTTACTTCATAATAAATAAAACGTTTTGTATATTGGTAGACTCAGCAAGTATGTTTACCACCCAGGTGTATAAATAACGTAAGTGACAGATGTACCAATGCATGCACATTTTGACTATTCATGCTTCAACTTTGAATTTTCTTGAATGCTACTAGGATGAATTGATAAATGCAATGAACATGTTGTTAATTGCTCTAAAGGAGAATCACAACAGCACAGGCGTGGGTTAAAAAAAAAAAAGCATTTAGTAATTTATTTACAATCGAAAACCACAATGACCCACATCATAACTCTGCTGGTCATATGTTACAAAGTCAGTACTTTCAATGCGTACATTATATCGTGCGGTGGTCTATGGGAATTCCCTATTTGTAGCGCACCGCCGAGGGCAAGGTGTAGATCTTGTGTAAATATATATGTCCTTCGCTTCACCTGAAGGGGACAAAATGTAAGAAGGTATTTACAAAGATCACATTTAATGCTAAAGGTACTCAAAATAATGTATCCCAAACATAAACTTTATATCGACAAAGTTAATTTGAAAAAAAAAATAATTTCAGTGAGTACACAACGCTCATCTGTTTTGACGAAAAAAAAAACAACTGTCACATGATGTATAATACCGTATAATTGTCACAAATGTCACATGATGTATATAATACTGTATAATTGTCAGTGACAGCGATGGTACTGCTATTATATTACTCTCTCTCTCACACACACACACTATGACTGAATCTAATATAAAACACTGGAAGTCAGTTTGACTCAAATACGATACCTTATTTAATATAACACAATAGAAATCACACTAATAATTGACTCAGATACGATACCTTATTTAATATAACACAATATACATCACACTAATAATTGACTCAAATACGATACCTTATTTAATATAACACAATATAAATCACACTAATAATTGACTCGAATACGATACCCTATTTAATATAACACAAGAGAAATCACACTAATAATTGACTCAAATACGATACCCTATTTAATATAACACAATAGAAATCACACTAATAATACCAGGGTGTATGAAAAACAATCCTCTATTCCTTTTCTCCTCAACTGTCCGTGCGTCACAATATTTTTCTAACCTCCATTCAATAACACGTTCATTTTGGTGCGCTACCACAGGGGATTCCCTGTAACATCTACCTTGAAACCATTCTTTATTGTCCATCTATTTATCTATCTATCCATATATCAATCTATCAATCGATCTATCTGTCTATCTATTTAACATTATGTCTGTCTATCTATCTACTTTCACTGTCCTTACAATAATGTTGTAGTCAACGGACATGTCAGTACATGGATGGATAGATAAATTAGAATGATAGATTATTGTCGGTATAATCCAAATTAGGCGAAATGAAATTTGAATCTATTAAAAAACTTACAATAAGTAATCCTAACTTGCAACAATATTCAGCTAAATCAAGTAATGTCATATTGACTGGGGCGTTCAGCTAAATCAAGTAATGTCATGTTGACTGGGGCGTTCAGCTAAATCAAGTAATGTCATGTTGACTGGGGCGTTCAGCTAAATCAAGTAATGTCATGTTGACTGGGGCGTTCAGCTAAATCAAGTAATGTCATGTTGACTGGGGCGTTCAGCTAAATCAAGTAATGTCATGTTGACTGGGGCGTTCAGCTAAATCAAGTAATGTCATGTTGACTGGGGCGTTCAGCTAAATCAAGTAATGTCATGTTGACTGGGGCGTTCAGCTAAATCAAGTAATGTCACATTGACAGGAGCGTTCTTTCGGATAAGTGGCTGTCTGAGGGCCTAAGGTGGGTTTTTAAAATCAGGAACAACTAAATCGACTTAACAGATTATGGAGGGGGGTGTCAAAGACCCCCCCTCCCCTCCACACACCCTAATTACCAAATATTATTAATAGCCGACAGCGTTTTGTACCATTGCCTGGGGTTAACAAATGTAAAATTGCCTTGTCACCACCAAATTAACCTTTGCCTATGGTCCATATGTACTTTTGTTTAAATGAAAGTTGGAGTGACATTGAGAACTTGCCGTTTGCCTTATGGAAACATTAGTTTTAGTTGATCAAATGAAGTACTCCTTATGGAAACATTAGTTTTAGTTGATCAAATGAAGTACTCCTTATGGAAACATTAGTTTTAGTTGATCAAATGAAGTACTCCTTTGATTAACCCGATAATCTCTGACGGCAGAATCGTAGAAGTGGCTTTAGCCCTACACAGACGATGAATATTATTAAAGGAAGGTACGGAAATAATCTACAAGCATTTGGGCCCCTTCTGGAGCCAACCCCACGTTCGCCTGTGATAACCGAGTGAGGATAATAGAATCTTTACTTAAATATTAGTTAACAACAGACTTACTAAATCGGGTCCGTTTTTTTACGCCTAACTTACTGCAATAAAAATAACTGTAACTGTAACATCATGTCTTTAATTAGCTAAATGTAACTAGTGTCTTTGATCTGCACACGTTGCATGTCTAAATATTGTACTAATGAAACTGTTAAACAAATCAAAGTATTGCACAATTCTGAAACTGTTACACAAATCAAAGTATTGTACGCAATAATGAAACTGTCACACAAATCAAAGTATTGTTGTACAATAATGAAACAGTTACAGAATCAAATGTAAACAAAGTTATAATATTCTTAATTATCAATAAAGCATCAATAAATTATTATTTTGTTCTAATTGTCTCTTGTTAATTTTAGAATTGAATCTATCTATCTATTTATCTTCGATCCATCTATATATCTATCTATCTATCACACTATAGGGCTCAATAACCAAGATCCACCAATTTTAAGGGTGAGATTGAGGGCCAAATGTCGATTCTCGTAGCTGTCAATGCATGGAGGCTGAACCCATGAATCATGTGTCTTTTTTTTAGTGCCCCTAGCTGGCGGGCCACATTCATTTAATACAATCGCCACTCTGGTAACTTACTTGTCATTGGTCTGTATGGCATTTCTCAGACGGTGAGGAACACAGCGAGTTTGATCTCACCGGCTCTAAGAGACGAAGTCTCAGCTTTCAGATAAAATGACAGAGATCAAAGAGAGAGAGAGAAAGAGAGAGAGAGAGAGAGAGAGAGAGAGAGAGAGAGAGAGAGAGAGAGAGAGAGAGAGGTGGGTTGTTTACTTCGATATTACAAAGTGTCTATTTCACAAGTAAGCCATCACGTTGAGCCACTACAGAGTATCTCTTTTAATATTAGCTCAGTCAGCGACAGATTTCACTTGGGTAGGGCATCACCGGGCTCAAGTTCTGGACCCTCATGAAAGAGCCTCTCAAAATATCAACTTCATTTTTTTGCTATACTATAACATCTGTCTCACTTTTTTTTCAAGGGGCCCCGAATGGTCTAGTTCGCTAGGGGCCTCTACCAATACCATCCCTCCTTTAAGCTGAGACAAGTGAACGACCATCACAGTCATTTTTAGACAATATATTACAGAAATTGACAGCAGGGAAAATCCCAGGAAACTAAAAAAAAAGGAATTGTGTGTTTTCTTTGGAGGCGAGTGATCATCGCTAATTATTTTTTAAAGTTCATTATGTCCTTAGTATGTCCTTATTATGTCCTCATTATGTCGTCCTTATGCTCTCATTGTTTCCTCATACAGCCATGTAGCGTGAAAATTCTACAGCATGGGCCAGACAATAGCAGGGGGGGACAGGTAATACATTTTACTAAGTAGAACAAATAAGCAGAGGGGGCCAGACAAAACGCAGGGGGGCCTGTCCTCATATCTCCTCAGTATGTCCTCATTATGTCGTCCTTAAGTCTTCATTATCTCCTCATAATGTCCTCATAATGTCCTCAGTATGTCATCAGTATGTCCTCATAATGTCCTCATAATGTCGTCATTATGTCATCAGTATGTCCTCATAATGTCCTCATTATGTCATCAGCATGTCCTCAGTATTTCCTCATTATGTCCTCCTCAGAGATATATGACCATTTAGATCTCACTCTATAAATAATAAATAAAAAAAACGAAAACATAAAAAATGTCCAACTGTCGCTAATGCGCCTGGAAGGTTACAACGACGTCACCCTGTCACTCCCATTTTATTGTTTTAATGTCATCGGATCCATTTAACGTGTCAGTCGGCCGTGTTGATGGAGAAAAACATAAATGGCGGTGCAATCATCACAACAGGTTGATTAAACACAGGATATGAATCTGTGTTTATATATGTTCCAGACAATTTAGATGTCTGGGTGGAAATGTGACATTTTAAATCTCAACTATTTTCTTTTTCTAAAACCGTTGGGAGTCTTTGAAAGCTTGCTGACAGACACACTTTTCCTAGGGCTGTATTAGTATTTAGAATACTTCGTACCAGTGTAAACTTAGGCGTCAATTACTGCATGGTCTGTTAATTGAGACAAGCGTGAGTTGAGACGTGGGGGCCCCTGGTCAAAAACTTAGATTATAGAGGGGTTGGGGCCCCTGGTCAGAAACGTAGATTATAGAGGGGTTGGGGCCTTTGGTAGAAACTCATATCTGTTCAGGCCATTATAGCGTCATATTTAATATACATTTCTACCGGAAGGGGAGGGTGGGCGTTGACAGTACTCTGGCCGGCCATCTTGACTGCATATCCATAACAACATATAACTATATACACGGACATCCCTGAAACCGGAGCACATTGAAGATCATGACGTGATAGGTGACCCCAACACAAGATGCCGAACTTGATTTAGTCAAAGCTTAATTAAATAACACTAAATAATAATGCTTTTGTTACATAGAAATACCATATTTCACTTAAAAAGACTATGTAGTCATATTCTTGTTTGATATAATATTTACTTAATTCGAATAGCTTACTAAATGGTTGTATTGGCATAACTTCACTAACTAACCACCTCTTCACAAACTCACTAAATGGTTGTATTGGCATAACTTCACTAACTAACCACCTCTTCACAAACTCACTAAATTCCTGAATGTATCACTTTTCCAAACTCACTATGTACCCGACTGACTTTACCACTAACTGAAACGTAATTTGACTTGTACTGTTTCACAAACACACAACACTCTTGACTCCCATATTCAAGACAGCAATGCTAGTAGAATCCAATAAATTCCTTTTTAATTCTCTAGTCTTTAGGTCAGAAAAGGAAAGACCAGATTTCTTGGATTATTTTGGATTAAGTGTCGTGTCTGTCTTGTTGAGAGACCAGGTCCTTGGATGTTGTGTCAATTACTCTTTGATTGCTGAAACTTTACTTCACCATCTGGTACAAACTACGTCCGGCTGATCATTAGCTCTCAGTTGTACATGAACCAGTCAGTCAGTCAGTCAGTCATGTAGTCTTCATGGAGAAATTTTTTTTTTAAAAAAAGAAACTACCATGTGGTTCATTTAAGTACAATGTGGTTTCAGGGATATTTGGTATCAGGGACAGTTCCCAGTTACCAGCTAAGTTTGGGCCCCTGATAATCGCCACCAACTGGGGCCCAACTATCACACACACACCTATTGTTGCGGCATTTTTTTGCGAAAGATTATAATCGGCAGGTTCCCTATAAGCAAGTGTTCACCTTGCACCAATATCCCCTTTTGGCTGCCATTACACACCCACCTATTTACAAGCTTAAAAAAAGTTTTTTTCAATGTTTCAGATGAGATGGCTACTGTGACAGTCACAGTGGTAACCAATATACAATGTCTCATGGCACTATCTCTGGCCTATGTCACTGTGCACTATCTCTGGCCTATGTCCCACGGCACTATCTCTGGCCTATGTCACTGTGCACTATCTCTGGCCCATGTCACTGTGCACTATCTCTGGCCTATGTCCCATGGCACTATCTCTGGCCTATGTCACTGTGCACTACCTCTGGCCGATGTCACTGTGCACTATCTCTGGCCTATGTCCCATGGCACTATCTCTGGCCTATGTCACTGTGCACTATCTCTGGCCTATGTCCCATGGCACTATCTCTGGCCCATGTCACTGTGCACTACCTCTGGTCCATGTCACTGTGCACTACCTCTGTCCCATGTCACTGTGCACTACCTCTGGCCGATGTCACTGTGCACTACCTCTGGCCCATGTCACTGTGCACTACCTCTGGTCCATGTCACTGTGCACTATCTCTGGCCTATGTCCCATGGCACTATCTCTGGCCTATGTCACTGTGCACTATCTCTGGCCTATGTCCCATGGCACTATCTCTGGCCCATGTCACTGTGCACTACCTCTGGTCCATGTCACTGTGCACTACCTCTGTCCCATGTCACTGTGCACTACCTCTGGCCGATGTCACTGTGCACTACCTCTGGCCCATGTCACTGTGCACTACCTCTGGTCCATGTCACTGTGCACTATCTCTGGCCTATGTCCCATGGCACTATCTCTGGCCGATGTCACTGTGCACTACCTCTGGCCCATGTCACTGTGCACTACCTCTGGTCCATGTCACTGTGCACTATCTCTGGCCTATGTCCCATGGCACTATCTCTGGCCTATGTCACTGTGCACTATCTCCTGGCCTATGTCCCATGGCACTATCTCTGGCCCATGTCACTGTGCACCCACCTCTGGTCCATGTCACTGTGCACTACCTCTGTCCCATGTCACTGTGCACTACCTCTGGCCGATGTCACTGTGCACTACCTCTGGCCCATGTCACTGTGCACTACCTCTGGTCCATGTCCCATGGCACTATCTCTGGCCTATGTCACTGTGCACTATCTCTGGCCTATGTCCCATGGCACTATCTCTGGCCCATGTCACTGTGCACTACCTCTGGTCCATGTCACTGTGCACTACCTCTGTCCCATGTCACTGTGTACTACCTCTGGCCGATGTCACTGTGCACTACACTCTGGCCCATGTCACTGTGCACTACCTCTGGTCCATGTCACTGTGCACTATCTCTGGCCTATGTCCCATGGCACTATCTCTGGCCTATGTCACTGTGCACTATCTCTGGCCTATGTCCCATGGCACTATGTCACTGTGCTGGTCCATACTGTGCACTACCTCTGTCCCATGTCACTGTGCACTACCTCTGGCCGATGTCACTGTGCACTACCTCAGGCCCATGTCACTGTGCACTACCTCTGGTCCATGTCACTGTGCACTATCTCTGGCCTATGTCCCATGGCACTATCTCTGGCCGATGTCACTGTGCACTACCTCTGGCCCATGTCACTGTGCACTACCTCTGGTCCATGTCACTGTGCACTATCTCTGGCCTATGTCCCATGGCACTATCTTCTGGGCCCATGTCACTGTGCACTATCTCTGGCCTATGTCCCATGGCACTATCTCTGGCCCATGTCACTGTGCACTACCTCTGGTCCATGTCACTGTGCACTACCTCTGTCCCATGTCACTGTGCACTACCTCTGGCCGATGTCACTGTGCACTACCTCTGGCCCATGTCACTGTGCACTACCTCTGGTCCATGTCACTGTGCACTACCTCTGGCCGATGTCACTGTGCACTATCTCTGGCCGATGTCACTGTGCACTACCTCTGGCCTATGTCACTGTGCACTATCTCTGGCGTATGTCACTGTGCACTACCTCTGGTCCATGTCACTGTGCACTACCTCTGGCCGATGTCACTGTGCACTACCTCTGGCCCATGTCACTATGCACTACCACTGGCCCATGTCACTGTGCACTACCTCTGGCCCATGTCACTGTGCACTACCTCTGGCCTATGTCACTGTGCACTACCTCTGTCCCATGTCACTGTGCACTACCTCTGGCCGATGTCACTGTGCACTACCTCTGGCCCATGTCACTGTGCACTACCTCTGGTCCATGTCACTGTGCACTACCTCTGGTCCATGTCACTGTGCACTACCTCTGGCCGATGTCACTGTGCACTACCTCTGGCCCATGTCACTGTGCACTACCTCTGGCCCATGTCACTGTGCACTACCTCTGGTCCATGTCACTGTGCACTACCTCTGGCCGATGTCACTGTGCACTATCTCTGGCCTCTGTCACTGTGCACTACCTCCGGCCTATGTCACTGTGCACAAGCTCTGGTCTATTTCACTGTGCACTTACCTCTGCTCTACGGCCTCTTTGTCCACATAAGTACTGCTTGTCTGTTATGTGACAAAAAAATTGGTTTCAGGCTAAAAGGGCAATGCCAAGACAGTTATGTAACATGTTAAACTGTGTTGACGTAGTGGATCTATAGCAGTGATAAGATTCTTTTAAATAATCCATCAGTTGAGTGACGCATCCCTGTCACAGCTGCCAGTCAAAAAACACGCATCAGTTCGTGATCACTGCAGGCAGTCTGCACTTTGGCTGTTGTAGACAGTCTAATTTAGTCAATATAACGTACTGTTTGTATAGGCAGTCTAATTAAGTCAGTATAATATGAAATTTGGTTGTTATAGACAGTCAATGTAACGTACTGTTTGTATAGGCAGTCTAATTTAGTCAATATAACGTACCGTTTGGTTGTATAGACAGTCTGATTTAGTCAATGTAACGTACTGTTTGGTTGTATAGACAGTCTGATTTAGTCAATATAACGTACTGTTTGGTTGTATAGACAGTCTGATTTAGTCAATATAACGTAATGTTTGGTTGTATAGACAGTCTGATTTAGTCAATATAACGTACCGTTTGGTTGTATAGACAGTCTGATTTAGTCAATATAACGTACCGTTTGGTTGTATAGACAGTCTGATTTAGTCAATATAACGTACCGTTTGGTTGTATAGACAGTCTGATTTAGTCAATATAACGTACCGTTTGGTTGTATAGACAGTTTAATTTAGGCCAGGTAGGTCTCCATGTGAACTGCTTGCGTCAAACAAATAAAACCTATTTTCATGTCTGATTAAATCTAATGTTCATTTTCGATTTTTTTCAAATATTAATCAAAATGTTCACCCAAGGTACAATCAATGCATCACGTCATAACATAATCTTACAATACATGTATACATAACACAAACTTACAAAACATGTATACATAATACAATCTTACAATACATGTATACATAACACAATCTTACAATACATGTATACATAACACAATCTTACAATACATGTATACATAACACAATCTTACAATACATAACACAATCTTACAATACATGTATACATAACACAATCTTACAATACATGTATACATAACATAATCTTACAATACATGTATACATAACACAATCTTACAATACATGTATACATAACACAATCTTACAATACATCTATACATAACATAATCTTACAATACATGTATGCATAACACAATCTTACCATACATGTATACATAACACAATCTTACAATACATGTATACATAACACAATCTTACCATACATGTATACATAACACAATCTTACAATACATGTATTATGTCATAGCACAATCATAAAAACTTGCATGCATGGATGGTTACAATATACTGAACTAATTATGTTTTTACATTATTTGATAAGTAGCAATATATTAATGAATAATAAATATATCTCGATTGGCACCCACTCTTGTAGTTTTAGTAATGTTAGTCTATATAAATAGTTCTATGGATTTTAGTAATGTAAGTGTATATAAATAGTTCTATGGTTTTTAGTAATGTTAGTGTATATAAATAGTTATATGGTTTTTAGTAATGTTAGTGTATATAAATAGTTATATGGTTTTTAGTAATGTTAGTGTATATAAATAGTTCTATGGATTTTAGTAATGTAAGTGTATATAAATAGTTCTATGGTTTTTAGTAATGTTAGTGTATATAAATAGTTCTATGGATTTTAGTAATGTAAGTGTATATAAATAGTTCTATGGTTTTTAGTAATGTTAGTGTATATAAATAGTTCTATGGTTTTTAGTAATGTTAGTGTATATAAATAGTTCTATGGATTTTAGTAATGTAAGTGTATATAAATAGTTCTATGATTTTTAGTAATGTTAGTGTATATAAATAGTTCTATGGTTTTTAGTAATGTTAGTGTATATAAATAGTTCTATGGTTTTTAGTAATGTTAGTGTTTATAAATAGTTCTATAGTTAAATGAAATGTTAAAATTTTTAGTGCAACTTTTATAATAGGTTTTTTTTTAAAATAATGTTTCCTAATTTTTAATCTATTTTAAAGGGAAGATTATGCCACCCTTCAGAGTCTAACACCTGGGTGTTTTGCATCCCCTCGCGCCCTAGTATGGCACGAGCCTGTGGGTGGGTCAACAAAATATGTGTGTATACCCTTGAGTAAGGGCAACACATTTGTGATAACTAGGCAGCGATCGATAATCGGATCGGTATCGGTATCGGACCGATACTGGCACTATCGGTTAATATCGGATCGACCGATTTTTGTAGGGAGCGACCGATAGTCGAACCGATATTGGCACTTTGGGTTAACTATCGGACCGGCCGTTTTTTGGCTACCGATACATACAGAGTTGTAGAAAAAAAATCCGTAAATAACCCAATTCTATAACCATATTAGACAAGATTTAAAAAAAAAAAAGAAAAAAAAAAAACCCGTACACAGAAATTGTCACGTCTACAAAAATTGCATCAGCGATATGACCTTGAAACAATAGGATTGGCATTTTTTAAATTCTAATGTATGACCTTGAATGATACAATTAGTGAACATCTGTGTGTATTTTTTTTTTGGGATGGGAAGTTGGGGGTGGGGGGGAACAAGACTTACGTGTGGGCGAAGTGTTACGAAATATGACAGGGAAGGGGTGAGCATGGGTTGACATACGTCATTAGCTGTAGCACGAGAAAAACACGTGTTTGGCATTGTTGTTGATTAAAAAAAATATCGGTATCGGTATCGGTAAAAATGCTGGGGAAAAATACCGATATCGGACTATCGGTAAAAGGCATACCGGTCGCTCCCTAGTGATAACAACTCTTCTGGCTGAACGGTATCTTACAGCCAACACTATCTTACAGATGTCACTATCTTTCAGCTGTCACTATCTTTCAGCCACCACTATCTTACAGCCACCACTATCTTACAGCCACCACTATCTTACAGCCAACACTATCTTACAGCCAACACTATCTTACAGTCGTCACTATCTTTCAGCCGTCACCATCTTTCAGCCGTCACCATCTTTCAGCCGTCACCATCTTTCCGCCAACACTATTTTACAGTCGTCACTATCTTTCAGCCACCACTATCTTACAGCCAACACTATCTTACATATGTCACTTTCAGCCGTCACTATCTTACAACCATCACTATCTTACAGGCACCACTCTCTTACATCCATCACATATGCCAATACAATATTTTTAAAAGAACCTAATAAACAAATGTTTTCAGATTTTAGTTTGGGAGAATACAATTCAGAACAAAATACATTTCCATTGAAACTATCAGATAAATATCAGAGGGTGTGTTGAATCTTTCCGGGGCTTGATTGTCGTTCCACAGGACAACACGGAAGCCGGTGTTAACAACATAATAGTTTGGTTAACTTCGTGCTCACAAGGGGATGCCGGGTAATTGAAAGGGGGAAGTGGTTCTGACGCTGCATGTGACGTAGATGATCAAAAGTAAGATGAATGTGGCCTGTGTCAGGGGTTAAGTGGAGGGGCCTTCAAAGTGCTTGGTGGGGAGAAAATTGAAAGTCTTAAGTGTTCAGGGGGAGGGGGAGGGAGGGAGGGAGGGGGTTATTCTGTATTGGAAACATTTGGAAAAAAAATCTGGATCATCTGTAGACTCTCAAAGTGGCTTAGATTTATTTAGGCAGGACAATTAAATTGTGGAATTAAAATTGATCACACACTGCCATAATCAAGGGGTTGTGTAGTGTATTCAGGGGATATTTTTATTGTATATATATATATATATATATATGTATGTATATATATATATATATATATATATATATATATATAATCACGGGGTTATGTAATCCCGTAATGGAATATATAAAATTTTATGGCTGTATCTATGCATTTGTGTATGATGTATGAATATATGTATGTTTGGGGAAATGTAAGAATGGATATATGTATGTAAGCATACAAATGATAGATGGATTACCAGGTAAGTAGCTAGCTAGATATGTAATGATCGAAATATATATATATAAATATATATATATATATATATATATATATATATATATATTTATAGTATTTTTATATCACAGTATGTATAATCAAACGTTCACTATTTCCCTTGCTATAGCAAGACAAACTAGAAGGGTCACACCCAATATCTAGTCAAATTTAATAAGCAAAATCAACACATACACACACACACACAGACACACACACACACACACACACACATATGTCAGGTCCTGTGATGGTCACTAGAAACCAAATATTTTAGCTAGGCATTATAAACGATAGACAAGAGAGAATTATTCATTCATTTTACAATTAGAATTCCGAATTGCAATGAACACAATTTTTTTAATGATTTATGAGCAATCGGTGATGTAAAATGAACTTGACAAATATTTTTCAGAATTAGCTCAATATAAAAATGTTAACCATTCGGTAAAAAAAAAATGAATAATTAAAAAGATAATTTTTTTTAAGACAGTTTTTTTTTTATGTAATGCTCACATGTTAAAATTGATTATCGAAATAGGCCGGATAATTAGAGATTACTGTCAATCCTTATTTGGAAATGACATAAATTATTTTAGAGTGACATGAATTGTTATTTTATAGAGACATCAAGTCTTTTTTTAGAATGATATCAATTCTTAGTTTGAAATCCTAGTGTTGTACAATTAGACTCCTAATGTTGTACAACTAAACTCCTCGTAAAAAAGTAAAGTTCCCTTAACCCTCAAGGGCTATCGGGGCAGATGAAGTGTAGAATTCATCCGTATCTATAACCTCGGCATATGAAGTGTAGAATTCATCCGTATCTATAACCTCGGCATATGAAGGGCCACCTTTACTTCCCCAACTTAAAGTCAGGAACCCATTTAAAGCTGGGTGGACTTGTGGGACGACTTTGAAACACATTTCACCTGAAATAATTCCCATGGTTCTCACCGAGGATCGAACCCAGGACTCTCAGGTTGACAGTCGAGTATCTACACCACTCGGCCATCCGTCCCACGAAACTCCTAGTGCTGTATAACTAAACTCCTAGTGCTGTACAACTACACTCCTAGTGCTGTATAACTAAACTCCTAGTGCTGTACAACTAAACTCCTAGTGCTGTATAACTAAACTCCTAGTGCTGTACAACTAAACTCCTAGTGCTGTATAACTAAACTCCTAGTGCTGTACAACTACACTCCTAGTGCTGTATAACTAAACTCCTAGTGCTGTATAACTAAACTCCTAGTGATGTACAGCTAAACTCCTAGTGCTGTACAACTAAACTCCTAGTGCTGTATAACTAAACTCTTAGTGCTGTACAATTAAACTCTAGTGCTGTAAACTAAACTCCTAGTGCTGTATAACTAAACTCCTAGTGCTGTATAACTAAACTCTTAGTGCTGTACAATTAAACTCTAGTGCTGTAAACTAAACTCCTAGTGCTGTACACCTAGACTCCTAGTGCTGTACAACTAAATTCCTAGTGCTGTACAACTAAACTCCTAGTGCTTTACAACTAAACTCCTAGTGCGGTACACCTAGACTCCTAGTGCTGTACAACTAAACTCCCAGTACTGCTCATGTTCCCCCGGTGTTGTCTAAAGCGATGACGTAAACTATTCAGTTGGTACAAAATGATTTACGTCCAGGCATGTTAAATTTATACAGCACTCATTTTCTTATCTATGCCAACAATTTAGTGTTCATATTGAAAAATCTATTTTAAAAAGAGCAGTAAATTAATGACATATGTGACATATCATATTGTCTAGATATACAATGCCATTTTAAACTTAGTTATTTATAATTTATCATATTACTTCTAGATACAAAATGTCATTTTAAACATATATGCTAGTGACAAATCACATTACTTCTAGGTACAGAATTTCATATTTAACAGATCTTTTAGTGAAAAATCATTTTACTTCTAGATACAGAATTTCATTTTAAACATATATGCTAGTGACAAATCACATTACTTCTAGGTACAGAATTTCATATTTAACATATCTTTTAGTGAAAAATCATATTTCTACTCATTTTAAACACATTTGCTATTGACAAATCATAGTATGTATAGATAAGGAATGTAATATTTAATATAATTATGATCTACACCAAGGGTGGGCACATTTTTTGAGTCAACGACTATATTGAATTCGTAAAATTCACCTTTTGGCCAGACCAACAGTC
The DNA here is from genome assembly GCA_021962125.1 of Bulinus truncatus. NCBI lineage: Eukaryota > Metazoa > Mollusca > Gastropoda > Planorbidae > Bulinus > Bulinus truncatus. The sequence goes on along the minus strand of JAGDYQ010000146.1, from coordinate 1,615,229 downwards.
AAATAGATAGATAGTTGGAATGAAGTAAAATAAATCAAAGGCAAACTTTATAACATTAAATGCTGATTATCATACTTCACTCTTAGACGAGTGGCGGTCCACTGGCTGGATTAAATAGTCCGGCTGGACGGATATGAACTGAGGGCTTTACTTTCCCCAGGGGCGATCTACACAGAGCCTCAAGAATGATCATATTCTCAATTATACTATTTCTGTCGGACATTCAACTTATACCAAAACCAAAATAAAATTCGCATAACTCATGTGAATGCACGAGAGACGCAAACAAATTAACACTCTTTCTAACAAAACTCATTAAAAAACAAACATTAAAAAACAAACAACACTTGTCATACCAAAATGGCTCATCTGCTCTAAACTTGAAAATAAATCTTTCAAATTAATGATCTGTCTCGTGGATGTTTCAGTTCCGAGAATAAAACTGAAATATTTTTTTTTTATATTCTGGCAAGTAACTATCAGTTCTGTCAAGTTTCATTCACTTCACAGCGAGGCTGATGGCCCAAATCTGTGTCACTTAATTTAATACATCTTTGTCAAAATTAATGCCACTGTTTGAAAAAAAATCTCATGACATTGGATATATCGTGACATAGGATAGATAGATCATGGCATAGGGTAGATTGTGACATTGGATAGGTCACGACATAGGATAGATCATGACATTGGGTAGATTGTGACATTGGATAGATCATGACATATGATAGATCATGACATAGGATAGATCATGACATAGGGTAGATTGTGACATTGGATAGGTCATGACATAGGATAGATCATGACATAGGGTAGATTTTGACATTGGATAGGTCAGGACATAGGATAGATCATGACATAGGATAGATCATGACATAGGGTAAATTGTGACATTGGATATGATTTCCCATTGGTTAGAATGTCACATTCGACTTGCTGTAGCTAGAAAAATTAAAAAAAATTGTTTTAATACAAAATTACAATTTAAATCAAAACCAACAAAATATTTGCTTCTGTAATATTCTGAAACTTTTTAAATCACTGACAAAATACTCTGACATTGGAGATCGTAAACAGGCTGTTGAAAGACATGACATTGATATATTTCTGAACTGATAACAATTTCAACAATTGTGTAAACAGGCTGTTGAAAGACATGGCATTGATACATTTCTGAACTGATAACAATTTCAACAATTGTGTAAACAGGCTGTTGAAAGACATGACATTGATACATTTCTGAACTGATAACAATTTCAACAATTGTGTAAACAGGCTGTTGAAAGACATGACATTGATACATTTCTGAACTGATAACAATTTCAACAATTGTGTAAACAGGCTGTTGTAAGACATGACATTGATACATTTCTGAACTGATAACAATTTCAACAATTGTGTAAACAGGCTGTTGAAAGACATGACATTGATACATTTCTGAACTGATAACAATTTCAACAATTGTGTAAACAGGCTGTTGAAAGACATGGCATTGATACATTTCTGAACTGATAACAATTTCAACAATTGTGTAAACAGGCTGTTGAAAGACATGACATTGATACATTTCTGAAATGATAACAATTTCAACAATTGTGTAAACAGGCTGTTGAAAGACATGGCATTGATACATTCTGAACTGAAAACAATGTCAACAATTGTGTAAACAGGCTGTTGAAAGACATGGCATTGATACATTCTGAACTGAAAACAATGTCAACAATTGTGTAAACAGGCTGTTGAAAGACATGACATTGATACATTTCGGAACTGATAACAATTGTGTAAACAGGCTGTTGAAAGACATGACATTGATACATTTCTGAACTGATAACAATTGTGTAAACATGCTGTTTATTTCACAACAGGTCACGTGATACGAGTTCAAACGGTGTAACGTCAACCGCCCAGATATACCAGGCTCATTGGTGTGACTTTAACTTTGACCAGTTGTAACCTCAACTGTCCAGATATACCAGGCTCATTGGTGTGACTTAAACTTTGACCACTTGTAACCTCAACTGTACAGATATACCAGGCTCATTGGTGTGACTTTAACTTTGACCTGTTGTAGCTCAACTGCCCAGATATACCAGGCTCATTGGTGTGACTTTTTAACTTTGACCAGTTGTAACCTCAACTGCACAGATATACCAGGCTCATTGGTGTGACTTTAACTTTGACCAGCTGTAGCTTAACTTCAAAGCCAAATGATGACTCCACCAGATCTGGCCCCGTGATAGCCTGGATGTGCCATTAATTGCACCTGCGGGATAAAATTAACACCCCTCCCATAGTCCCCCACCAGACGGGAATTAGAACAACGCTAACACACCATATGAGTAATTAACTTCATCTCTCTAGGATGGTAATGAAATAAAGGAAGGGATCCGGTACCGTATGAAAAGCCACTGAGTGTAGCCACTGAGTGTAGCCACTAAGAGTAGCCCCTGAATGTAGCTAGTACGTCATTCATTAAAAGAGTACGTGGTGGAAATTATTAGAATACATGAAGCTGGCGAAATACCACAAATTTTTTCTGATATAGTACAAGATTGTAAATACCCACATGGAATGTATACTGTTTTTTTTTCCCTTAAGTATCAATGTTTATATTTTATTAAAAGATAAATAACAGATGATATCAAACAGTGAATTCAATATTTTTATTGGTTGAACTACTCAGCATTATGTTGATTTTAAAAGCGAAAAGAAGTATTTAGAAATATTGACTAATTGGAAATTTTAATTTTCTGTGGTGCCCCTGGTTAAAAATGGAATTAGTTCCAGAAGTCTGTTCGTACTCCGAAATATTCTGAACATTGAAATCAATGAAACAACACAATTTGTTTAAAGATGAAATATTCGTTCTGTTTGTATCAACATCCGGTCATATACCTGACAAAATGTAACAATCACATGTACTTTAAGTGTTAAATAAAGAGAAAGTAATCGAAGGGATAAATGTAATTAAATAAAATAAGATTTAGCTTATGTTTATTATCAAGCAAACGATCTTCGAAAGGTTTGTCACATTCTTCACTAATATGAACCTTAAGTTTCAGAGGTTTCTTGTTGCTGTCTATTTGCAGCCCACTGGGTATCTTTTCTCTACTCCAGTGTTTCCCAAATTATCAGCTTCTGTGTACCCCCCCCCCCCTTTTTTTTTTATTTTCTCAATACTGAGTATCCCTAATTTTAAAAAAAAAAAAAAAACTTGTATATATTGTTTTAAGGTCATAGTTTCCACTGTTTTCATTGTTTTTACTTCAGCCGTGCATGTGTACCCGTTGTTCTCAGCTTGGTGCAGGGCGTATCCACTGCCATCGTCAACGGCGTACCCCAGTCCAATTTTTCGCGTACGCCTTGGGGTAAAGGGCACCGTACTTTAGGAAACACTGCTCTACACCTACTCCACTGCTCGTCTCTGAGTTTCCTGTACTAGCCCCCCCCCAACCCACTCCAGCCGCACAAGTCCAGTATAAGCCACGTCACGTCATTTACTTACAATCGGTTAGTCGAATGTTTTGTGTGGTGTCTTCTAAGTTTTCTCTCTCTCTCTCTCTCACGGCATCACAGACTGCCCTAGAAATCAAGTCCCACCTAGTTTGCCCAGGGCAGTTTTAATTTCATCTTAGGCCCCGGGCACATAGTCATAGGCCCTAGGCACATTCATAGTCATAGGCCCTAGGCACATTCATAGTCATAGGCCCTCCCCGACTTTATTTTTAATATTTGTCAAGAATGCACCCCCCCGCACTTATTTGCGATTGGAAATCTAAATAAACTTTCCGCGTTGTTAATTTTTCTATGCAGACTCTATGCAGTGATGACGTAGTATCTTTCTTTATCGTTAATCGTGTGCTTCTTTTTTCTTGCAAAATTTAAAAAAGTAACGAAAGTACTTTTATTAACCATGTCTGATCGATACAAGAGGAAACACGAGAGTGTATTTCAGAAGCGGAAGAGAAAGGAGGGGAAAGAAAAAGCATTGAAAAAATTATGAGCAGAGACACTGATTGCATTACTGGTAAAACTAGTAATACTTGTGATAATGACATTTCATTTACTTCTTCGGCCACAATGTACACCAACAATCCAGCAATACCAGAAATAATGTTGCAAAAAATATTTTGTTAGAACATTAACAAACAGTGAAATAGTCACGCGAGACTGGCTTCTCTATTCTCCATCAACGGGTAAAGTGTTTTGTTATGTGTGCAAGCTGTTTGACTACAACACCGGTTTTGCAAATCAGTTTATCGATGGTTTTGATGACTGGAAAAACGCCATTGCAAGGATTGCATCACGTGAGAAGTCCAAGGATCAAGTAGCTGCTATGTCAAAGATGTTAGAATGTCAACAGACATCTAGAATTGAGAAAAACTGCAAAAGGAGAAGCAAAATTTGTGCAAGTACTGGACTGATGTTCTCAAGATGTGAAAATTAGGTGCTGATAAGATTTCTTGCTGAAAGAGGGTTATCTTTTCGCGGTGACAGCCATTTACATAACTGTTATAACAATCAAAATTACCTTGGTTGCATTGACCTTTTACCTGATTTTGATCCTTTTCTAAATGAACACATTGAGAGACATGGAAACCCCGGAAAGAAGAATGTATCATATCTTTCTGTCAGTATAAATGATGAATTTATTGAGTTAATGGGATCAAAAGTATTGACGCAGATACTGTCTGAAATTAAGAATGGTAAATATTATGGAATCAGTATCGATTAAACTTCTGACATCAGTCACGTGGATCAGCTGACAGTTGTTGTTCGCTATGTTCTCAAAAGTGGAACTGTTGTAGAGCATTTTCTTCGGTTCATTCCAATTGAACAACACAATGGTAAATACCTTTTCGATCTGTTGGTGAGTACTCTCAGACTTCATGGTATAGATATCGGCAATTGCAGATCGCAGTCCTATGACAATGCGAGTAATATGAGTGGGATTTATTCGGGAGTACAAGCTAGATTTAGAGAGACTAATAGATTAGCGGAGTGGGTGTCATATGCTGCCCACGGCTTAAATTTGATAGGCTCATCTGCTACAAGTGAACGTCAACCACCAGCATCTGTGCATGAAGCAAATCACTCATAAAGAAGTTGGGCCATTTCGAGACAGCGTTAATGTGTGTGATTTGGAAGGCCTGTTCCAAAAAAATAATTGATATTGTCAACAAAGCTTTACAGGAGCCTGGTATTGAGTTAACGACCATCATCAACTTGTATGACTGTCTTGTTCTTAACTTTCATGATACACGCGATAAATTTTAAATGTGCGAAGGTATAGCAAAAGAGATCTCACAAACGGACTTTAAAGAATATATACAACGCAAACGACAGCGAGACCGATTTCATGATGAAGTTGTGGATGATAATGATCCGGTTTTAGGTTTGAGTCCTTTTCTAAACTTTAATTGATAAAAACGTATCTTCGGTCAAAGATGGGACAAACACGACTATCCTCCCTGGCATTACTTTCAAATGAAAAGGATTTGATGAGGGAAATGACATTTGAGGACGTCAGATGTGACTTTGTTAAGACAAAGAGCCGAAAATTTAACATACTGTAATTTACAGATCTACAGCACTGCAGCTTGACTTGCTCAGGTGCTCATCTCACACGGTTATATATAGCTACTTTAGTACAAACATTAAATTTTACTGGCATTCTTAATTTGTTTTCACTTTATGTTCTGGCTTCGTAGGCCCTTGAAAAGTCCGTAGGCCTTAGTTGATAAAGCGGCCCTGAGTGTGCCTGGCTACTCACCTGATGTGACCCTCTCCACTGATAAATTATCGAGTCACAATATGACTAAATTGTACTAAATTGTTGATGCCTAACAGTGTATGCCTAAGGGGCGCATCGGTTGTCCACAAGTATGTAAATTATATCATATTAACACACACACACACACACACACATATATATATATATATATATATATATATATATATATATATATATATATATCTACAGTGCTTTTTTTTTGTAAAAAAAAATAGGTGCCGGTACTTAGTGATGGATTGCCTAACTTTTAACTACTTACATTCAAGCTTTTCTTAACAATAATAGATGATAACATTGCTGGCTAAATTCGGCTCATCGATAAGTTAGGAGCGGATCACATCCAATCAGTTTCTATCTTATGGTTTCATTATTTAATCTCATTAAAGTGACTATTATGCGGTTCTTTGATTTGTTACATAATCGACCGCATGCGTTCCGGGAGGTCATTTTTGGCCATCCATTGTTATACTGTCGGGTGGTTTTTTTTTTACATGGCCTATTTCATGAATCTGATAGAAAATAGCATAACAAATTCAATCTTAACTACAATCATTAAATCTAGCATCATTTGTATAAGTAATACAGAACGGATTAAACCTTAAATAATATTTTAAATACAGTTTTTGACAGATTTTCAATCTATACTATGCGCTGATGCTTGTTATTGAAATGATTGTAAAATAAAAACCAAAACTTTTCCTGAACTAAATAAAATTTAAAAAAGACACGAAACAAACAATGACCAATTTTTTCAAAATTGCCTGAAACCATTTATCGAATGGTTTTTGTTATCTTCCTCTTATCTTAACTTTGAATTTGACTTCAAAGAATTTAAAATAAACAAGACGTTTTCATTTCCAGCAGTTTATTATTTTCTAATTTCTTCTTCATGGCTCGTTCAGTTTGCTACACCATTACTGTGAACTATTCCACCGATCTGCCTCATTGATTCTGTAAGAACAGATTCTGGTGGCTCGATCGACTTGGTCTTATGAGTTCCAGTAAAGAATGAGTCATTAAACCTTTCATCGAAAAGACTGCAACCTAACAAGTTATGGCTAAGTTGTGTAAGCCCAACGAGTTATGGCTAAGTTGTGTAAACAGAACAAGTTATTTCAAAGCTGTGTAAGCCCAAGTTATGGTTAAGTTGCGTAAACCCAACAAGTTAATGTTAAGTTACATAATTTAAAAAAAAATGTTAGGGTAAATCTGTGTAGAACCCAAGAAGTAAATGACAAAGTTATGTAATACAGAGGTCGTGAGTCATGCAAGAAGACAAATATGACCTAAGTGAACTCATTCTGAATCTAAATCGCTCACTCCAAGTTTTGTTTCATTTCGTCATGTTCATCTAGTGTGGCAGTTTACAAGGTACTGTCCAGGTAAAAGCAGATAGAAACTAGTTGTCAGCAAACAAAGGTAGCTGCAGATTGAAACTATTTATCAGCAAACAAAGGTAGCTGCAGATTGAAACTATTTATCAGCAAACAAATGTAGCTGCAGATTGAAACTATTTATCAGCAAACAAAGGTAGCTGCAGATGTAACTATTTATCAGCAAACAAAGGTAGCTACAGATTGAAACTATTTATCAGCAAACAAAGGTAGCTACAGATTGAAACTATTTATCAGCAAACAAAGGTAGCTGCAGATTGAAACTGGTTGCCAGCAACCAAAGGTAGCTGCAGATTGAAACTGGTTACCAGCAACCAAAAGTTACTCCAGATAGAAACTAGTTATCAACAAACAAAGGTAACAACATATTTAAACTAGTTATCAGCAAACAAAGGTAACAACAGTTTGAAACTCGTTATCAGCAATCAAAGGTAACATAAACTTTTCAGAAAAAATCTATTCTATGGAAAACAATATTTCAATTGATTTCAGTTAATTTTTCTTAACCTCGTTTATTTCAAAGTTTTACTTTGACAGAAATCATCTTCATGATATATTGAGTTATGACGAACGTAAACAAATGCATATGTACTTAAAACGAAATGATACATTGGTAATAAATAAATGAGTCTGAGATTACTTCCATGGCATTCTGTATTCCGAACATATTATCTTCAGGCAGTTCATTGCAGCCTGTACACTGTACAGTATTGGGCTAATAATTTATTAGTTACGATATTATTCTGTAGGAACGTCGTTTTAGCTGTCTGCCTTCTTGTACAAGTCAGGAATACAACACGACTAACTGACTTGATTTATGTCAACCTGTCTGGCTTATAATTTGATATCATTCAGTTAATGTGATTACCTGTCTGCCTTTTGGTGTGATATCATTCATATAACGTGTCTAGTTGTCTGCCCTTTAATGTAATATCATTCATATAATGTGTCTAGTTGTCTGCCCTTTGATGTGATATCATTCATATAACGTGTCTAGTTTCTGCCCTTTGATGTGATATCTTTCATATAACGTGTCTAGCTGTCTGCCCTTTAATGTAATATCATTCATATAACGTGTCTAGCTGTCTGCCCTTTAATGTAATATCATTCATATAACGTGTCTAGTTGTCTGCCCTTTGATGTGATATAATTCATATAACGTGTCTAGCTGTCTGCCCTTTGATGTGATGTAATTCATATAACGTGTCTAGCTGACTGTTGTATTATAATTGTCAGTCATTTTACATATAATTGATCATAATGTATTTACCCGATGTAAAAGTTTACAATAAATTAATTGATACGAATATAATACGGCTACTAGTACAACACACTAGTTTGCCGATTCAAACAACAGGACTATTTTTCTACTATTACTTCAGTTCTGGTGTGAATTTCACTTTCAACAAATTTTTTAACAATGAGTTAAAAAAAAAATTAAATGATGTCAATCCAGATTCAACGTGATCTATACAGAGTAAATCATGATTCAATCTTCGTTCCAACAGATGTATGCTAACCTGAGAGTGTGCTCTTTAAGTCAGAGTTAATTAGGTCAACTGTATTTCGTTTTTTTTCCCGAAAAAAAAATGGTTACAGTAGAGTCTCATTGGAGTCTCAGTGGAGTCATAGTTTAAACAACTGCATATTGTGTTAATTTATTAGCCACAAATACAAGATTTAAACTCCAGCCAAATGTCAAGATTTAAACTCCAGCCAAATGTCAAAATTAAAACCAGCTAAATGTCAAAATTTAAACTCCAGCCAAATGTCAAAATTTAAACTCCAGCCCAATGTCCAATTTAAACTCCAGCTAAATGTCAAGATTTAAACTCCAGCCAAATGTCAAAATTTAAACTCCAGCCAAATGTCCAATTTAAACTCCAGCTAAATGTCAAGATTTAAACTCCAGCCAAATGTCAAAATTAAAACCAGCTATATGTCAAAATTAAAACCAGCCAAATGTCAAAATTAAAACCAGCTAAATGTCAAGATTTAAACTCCAGCCAAATGTCTTTATTTCCACAGACTCTACTCACACAGTTCGATTGTTGTGTCGATTAGAATGGAGTCCAGCATTAGCTCGACAACATCAATAGTCACTGATCACTTGTACAACTTGACACACTCAGACTACATGGAGTTGACTATTAAGTAAAGACGTTTAGAGACATCTCAAGAATGACCAAGTGGGGCCTCTAAGTGACTCGGCCATCCGAAAATAAAGTACAACCATACTTTGTCCAGTAGTTTTATTTAGTCTGGAAAGTAAACCGTTTCCAGGTCAGTGCCCCGGGCTAATATGGAAATGGAGAAGGGGGTGGGAAGGGGGTGAGAGACAGCCAGTGCGACGCTCTGAGGCCGACAAAGCTGAAGGCCCCCCCCCAGCATCTAACGCCCGCTCATTTTACGTCAATATGAGATCGTCTAAATATTTGGGTATTTACTTAAATGTTATATATATATATTGTTGGTGTCCGATAATCGAGAAGTACACGTGTATTGATATTATACAGTATTTTGGTATTGTAACTTAAATTTATACTTTATGATGTAAATTTAATTTATAATATCAAAATACTTTATGATATCAATACACGTGTACTACTCGATTACTGGAAAGCAACAATATTCCACAGATGTATCTAAGTGCGTGAGGTTTTGTATAGGAGCCAAATAGATTCTATACCAGGATGTTTTTCTCAGCGGCAGAGCACTGAACATTCTGGTCTCATTGCAGTCCACAGAAGAGTCAAAAGAAAGTTGACCATGTCATGTCCAACATCCTGTCATACATTTCACTTCGAATATCTTCGGTATTACAAAATGGAACTTTTTTTTTAATTTGTCGAAATTTAAAAAAATGAAATAAAATAACGGGTCAATTTATTTTTGTGGCATCGAATTCTCTTCAGCGATCACGTCACATCGACTTTTTTAAACAGCGAAATCGATTACTTTTAAATTTTTAAATAACGTTAGCTTAAGACTTCATCACGAACATACTGTAACAAAGTATTTTATTTTATTTTTTTTAACTTTCGACAATATTTTACTAAATTGAATTTGGTTTGAATGCGATTGTGTTTAAAATTCAATACAAGAGGCAAAAAGTAATCAGAATCGTGTTGTTTCATGAAAGTAAATAGTCGGGTACATTATATAAAATATAATCGATCCTTTTAAACATCTTTTGACATCCTCATGTCTGTAAATAGTGGACCAAAAGTCTCGACTGTTTAAATGCTAGAAGGGAGACAATTCATCTGCAGCACGCAGACCGCCATTTCGGGCAAACACAGCAGAAATAGCCAGAGGCAGGCGGCGAATGTTGACCTCCAATTAATATTCACAGCATTATTCGTGAGGCCGAGAAAGTTTTTCCCGCTCACCGATTGCGTGGGAGGGGAATGCCCCGGAAAGGGTTGATGGGAGGGGGCGAACGTTCTGATCCAAACCGCGGTACATAATAAAAGGCCTGCCCACAAGTATGATGGCCATCAATGAAGAACGAAGAAAGGTGGAGGGGGGGGGGTGTTAAGGAGGAGAAGGGTGTTTGAAAAGTCACGTGGTCGCCGTTTCACCACATGATCGATGTGTGCGTGACGTCATACACATAAAGCGGTGATGAAAGACGTAAACCTGTATCCTCTTCCCCCCCCCCCACCCCCAGAATGATATATTCCGGGATACACGGCTGTGTGTGTGTGTAAATGTTGGTCAGCAAACACAATGACGTGATAACAACAGCCCTGACTAGCAGCAGAGGATCACCCGCCAAAAATAAACAACAACAACAACAGATATATAGAGAGCAGGTGTAGTCTCCAGGTCGAGGTGACCATCCAGCCTCAGCTGTAACTCTGATGTCCACATCACAATGACATCCTATAGCACAGTGACGATTGATATAGATGTAGAATAGATCAGCAGTTCTCAAATTGTGGGGCTTGACAACATTTAAATTTATATTAAAGAAATTCTGAAAAAAATATTACACATCTTAGTTTAGCAGGTAGGTAGATTATATGACCAACTGATGACCTATTGATGAGTGACTATAAATATATAAACTATCAGATTATGTACTAAAATTTGAAAAAAAGTGATGTTTGAATAAATCATAACGAAATCACATTACAATAGAGCGCACTCACATTACAATAGAGCGCACTCACATTACAACAGAGCGCACTCATAAGAACAGAGCGCACTCACATTACCACAGAGCGCACCCACATTACAACAGAGCGCATTCAAATTAGAACAGAGCGCACTCATAAGAGCATAGCGCACTCACATTACAATAGAGCGCACTCACATTACAATAGAGCGCACTCACATTACAACAGAGCGCACTCATAAGAACAGAGTGCACCCACTCTGTTGTTATAACAGAGGGCATTCAAATTAAAACAGAGCGCACTCTCATAAGAACAGAGCGCACTCACATTACAACATACAGCACACACATTTGTTTAGTATACATTCATAATGCCTTATTGTGAATACACATTTGAGTTTCTTTCTCCAATACAATATTTATTATTACATACAGTCTTCTAGTCTAAAGAGTTTCTAAGACCTTATTAGTAAAATATTACGAATGACTATTTTTCAGACTTACGAAGAATGAAGTTCTCAGTATGTATTGAACAATGAAACTATTTTATTGACTGTAACAGTGACTTTAATAAATGTATCCTTTTTTTCATTTAACTTTTTTTAATGTAAATATATTAATGTTGTCGTCATCAATGCTAGATTTATTTTTACAAGTCGTTAAACACTTTTTCTGTGTGCGTGTTGTGTGTGCGTGTTGTGTGTGCGTGTTGTGGTGTGTGCGTGTTGTGTGTGAGTGTTGTGGTGTGTGTTGTGGTGTGTGCGTGTTTTGTGTGAGTGTTGTGTGTGAGTGTTGTGTGTGCGTGTTGTGTGTGAGTGTTGTGGTGTGTGTTGTGATGTGAGCTTGTTGTGTGTGAGTGTTGTGTGTGAGTGTGTTGTGTGTGTGTTGTGGTGTGAGCGTGTTGTGTGTGAGTGTTGTGTGTGCGTGTTGTGTGTGAGTGTTGTGTGTGCGTGTTGTGTGTGAGTGTTTTGGTGTGTGTTGTGGTGTGAGCGTATTGTGTGTGAGTGTTGTGTGTGAGTGTGTTGTGTGTGTGTTGTGATGTGAGCGTGTTGTGTGTGAGTGTTGTGTGCGCGTGTTGTGTGTGTGTTGTGTGTGCGTGTTGTGGTGTGAGCGTGTTGTGTGTGCGTGTTGTGGTGTGTGCGTGTTGTGTGTGAGTATTGTGTGTGCGTGTTGTGGTGTGAGTGTTGTGTGTGCGTGTTGTGGTGTGAGTGTTGTGTGTGCGTGTTGTGGTGTGAGCGTTTTGTGTGTGAGTGTTATGTGTGCGTGTGTTGGGTGTGAGTGTTGTGTGTGCGTGTTGTGGTGTGAGTGTTGTGTGTGCGTGTTGTGTGTGAGTGTTGTGTGTGCGTGTTGTGGTGTGTGCGTGTTGTGTGTGAGTGTTGTGTGTGCGTGTTGTGGTGTGTGCGTGTTGTGTGTGCATGTTGTGTGTGAGTGTTGTGTGTGAGTGTGTTGTGTGTGTTGTGGTGTGAGCGTGTTGTGTGTGAGTGTTGAGTGTGCGTGTTGTGGTATGTGCGTGTTGTGTGTGCGTGTTGTGGTGTGAGTGTTGTGTGTGCGTGTTGTGGTGTGGTGTGTGCGTGTTGTGTGTGAGTGTTGTGTGTGCGTGTTGTGTGTGAGTGTTGTGTGAGCGTGTTGTGGTGTGTGCGTGTTGTGTGCGTTTTGTGTGTGAGTGTTGTGTGTGAGTGTTGTGTGTGAGTGTTGCGTGTGAGTGTTATGGTGTGAGCGTGTTGTGTGAGTGTTGTGTGTGAGTGTTATGGTGTGAGCGTGTTGTGTGAGTGTTGTGTGTGCGTGTTGTGGTGTGAGTGTGTTGTATGTGATTGTTGTGTGTGAGTGTTGTGGTGTGTGCGTGTTGTATGTGATTGTTGTGTGTGAGTGTTGTGGTGTGTGCGTGTTGTGTGTGTGTTGTGTGTGCGTGTTGTGGTGTGAGTGTGTTGCGTGTGCGTGTTGTGGTGTGAGCATGTTGTGTCTGAGTTTTTGTGTGTGCCTTGTGGTGTGTGCGTGTTGTGGTGTGGTGTGTGCGTGTTGTGTGTGAGTGTTGTGTGTGCGTGTTGTGTGTGAGTGTTGTGTGAGCGTGTTGTGGTGTGTGCGTGTTGTGTGCGTGTTGTGTGTGAGTGTTGTGTGTGAGTGTTGTATGTGAGTGTTGCGTGTGAGTGTTATGGTGTGAGCGTGTTGTGTGAGTGTTGTGTGTGAGTGTTATGGTGTGAGCGTGTTGTGTGAGTGTTGTGTGTGCGTGTTGTGGTGTGAGTGTGTTGTATGTGATTGTTGTGTGTGAGTGTTGTGGTGTGTGCGTGTTGTATGTGATTGTTGTGTGTGAGTGTTGTGGTGTGTGCGTGTTGTGTGTGTGTTGTGTGTGCGTGTTGTGGTGTGAGTGTGTTGCGTGTGCGTGTTGTGGTGTGAGCATGTTATGTCTGAGTTTTTGTGTGTGCCTTGTGGTGTGTGCGTGTTGTGGTGTGTGCGTGTTGTGTGCGTGTTGTGTGTGAGTGTTGTGTGTGAGTGTTGTGTGTGAGTGTTGTGTGTGAGTGTTATGGTGTGAGCGTGTTGTGTGAGTGTTGTGTGTGAGTGTTGTGTGTGCGTGTTGTGTGTGAGTGTTGTGTGTGCGTGTTGTGGTGTGAGTGTGTTGTATGTGATTGTTGTGTGTGAGTGTTGTGGTGTGTGCGTGTTGTATGTGATTGTTGTGTGTGAGTGTTGTGGTGTGTGCCTGTTGTGTGTGCGTGTTGTGTGTGAGTGTTGTGTGTGAGTGTGTTGTGTGTGTTGTGGTGTGAGCGTGTTGTGTGTGAGTGTTGAGTGTGCGTGTTGTGGTGTGTGCGTGTTGTGTGTGCGTGTTGTGGTGTGAGTGTTGTGTGTGCGTGTTGTGGTGTGGTGTGTGCGTGTTGTGTGTGAGTGTTGTGTGTGCGTGTTGTGTGTGAGTGTTGTGTGAGCGTGTTGTGGTGTGTGCGTGTTGTGTGCGTGTTGTGTGTGAGTGTTGTGTGTGAGTGTTGTATGTGAGTGTTGCGTGTGAGTGTTATGGTGTGAGCGTGTTGTGTGAGTGTTGTGTGTGAGTGTTATGGTGTGAGCGTGTTGTGTGAGTGTTGTGTGTGCGTGTTGTGGTGTGAGTGTGTTGTATGTGATTGTTGTGTGTGAGTGTTGTGGTGTGTGCGTGTTGTATGTGATTGTTGTGTGTGAGTGTTGTGGTGTGTGCGTGTTGTGTGTGTGTTGTGTGTGCGTGTTGTGGTGTGAGTGTGTTGCGTGTGCGTGTTGTGGTGTGAGCATGTTATGTCTGAGTTTTTGTGTGTGCCTTGTGGTGTGTGCGTGTTGTGGTGTGTGCGTGTTGTGTGCGTGTTGTGTGTGAGTGTTGTGTGTGAGTGTTGTGTGTGAGTGTTGTGTGTGAGTGTTATGGTGTGAGCGTGTTGTGTGAGTGTTGTGTGTGAGTGTTATGGTGTGAGCGTGTTGTGTGAGTGTTGTGTGTGCGTGTTGTGGTGTGAGTGTGTTGTATGTGATTGTTGTGTGTGAGTGTTGTGGTGTGTGCGTGTTGTATGTGATTGTTGTGTGTGAGTGTTGTGGTGTGTGCGTGTTGCGTGTGTGTTGTGTGTGCGTGTTGTGGTGTGAGTGTGTTGCGTGTGCGTGTTGTGGTGTGAGCATGTTGTGTCTGAGTTTTTGTGTGTGCCTTGTGGTGTGTGCGTGTTGTGGTGTGTGCGTGATGTGGTGTGTGAATGTTTTTTTTCTATTTTTACTCATTATGAAACCTGCTGTGTCGTCATACTGCATTACTTTAAGCATGAGTTATTCTATGTACTCACCCCGGGGACTTGTCCACTAGTTTAGTTTGTGACACAGTTAATAATCCAGCACCCTGTGAATCAAAACAAAAACAAAATTTGAATATGTCCGGAAGTTTTTGGAAATTTTCACTGAAATATGATCTTCTCCAACAATCTAGAAACTATAATTAACGCTATCAGTAAAATATCCAGTAAAATTCATAGCTTTGTATGATAAAATATGTGCTATCCACATCATGTTGCCCCTACATATGAAACCATTCTAACCGGTTTACGTGTTTTCTATCTACCTGACGAGAATTCTTCTACAGTTATTGCACCAACCTTATCCTCCTCCCTGACACATCCCCGCCCCCCCCCCCCGACCCGGTCGACCCCCCCCCAGACCCTATAACATAATTTTCACGGTAAGCTATAAGTAAATTGTAATTGACTGATGTCAATTACACACCCCGGAACTAATTGTGAAATAATCTACAAGCAGTTACTGCCCCCTTTTTGTTTATTCCATGACAATAATATTCTCACATAACACGCAGACTATGTGATGTTATGGTGTGGGTTAGGGTGGTGGTGGTGAGGTGGTGGTGGTGGTGGTGGGGTGGGGGAGGGGGTCGGGGTCGTTAAGGTGGCCCAAAGAAGGCGGGTGGGGGCGGCAGTAGAAGAGAACAACAGCACCACAGAAATATTCAATTAGTTCGCAGTTTTGGTCGGCCGTAAATCTGAATTAAGCTTCGGTTTGTTTATAGGTGTAATTCCGTTTTTTTGGCGTCAACACAAGATTTATCGGTCTCTCGCTAGCCGGGGGCCCCATACACCCCTCTCCCTCCCTCTCTCCCCCCCCACACCTTAGGCCATCCTTCAGAAGACTCCAAGATTTATTGGCGTTTCATTAGTTACGTGCAAACCATTGGTTTTGGTATTCAAGGGAAGACAATCGACACCAGTGACGGTGGCGACAATTGCTTTAGATAATTTTCTCACATGCTTGGACCTTAGCCAGGTACTGACCACACACAGAGTGCACACATTTTTTTACGTGGACGTTATAGACAAGGTGGTAAACATTAAATAGAAACATGAGG
The DNA here is from genome assembly GCA_021962125.1 of Bulinus truncatus. Classification (NCBI taxonomy): domain Eukaryota; kingdom Metazoa; phylum Mollusca; class Gastropoda; family Planorbidae; genus Bulinus; species Bulinus truncatus. The sequence goes on along the minus strand of JAGDYQ010000146.1, from coordinate 1,599,081 downwards.
CGACTGGCAAGCAATGAGGCCATATTATTTTACTTATCTAATTACCTCATTAGGAATACTATTAACAACAATTTATCAAATTAATCGCTTGAATATTACTCTTTCTCTCTACTAACTTTCCCACTCTCTACTAACTTGCCCACTCTCTACTGCCTTTCCCACTCTCTACTAACTTTCCCACTCTCTACTATCTTGCCCAATCTCTACTAACTTGACACTCTCTACTAACTTGCCCAATCTCTACTAACTTGACACTCTCTACTAACTTGCCCAATCTCTACTAACTTGACACTCTCTACTAACTTGCCCAATCTCTACTAACTTGACACTCTCTACTAACTTGCCCAATCTCTACTAACTTGCCCACTCTTTACTAACTTGCCCAATCTCTACTAACTTGACAACTCTCTACTAACGTGCCCATTCTCTACTAACATGCCCACTTGCTGAACTCCTTGCTCCGTTATAGTTACTGTCATTTAGATTTCACTGGACTATTCCAATGTTTCTTTTAATCATCTCAACAACTCGCCCCCCTCCCTCCCCCCTTCGCGCCGCGCCCTTTTCCCGCCATAATTTCCTGCTGTCAAGACGGAGAAAGAAATTCATGCATTTTAATGTACATATTTCATGAGGCGAATTCCTAGAGAGTCTCAGATATTCACAAATTTGAAAAAAAAAAGTTAAAATTGTTTTAAAAAAATGAATATCGTCATGTAAAGCCTGGTTGGAATTGTTCAAATCTTTTAAAACTGTATTTATATAGTTGAATGTTCGCAGGAAATAAATTATTTTGATTCAAATTGAAAGAGAATCAAGTATTGTCTGTTTAGCTGACGTGTGGTAAATTATTACAGGGTTAAGGCAGAAATATCTTTCACAAACCAGATTTAATTTAAGTTCCATGGCCGTCCACCTACGTAATTAGTCGATATGACATCAACTTAAACCCAATACAACGACTCGCACCAAATGTGGATTATCACATAATTAGTTGTAACTCACTCTTGCTATACGATAACCAGATAGATTTTTGTACCTAGCGCTAACTGTAAGATTATCACAAAATAATATGTAACTTACCCTAGCTATAATATTGCTATCTGTCTCTTTGTTAAAGTATCTCAACATTATGTATCCATTTGTCAATCCATATTTCTATATATTTATCCATTCATCTAATTATTTATAAAACTATCTATCTTGTCTTATCTCTTAACACTAGGGTGATAACTATTTTCATTATTTTTCGTAACGAAACTGAAACCCCTCACATTCGAGGAACAATTATATGTAGATGACAGTAGCAACAGTAATTTTTTTTTAAATTGAAAAAAGTTCCCCCTATTTTTAATTTTTCGTTCACATATCGCGCAGTTTGAACTCGCCCCAGCTTGGGGTGAGTTCACAATATATAACTATTTCATTATTGTTATAACTTCTTTTATTTTCTGTTTCAGGTGCAAATATATAATATATATTCTGGAATATTTTAGAACATTGTGGAATATTTTTGAATATTTTGGATAAACTATCTCGTTTTCAGTGCAAGATTGCAAGTCTTACTGTCAGGATAGTGAAAGTAGATAGACATGGATAGATAGAAAGACATATTGTTAGACAGATAGACAGATAGGCTAAACAATCTCACACGGATGCCTACAAACCGTCAAATTCTTGGAAACTTCACTTTTCTGTTCAATAGCCAGAAACGGCGACTGGATCGAATCAAAATTATGATTACGGATATAGAATTGCTTTGGAGGGAAATTCTAGACTTTCCACTATTATCCAGCGCACTCATCAGAAAGAAACTCAATTGCCTGATTGATTTATATGACAAAAACAAAAAGAATCCGTCTGATAAATTTACTACAACACTTTCTCAGTTATTTGATGTCACCAACGTTAATGGAGAATGGAAAAGCACGGAGGATAAAGAACTCTACCAGAGGCAAGTTAAGAGTGGAGGAAAAGATTGGTTATTCAATGGTCAAACAAGCCCCTTTGGAATCAATCCACCCAAGAAAACGAATCCGACTATCAAAAACCCAATCACAAGCCAGCTCTTCTCAATCGCAACCTATACAAACACATACAACTGTCTCAGAATTTTCGGATTCTGAAACCTCTGCTTCTTCACCCGACTTGCCAACCTATTCTTCCACGTCATCTTCTCCTGAATGCAAACCGAAATACCAAAGAGCAAGCACTACAACAGCGGGTTTGCTAGTACTGCAAAACAACATTTCTACACATAAAGCATATGATGTTCTTGCAACCATTGCTGAACAGGGTCACGATGTGCCAGTTCCAAGTCAGGCGGGTTTCTGGAAACGAGTAATCTCTGTAGGACGTAAAATGAAAACCAAAATTGTTCAAAAACTTCAAAGCAAAGAACTCTATTGTCTCCAGTTTGATGGTAAAAGAGTTCAAGGGGAAGAGTATCAAGTAGTTCTGCTGAAAAATATGACAACCGAAATCAAACTTGGTATTATTAAATGTGAGAGTGGTTCTGCCGCGGGCATTCACAAGGAACTACATCAGCTACTTGATGAATATGATGCTTGGAAAAATATTGGCATGATAATATGCGACACGACCGCAGTAAATACTGGTCGTTTGCATGGGATTGTAAAGCTCATACAAGATGATGTCTTGAGCAAGGGCTTTCAGAAGCCACAATATATTGGGTGTCAGCACCATGTACTCGACCTCCTTTTGAAACATGTCATGAATTTTTTTATCCAAGAGCCAACGAGCAAACCAAAACTCAACTATTCCTTCATTGACCAATTAACACAAAACTATGTCACTCTTCAGGCTGATTACCGCCTCGTTGCGACAGATGATGTTAGCACAGACGAGAACCCTGGATGGCGAGATGATTTCAAGTTCTTATATGAATTATGTCAGGCATATCGTCATTACAAAACAACTTCACGTTGGCCTCGCATCAACTGGAAGAAACTACCAAATTTACACCAGGCAAGATGGAACTCACGTGCGATATATACTGTTATATCATTTTTTCTGATACCAGAGTGGCGCAACATCCTCACTCCTGCCTGCAACTTCATCTGCTACGAATGGGCAAATGCTTGGTTCCATTCTAAACACTATAATGAAGCGTCCTTCAATGAACTGTTTACCTCACTCATCAGGATAAAATGCAAGAAGGCAATTAAGTGTTTAAAGACCCATTGGTCAGTCGAAAAGTCATTAATTGACATTCCCAGATCTAACCAAATTGCTGAACGTGCTGTGAAACTGATGGAGGAACTTCATGCAAAATCGAGAAAATTTCAATTTTTGAATCTGAAGTTCATAGGAAAAAATATGTTTTAAACATTTCTTGTACATTCTGTACATATTACTAACTGATCTGTATCTTATTTGTTAATGAAAGTTGATTAGTTATTATTATTACTCTTTTGAGTTAAGCTAAAAAAAATAATGTCCTTTTTTTTGAAAAAAGAAATATTTTTCCACTTTTTTCTTCCGAAAAAGGGGGAGGAGGGGGAACTTTTTTCAAATAAATCAAAAATGCGATTGATATTCTTAAATTACACATAAAAGTTCCTCGATTGCAAGTGGTTTCATAAAAATATTTTTTTTGTTATCACCCTACTTAACACATCTTTAATTCACTAAAAGCTCCATCTATGAAAGTGTACGAGAGTTACACCCCTTCACTCGTATATTCAAATTAAATCAACTCAGCAGAAGCAAAAAATAAAAATTCACAAAATCTCAACAAAAAAAAAAAGGAGACATTGCGTACATGAAAACTTAATTTGTGTCAAGGTTCCCTTATTTTTTTGTTTGTGTATTGTCCTGTCTGTAGAAAGTTTTGTGTATTGTCCTGTCTGTAGAAAGTTTTGCTGGATTTCATTGAATGATATTTTATAGTTTGACCTATTTTATCATCATGTAATGCACTATTTAACTTCAAAAGTATCTGACCTCTATCGATGTTGTTTTTTTGTGTCCAGACATTGCGTTAATAGCTAGCCATAATTCCATGGGTTTATATCAAGTAATACAAGGTCCAGTGTGTGTTGATAACAAGCCATAATTCCATGGGTTTATATTAAGTAATACAAGGTCCAGTGTGTGTTGATAACAAGCCATAAATCCATGGGTTTATATCAAGTAACACTACGTCTAGTGTGAGACTATCAAGAAAGTAAAGGTTGATGCACGAGTAATGGAAGATTTATTATCTATATATCGAAAATGGTAATAACATAACATAAGATAGATAATGTGTGTGTGAATCTCAATTAAATCACGGAACCGTTTAAATATTCTAAGTAGATACTCAAGTTAATCACGTAAATCAGAGATGGCATTCACGTGTCACGCATGCCAAACTTGGCAAGTCATAACATTTTCCCGGCACCCAAAAGAATTAAAAGTATCAATAAAAATAAATTATATTTGAAATACTATGTAGTACATACTGTGTACCAAATACTTTTTAATAAATAATTTGTACTAAATATTATGTAGTACATACTGTGTACTAAAACATAATGGTACAAGTACATGCATATTTCGTTTCAGTTAGCGTCAGTTTTGGTTCTTTGATAAAATCTTATTTACTCTCTTAGGTTAATTCTGTAATGTAATTTTACAGCCAGATTATGACATAAGTTATCAGCTGCCAGATTATGACATAAGTTATCAGCTGCCAGATTATGACATAAGTCATCTGATAGCCAGATTATGACATAAATCATCAGATAGCCAGATTATGACATAAGTCATCTGATAGACAGATTATGACATAAGTCATCTGATAGACAGATTATGACATAAGTCATCAAATAGCCAGATTATGACATAAGTCATCTTATAGCCAGATTATGACATAAGTCATCTGATAGACAGATTATGACGTAAGCCATAACAAGCCATAATTCCATGGGTTTACATCAAGTAATACAAGGTCCAGTGTGTGTTGATAACAAGCCATAAATCCATGGGTTTACGTAAGTCACCAGATAGCCGTATTATGACATAAGTCATCTGATAGACAGATTATGACATAAGTCATCTGATAGACAGATAATAACAAATGTTCAGGTTTATTCTGTGGCGGCCCATAGATAATATTGACTGCTGCTCCAGAAAAATGTTTAACTTTGTTTTAATATTGTGTTAAAGTTAACAAACATGTTTACAAAGAAAATGTATTCATAGTTCGGATAAAATTGCAAAAGAACCTAATCAAACATTATTTTACCTAAGATAGCTTATCTATAACTCACTATACTTACTTTAACTTACTACACATACTATAACTTACTATACATAGGCCTACTGTAAGTTTTAGTTTTTAATAAATTGTGTAATATTGGTAAAGACAGTTTTCAACCAATTTGAGAAATTACTGCCAACCGAGCCCTTTGCAGATCGTAGCAGATGGGAGCCCCGCGCAAAAGTGTGCCCCACGCTGATGGCAGCCCCACCAAAGTGTTGGATATTTAAACCTGTCAGGTATTCTTAAAATATTTCCCTTGTCTATACAATCAGCGAACACTGTTCTCACATTGAGACTACACTTTCTAATACTGACACTGGTTATCTGTCTACAATCAAAAGTTAACGCATAAAAGAAATTTTTTTCACTATGTCAATTACGAAAACTAAAAAATATTTCCATAAATATATCTTGTCAAAATATAAATCTTTTTGTAACCAAATTTCGTCACAACTAACTCTATTTGGTTCAAAAAATAAAAAAAAAATGGTAATAAAATAGTGTGTCGTTAAATCTGGCAACACTGTAAACGAGACTTGCCACAATGGCCGCGCTTCAACCAGTAATTAACTTGCCAGCTGTCTGTTGCTAATTATAGAGCCGAGACGGTGTTGTTTTCATTTTTTTTATGTACCTAAATACATCAAAAGTTCGCAAATAACAAACAAACCTGACGTACATATATTAGTTGGTGTGGTTTGTATCTAGACTTACGTCAAAGCAGTTTGTATTTTTGGTTGATTTTTTAGAATTAGCCGGTTATCAACATGCAAAGTTATTTTAATATGGGAATATTTTCAATGGCACTGCAGATACATTGAGAAACAATGAGATATGGTCACACTTAGCGTTAAAAAACTCTGAAAAACAACAACTTGGAACTTCAGAAATACTGTTAAACGGGAGATATAATGTATAGATATACTATACACAAGTACATTGAAGAATAAAAAAGAAAAAAAAAGAAAAATTTTCGTATTTCTATTGGAGATTTCACAAGTTCAAACTATTTCTGTAGGAGATTTCACAAGCTCAGACTATTTCTGTAGGATATCTCACAAGTTCAAACTATTTCTGTAGGAGATTTCACAAGCTCAGACTATTTCTGTAGGATATCTGGCTATCTCACAAGTTCAAACTATTTCTGTAAGAGATTTCACAAGTTCAAACTATTTCTGTTGCGCTGATTTCAGAACTGAAAATTATTCTGTTTTGGTTAACTAAAACAAATTTTGAATAAATTTAACATTATAATGAGCATTTACGTAACTAACTTCGTTTGTTTAATTGAAGGTGTGTTTCTCGTTTTATGTGAAATTTGAAAATCACTTATGACCTCTCGACCACTTGTGTACTACCCTCCTATCACAATGCAGTGTTTTTTTTTTTTTAAATCCCGAATCAATTGCTTAAATTTCTTGAGTCGGAAACTAATTACTCTTCTGATTTGTTCAAATAAAGGGAGGCAAGCGGCAGTATAATTATGTGAAATACAACTATGGTCTTCTACTGTGAAGTGATTCGGATTTTATTTTTTAGTCTGGGGCGCCATTTTTTAAAATTGTTTATACATTTAATACAGGTTACCGACGAAAGCAAGTGAATTTGTTTTAACAATAAACAATACAAGTAAATGAAAAATATCAATTATATAAAAATAGTTTTATTTATTCTTTTTGTCTTGTTTACATAAGGTCTACCACTTTGGTATTAAAAGTTTAAATTAACTTTTACTGTCAAAAATAAAGTGAGAAATTTTTAACACTAATCTAAAAACAACAGAACAACTAAAAACTTTTAATAAGACATTATAAAATACAATTCCTCAGGTGATACAAATTTGTATATAAATTTACTAAAAAAAAAAGGTTTGGATGCCTTTTAAAAACCGTGTAAAAGGTATAAATTTTAATATCAAAATATTCTGGTCTTAATATATCATCCAGATTTAATTATCGCTAAATAAACAAAGTAAACCGGAAGTGAATCTACCATTAAACTAAATCCAACGACTAATTGAAAGATAAATAAAAGAAAAAAAATGAATCCCTACTGACCATCAAGTTTTGTTGAAATAAAATGTATTTTATAAAAGGTATTCATTTTTTATAAAAGGTATTCATTTTTTTATAAAAGGTATTCAGTTTTTATAAAAGGTATTCGGTTTTCTATAAAAGGTATTCAGTTTTTTATAAAAGGTATTCGGTTTTTTATAAAAGGTATTCAGGTTTTTATAAAAGGTATTAAGTTTTTTATAAAAGGTATTCAGTTTTTATAAAAGGTATTCAGTTTTTTATAAAAGGTATTCGGTTTTTTATAAAAGGTATTCAGTTTTTTATAAAAGATATTCAGTTTTTTATAAAAGGTATTCAGTTTTTTATAAAAAGTATTCAGTTTTTTATAAAAGGTATTCAGTTTTTTATAAAAGGTATTCAGTTTTTTTATAAAGTCATTCTACTAAGATGTCTGTCTGGGTCTTTTTACCCTAACATTCACATCAAAAAACGCTCACTCTGTTCTATATTTAGATCTTGCGCATCAAAGAACTGATCACTCTCAGATTACCTGTCATGTGATTAGTAGGTGGGTTTGGGTGACAGGATAGAGTGGGAAGAGGAAGTTAAATTGAGGGCCCTCCACCAATGCAGTTTTCATGTAAGGTATTGGATTGGTTTATTTACGAGGCTAAAAATACACACGTCGTCGACTTGAGGACACGTGACGGTCACGTGGCTTACTGGTCGACCTGACCCGACCTAGTGACGCATTCCTAAAGTGTACTGAAGTTTTTTTTTGTGACATATTGGGTCCTAAATGTCACATGTGTCCTACTAATGTGTCTAATTGAGCTTCACTTAACACCTGACATTAACTCTAAATATTCAATGAAGAATTCAGCCAATGTGACCGAATGCACGGATAGTTCAAAGTGTATTAGGTACAACTTAATTATGGTCATGACTGACATTAAGTGGACGGGTGATCGAGCTGTGTAGGGCGCTCGACTGCCGACCGGGGGGACGGATGGTCGTGTGGTAAATCGCTCGACTGTCGACCTGAAGGTACCTGTTTCAGGTCTTGGCTCAAGTTCCCTATATATCTCCCGTGGTGCCTCCATGGCCTCTGTACCATCGGCTATGGTGGGGGTGAAAGAAGGGCACCATAAAAACCGTCCCATTAGTGGTTCATAGGATCTAAGAGATTTTTATCTCATCCTTACAGGGACTTCACACACTGCCGACCGGAGAGTCCTGGGTTCGAACCTTAGTGAGAACCTTGGGATTTGTGCAGGCACTGGTGTAAGTACCCAAGTCCACCCAGCTTTAAATGGGTACTTGACTTTTTAAGTTGGGGGAGTAAAGGCGGCTTAGCGTTGTTACTAAAACACTTTTTTGGGGCTTAAGGGAACTTAACTATGACTGACATGACAAGTAAAGAGGTTATATTACATATAAACAAAAAAAAAATAAAACTAGTACAGTGAATTCCTAAGTTGTTTTTCTTAGGATTTCTTGATTTTCGAGTCGAGAAACCTTTGAAAAAAATACGGAACAGCGGATTTCTAAAATTGTACTATATGGAATATGGCAAAATTTGAACTAAATTATCGTAACATGGTCTTTCGAGGATCTGAAACCCCATTTTAAAAATTAAAAAAATATTTATTATGTTCAGGATTAACACACATTTAAAGTGGTTCATGTTCAAATGTATTCATATTTATTCCAGATCAATGCCTTCTATAAACTTATTAGAAAAATATAACCATTTCACAAAATGCCTAAATTTGAGTTTGCTAACACCTTAAAGTTAGCAAAATAATATAAGATCAATACAACAAGCCAATACATGATCAATACAGTAAGCCATATTAAACTAATCAAATGATGTAAAGCTCTCGACTGTCGACCTTAGGGTTTTGGGTTCGATCTCCAGTTAGGACCAAAGAAATTTTCATGTCATGGTGAAAGTTGCCCCCAAGCCTCCCGTGGCGCCTCCATGGCAATGACAGTATTGTCTGTGGTGGGGGATGAAAGAAAAGCACTACAAAAACAGTCCCATTGGTAGCTTATGGGATCTAAGTGATAAACATCTCTTCCTTACAGGGACTTCACAGATCCAAATGTTTGGTTAAATTTGAGTAATTCATTAAACTCACTAATTGGTTGACAAGCGCTGATGTATGAATGGTGAAAGTGATAGGGCAGTGGCTCTCATACTTTGATGGCTCACGATCCACTAAGTGACCAGCTCGGTTTTCACGATCTACTAAGTGACCAGCTCGGTTTTCACGACCCACTAAGTGACCAGCTCGGTTTTCACGATCTACTAAGTGACCAGCTCGGTTTTCACGACCCACAAAGTGATTAGCAAGATGCAGGTCTCGAGACATGATCATTCCGGTGGAGTTACCGCCCCATCTCATTCTTTAAACAACGTTCACATGCTTATTTCCCCCTTGCCTTTGTGCAGTGTATATTACCTAAAGTAAATTTTATAATAAATAAAGCATAATATACTAAAATAATATCAGATTGTTTTATGAGCAATCAAAAATAAATGATAAAATATAATTGTGTTTGATTGTTTATTTGAAAAAAAAATTATTATATTGATAGGGTGGCGTATGCTACGCCGCGGATATGCCTAGTCTTCTGTAATCATGTATTACATTTGAAAAGACGGATATAAACTCCTACCACAAATAGTTGATTTCACTACTAATGATTTAAAGTACTAATGATTTATATGCCACTAATGATTCAAGCACTATAAATGACCCAGACTCAAACAGATAAACGTAACAACCAAAAATTTAAGCCTTTATAAAAAAAAACTGTTATCCTGTGATTCAGTCACGTGACCTGTATCTGTGTCCGTGTATTTAAAAGCCTATCCCGACAAGACATGATAGCTTTACACTGGGCGCAGTATTCACAAATCAAAACCAAATACTCGGAGACGAGCTGCCGATAAAAGAGAACTACAAACACGCGATTATGAAATGCAAGGAATCGAAGACTGGATTCAATATGATTCCATTAGCTCTTCCCTCCGACGCCAGGGCGGTGGGGATTTAGTTGGGGGTGGGCGGGGGAGGGGAAAGGGGGAATCTTGAGAGTATCGACAGAGAAATGTTTTGGGTTTACCCGCTGATTCAAGAAATGCTACTCTGGGCAGATTTGCATCCACTTACCGTGAAGTGAGGAGTTGTCTCTTCAATATGGTCTCCAAACCAAAGTGGAGTGTATTTGAGTCGAAAAATAGCATACATTGTCAACATATTGTCAAATGTGGTTTGATATTATTTGGGGGAACTTAAGGAAATGTCTACGTAAACACGAGACACATATATATATATATATGCATAAGGTAGAAGAAAAAGTTTTTTTCATATAATAAATCAAAATGTGAATTATTTATTGTAAATTTCCTCAGAGGACATTGGCTATTTCTTTCTGCGTGACTTGCGAAGATTTGCGATCATCATCCATTGGCTGTATTGCATTGATAACATGTTCCGCTCTTGTCACACCCCCCCCCCACACACACACATAAAATAAAATAGATTCATTTCATTTCCGTATAATATTTGTATAAAAATTCAGCGTATTCATAACTGCATAGATGTGTGCAACTCTACGGACACATAGATGTGTACCACTCTACAGACACATAGATGTGTACCACTCTACAGACACATAGATGTGTACTATTCTACAGACACATAGATGTGTACCACTCTACGGACACATAGATGTGTACCACTCTACAGACACATAGATGTGTACCACTCTACAGACACATAGATGTGTACCACTCTACAGTGACATAGATGTGTACCACTCTACAGTGACATAGATGTGTACCACTCTACATACACATAGATGTGTACCACTCTACGGACACATAGATGTGTACTACTCTACAGACCGATTCATTACATTGTCCAACGTCTCACGACAGCCTGCTCATATTAAACTAATATAAAACTATTGCTTATGTTTTCTATACTATAACATTGGTTATTACATCAGCTCAGTGGATATAACTTTGATTCTTTTCTTTCTCTTCTGTTTCATATTATACTATTCTAAACATTCACTTAAGTTATTTGGCTCTGTAGAGTGAGATGTTATCACTGATTTCAAAGACAGCTTTATTCTAAGTTCTCTTGTGTGTATGGTTGTAGTTGTTCAAAATAATAATAAATTAGTTTTGAGGGACAGGTGGCCGAAAGGTGTAGACTGTAGAGCGCTCGACTGCCGACCTGAGAGTTTCAGGATTGATCCTCGGTGAGAACCAAGGACATTTTTTTAGGTCCTGATGAAACTTGGTTAATTTCCCACAAGTCCACACAGCTTCAAAAGGGTACCTGACTTAAGGAAAAACAGGAAGTAAACCACTTAATATGCTATGGTTACATCAACCGATGAATTCTAAACCTTGGTGCAGCCCCCTAGGGCTAAGGGAACTTTTTACACCAGTTTTAACTTTTTCATACTGGCAAGGGAAACTAACCGGAATTAATTTGAATTGTCTTTATCAGTGCCGCTCTTAGGTTTCTTGGTGACCTAGAAAACATAACTTTAGGCACCCTACTCCAGAACGCCCACCATTGCCGCCCATGGCAAACCATGGGCACCTGATTATCTTTGACTACAGTGGTCCGCCCCTCTTACCATTCACTCAACTGTCATATGGAATGTATTCATAATAGGTCATGATGAAAATAAAAGCCCCCAATAGGAGGCCACCTTGCCGTAAATGGCCCTAGATAACCCCAATAGGAGGCCACCTTGCCGTAAATGGCCCTAGATAACCCCAATAGGAGGCCACCTTTCCGTAAATGGCCCTAGATAACCCCAATAGGAGGCCACCTTGTCGTAAATGGCCCTAGATAACCCAAATAGGAGGCCACCTTACCGTAAATGGCCCTAGATAGCCCCAATAGGAGGCCGCCTTACCGTAAATGGCCCTAGAAAGCCCCAATAGGAAGCCACCTTACCGTAAAGGGCC
>JAGDYQ010000146.1:1522379-1586292 GCA_021962125.1 Bulinus truncatus | reverse complement strand
TATCGCGAGGTTTGACTATCGGTTTCAATTTAACACTGAATTTTTACATGACTTAATAGACTGCTTTTAAGCACATTCCAGTCAGATAACTCCATTTGTTTATAAGCAAGGCATCTACCCTCATCTTCTAAACAGAATAGGGGTCCGAGAATTCCATCTGTTGAAAAGCTAATCAATCTCACAAGGATGCCCACAAACCGCCAAATTCTTGGAAACTTCACTTTTCTGTTCAATAGCCAGAAACGGCGACTGGATCGAATCAAAATTATGATAACGGATATAGAATTGCTCTTGAGGGAATTTCTAGACTTTCCACTATTATCCAGCGCACTAATCAGAACGAAACTCAATTGTCTGTTTGATTTATATGAGAAAAACAAAAAGAAACCGTCTGATAAATTTACTACAACACTTTCTAAGTTATTTGATGTCACCAACGTTAATGGTAAATGGAAAAGGAGGATAAAGAGCTCTACCAGAGGCAAGTTAAGAGTGGAGGAAAGATTGGTTATTCAATGGTCAAACAAACCCCTTTAGAATAAATCCACCCAAGAAAACGAATCCGACTATCCAAAACTCAATCTCAAGCCAGCTCTTCTCAATCGCAACCTACACAAACACATACAACTGTCTCACAACCTAAACAAACACATACAACTGTCTCAGAATCTTCGGATTCTGAAACCTCTGCTTCTTCACCCGGCTCGACAACCTATTCTTCCACGTCATTTTCTCCTGAATGCAAACCAAAATACCAAAGAGCAAGCACTACAACAGCGGGTTTGCTAGGACTGAAAAACAACATTTCTACACATAAAGCATATGACGTTCTTGCAACCATTGCTGAACAGGGTCATGATGAGCCGGTTCCAAGTCAGGCGGGTGTTTGGAAACGAGTAATCTCTGAAGGACGGAAAATGAAAACCAAAATTTTTCAAAAACTTCAAAGCAAAGAACCCTATTGTTTCCAGTTTGATGGTAAAAGAGTGCAAGGGGAAGAGTATCAAGTAGTTCTGCTGAAAATATGACAACCGAAATAAAACTCGGTATTCTTAGATGTGAGAGTGGTTCTGTCGCGGCCATTCAAAAGGAACTACATCAGCTAATTGATGAATATGATGCTTGGAAAAATATTTGCGTGATAATATGCAACACGACCGCAGTAAATACTGGTCGTTTGCTCGGGATTGTAAAGCTCATACAGGATGATGTCTTGAGCAAGGGCTTTCAGAAGCCACAATATATTGGCTGTCAGCACTATGTACTCGACCTCTTTCTGAAACGTCTTGAATTTTCTTATTCAAGAGCCAATGAGCAAACCAGAACTCAACTATTCATTCATTGACCAATTAACGCAAAACTATGCCACTCTTCAGGCTGATTACCATCTCATTGTGACAGATGATGTTAGCGCAGGCGAGAACCCTGGATGGCGAGATGATTTCAAGTTCGTTTTATGAATTATGTCAGGCGTATCGTCATTACAAAACAACTTCACGTTGGCCTCGCATCAGCTGGAAGAAACTACCAAATTTACACTAGGCAAGATGGAACTCACATGCGATATATACTATTATAGCATTATTTCTGATACCAGAGTGGCGCAACATCCTCGCTCCTGTTTGCAACTTCATCTCCTACGAATGAACAAATGCTTGGTTCCATTCGCAACACTACAATAAAGCGTCCGTTAATGAACTGTTTACACTCATCAGGATAAAATGCAAGAAGGCAATTAAGTGTTTAAAGACGCATTGGTAATTCGGGAGATCATTAATTGACATTCCCAGATCTAACCAAATTGCTGAACGTGCTGTGAAACTGATGGAGGAACTTCATGCAAAATCGAGAACATTTGAATTTTTGAATCTGAAGTTCATAGGAAAAATATGTTTTAAACATTTCTTGTACATTCTGTACAGATTACTAACTGATCTGTATCTTATTTGTTAATAAAAGTTGATAAGTTATTATTATTACTCTTTTGAATTAAGCTAAAAAAAACCTGTCCTTTTTTTTTTGAAAAAAAAATATTTTTTCACTTTTTTCTTCCGAAAAAGGGGGAGGTGGGGGAACTTTTTTCAAATAAATCAAAACTTCAATTTATTTTCTTAAATTACACAAAAAAGTTCCTCGATTGCAAGTGGTTTTATAAAAATATTTGTTTTTGTTATCACCCTACTAGACGTCTATATTAAAAATCTGGAACATCCAAAAGACTTCTGGGCTAGACAACTAGACAACATATCTAGACAATATCTCTAGATTAGACAACATGACAAAATATCTAGACAGTACATCTGGATTAGACACATACTTGATGTCTCTTCTATTAAGGCAACAGACAAAAACAGAATAAAAAAAGATTTCTTTGAAGATTTTGATAAAAAATATTGTAAGTCCACCCCCCCCCCCGCCATACAATAGTGTACAGAGGACATGTGGACATGTGGACTCAGGTACATTAGCCTGGGTATTGGACGGTGTGTTTACGAAAAATCCCTCCATCTTTCTATGAGTAGCGATTGTCAAAGTCTTGGGTATTAGTTATTATATCAAATTTAAAAGACATCTGAACTACATCAAAGTAAAGTTAAAAAGAGAGAGAGAAAGATGGGTGTATTTAAGTAGATTAAATGAGATAATTTAACAACGCCGGCAGTGAAAAATTCAAAAAGGCCTGGAGCAGAATGCCAACCGTCAAAATACTCCACGCCTGACGTGCTGGGACTGTTGGACTAGATGCACTGTACGGACTTTCAGCGCGAATCTATCGACGGAATAATTATGAATGCAACTGTCTTTAAATCAGGGTTCACTTTCTAGACCAAAGTGTGCTCCCCTTTAAATAGATCAATCAATAGAGGAAAACTTAAACATATAAATTAAAATCTCTTGAAAAATGTATGTGCAGAAATTGTATTCCATTATTTTCATAAATGGATATTTTCACGGACTTTCATTTTTTATAACCTATAATTTTTGTAAATTTTGGAAAATACATTTCCATTATCTTTTGTCTAATCAACAAGTTGACTGAAATTTTTATTTTCTTATTTACCGTTAGTATTATCCAAGTAGTTTCAAGTAGTTCCAACTACCATAGGGGTGGGCAAACTTTTTGAGTCGCATATTGGGCTCGTAAATTTGATATGTGGGCCTGATTAAGAGCAGATGGATGTGGTGTTGACGTGAACTAACTGCTGATGGATGTGGTGTTGACGTGAAATAACAGCAGATGGCTGTGGTGTTGGCATGAACCAAGAGCAGTTAGATGGTGTGTTCACATGAACCAAGAGCAGTTAGATGGTGTGTTCACATGAACTAAATTTAACTAAATATAAATGTCATAATGTGGAAGGCCAATGGTGTGCGTAAACTCTGAAACGAGTGGCGAGCCGAATGGAAACATTTTTTTGGTTGGTTTTTTTGGTACACATTATTCCAATACCCACCCAACACTTTCCCATAAAAAGTGCAGATATTAAAAGTATTCAGTACATTGATCATCATAATTACTTTAAGTATTCTTTCATATAAAATTAATAAATTCCACTCAAATGAGAATTAGTTGTGTTTTATTTAAAATCTGTTAAACATTTATGTTGTTTATTGTGCTCATTTAGAAAAGTTAATATCGCTAACTATCAAATTTTAAAACAAACATATAGTGCGTTTGTAGGGATGAGATTATTTGATATCAGTCATTAATGTAGTTTGGTATTTGTTTAATTTTGTGTCGCAAATTTTTTAATTTCATTTTCGCTTATCTTGTTTGAGAAAAATTTTCCTCAAAATGTGCTTATTCCTGTTCTATAACTGTTGATATTTATTTATATCTATTGTTGATATAAAGCTAGTCAGTGGGTGTCTATGTTTGTTCGAGGGGAAAAGTTAGACAACAATGACGTCATGACAGGGAATAAATAAAAATGAATCGATCAATATATAATTAAATAAAAAACAAAACGAACGTTGAAATTGATCTCTTAATGAAAAGACCAGATCGATCGGTAAAATAGAACAACAAAACAATTTAGAGCACAAACACAAACAAATCAATCACACAATCAGGCTAGCTCATTGATAGACACACAGATTACACAAATACACGCACCACAACACACACACACGTATTAATACTCACACACGAACCTTAACACACACACACGCAGTACAACACAGACGTATCGCCTCACACAAACAAAATTACACAAACACACGCACCACAACTCTCACACACACGCACCACAGCTCTCACACACACACACGCACCGCCTCACATGCACACACAGAGTCATGACACAACATGTGAAGACACACACATGGTATTTAGACACAGTAATGGTATAGTGAACACAAACACACACACACACACATAATATTTAGACAATCATGAGACAGTGTATACACACACTCATAGTATTTTAAGCCCCGTAGCGTGAAAATTCTACATCAGGGGCCAGGCATTCTACAGCAGGAGCCAGGCAATAGCAGGGGGGGGCAGGTAATACATTTTACTAAGTAGAACAAATAAGCAGAGGGGGGCAGACAAAACGCACGGGGCCCCGGCCCCCCCCGCAGCTACGGGCCTGCTATGGGGGTGAACGCGACAAAGTTTGCATAACTTTTTATCAGTGGCATGTTTGCGTGGCGCAATTACAAAAATTTTTGTCTCGTGTGATACTATCTTAATAGGGAGCCGGAGCCAGAGTCGTCAAATTTGTGGGAGCCGGAAAAAAATTTGGCGGCTCCGCAAGCCTGCTAGTAAAGTCATATAATAATCTGATAGTTCTTTTGATATTTATATTTTAAGGCAGTTTAATAGTGAAGTGCGTTTTAAGTTTTCGATTAAATTTTAATTAGTTGTTAATTAAATATTTTTTTAAAGTGTGACGTACTTTAGGGGGAGGGGGTCCGGAGATTTGTGACACTTTGTGGCAGGGGGGAGGGGGTGGTCAAAAATGGTCAAAAATAGCGTGACGTACTTTATGGACGGCCCCTTAGACAGTAATGAGACAGTGTATATACACACACATGGTATTTAGACAGTAATGAGACAGTGTATATACACACACATGGTATTTAGACAGTAATGAGACAGTGTATATACACACACATAGTATTTAGACAGTAATGAGACAGTGTATATACACACATATAGTATTTAGACAGTAATGAGACAGTGTCTCTATTATTAAGACAGTGACAATGGTGAAATGTATCTGACCACTAGCACGGACAGTGTTAACCAGGGCCGTGGTTTGCCTTTGTAGCTGGTCAGGGGAACGTCATTTGAGGTTAATATTATTTGCGCACAGAAACTGCCATGAAGGTCAACTACCTTCTTCATTGCAATATGGCCATTGGGTTGTCATACTCTCACCAACAGAATATTTTTAAAACCTTGTTTAATGTCATAGTTATACTCTGTAAATCTGTAATTTTATGTCTATTGTCACTGAGAAATGACTGTCTATTGTTAATGATAAATGACTGTCTATTGTCACTAAGAAATGACTGTCTATTGTCACTGAGAAATGACTGTCTATTGTCACTGAGAAATGACTGTCTATTGTCACTAAGAAATGACTGTCTATTGCAATGTTCAAAATAAACCCACGTCCATTTCTTCATAAACCTAGTAGTACAAGGGTGGGCAAACTTTTTAAATCAAGGGCCACGACGGGCTCTTAGATTTGAATTAAGGGCCGGACTATATTTCTGTGAAATGATATAAATGAAATGTAAACGTCATGAAGAGTGTCGCCTCTTGGGGTGGGTGTGGTTGGGGGGCATGTATTATTTATATTTTAGATTGTATATTTACAGGTCTACGCGACAGCTTAGCTCCAACGTCCATTTGAAGTCCCACAATGCTGTGATCCATGGACCTTAACTGGTCTGAGGCCCTGTGGTTGGAGAGCACTTCTATAAACCACGAATCGGACGGTGGGTGAAGTGACCTTCTTTCATCTCCATCTATTTATAGCTTCACATGTGACGTAAGGACAAGTCGCACTCTGATATGGCTATGGAGGACCGCGGGCAACGTCAACCAGCGACTTACAGCGTACAGATTGGGCTCACAGACAAGGTGCTAATTAGCCATCCATCTCTTCAATTAGCCAACCATCTCTTCAATTAGCCAGCCCTCTCGTCAATTAGCCATCCATCTCTTCAATTAGCCAACCATCTCTTCAATTAGCCAACCATCTCTTCAATTAGCCAGCCCTCTCGTCAATTAGCCATCCATCTCTTCAATTAGCCAACCATCTCTTCAATTAGCCAACCATCTCTTAAATGAGGCAACACTCTCTTCAATTAGTCAACCATCTCTTCCAGATAACCAACCTCTCTTCAATTAGCCATTTAAAAAAACAAAAAACAATATTTAGTTCATGTCAAATGTCGCTAGTAGAGTAAACAAATGAAGCGTACCTACAGATACATACGATTAAATTTCGTTTCTTTATTGAAAGAAGTGCAGTGTTAAATTAATAAAGTACAGGACAGTTTACTATTAAAAATTTCCACCAACAAGGCATAGTAAAGTCAACAAGACATAGTAAAGAATGATTATCTGTGGCAAAGCTCAAATCAAGAACACACCAACCAACAAATATATATAGAAAAAAATGGATATGGCATTTTCGCAGGAAGCCAAACAGGAGATGATATAAGAATGGCTCTCCAGGGAACCTCCTCCCCCCAGGGCCAGAGAAAGGTCGGCGGCCTAAAAAGCACTTGGAGACGGTCTTGTGAACAGGAGTTAAAATGATGCAATCTGGCATTGTAGGGAAGGTAGGGGGGCTGTGAACAAAAACAACTTCCAAGAACAGTGTGCAATGAAATGTTAGTGTAGGGGCCATTGTGCAATGGAATGTTAGTGTAGGGGCCATTGTGCAATGGAATGTTAGTGTAGGGGCCATTGTGCAATGGAATGTTAGTGTAGGGGCCATTGTGCAATGGAATGTTAGTGTAGGGGCCATTGTGCAATGAAATGTTAGTGTAGGGGCCATTGTGCAATGGAATGTTAGTGTAGGGGCCATTGTGCAATGGAATGTTAGTGTAGGGGCCATTGTGCAATGGAATGTTAGTGTAGGGGCCATTGTGCAATGGAATGTTAGTGTAGGGGCCATTGTGCAATGGAATGTTAGTGTAGGGGCCATTGTGCAATGGAATGTTAGTGTAGGGGCCATTGTGCAATGGAATGTTAGTGTAGAGCCATTGTGCAATGGAATGTTAGTGTAGGGGCCATTGTGCAATGGAATGTTAGTGTAGGGGCCATTGTGCAATGGAATGTTAGTGTAGGGGGCATTGTGCAATGGAATGTTTGTGTAGGGGCCATTGTACAATGGAATGTTAGTGTAGGGACCATTGTGCAATGGAATGTTAGTGTAGGGGCCATTGTGCAATGGAATGTTAGTGTAGGGGCCATTGTGCAATGGAATGCTAGTGTAGAGCCATTGTGCAATGGAATGTTAGTGTAGGGGCCATTGTGCAATGGAATGTTAGTGTAGAGCCATTGTGCAATGGAATGTTAGTGTAGGGACCATTGTGCAATGGAATGTTAGTGTAGGGGCCATTGTGCAATGGAATGTTAGTGTAGGGGCCATTGTGCAATGGAATGTTAGTGTAGGGGCCATTGTGCAATGGAATGTTAGTATAGGGGCCATTGTGCAATGGAATGTTAGTGTAGGGGCCATTGTGCAATGGAATGTTAGTGTAGGGGCCATTGTGCAATGGAATGTTTGTGTAGGGACCATTGTGCAATGGAATGTTAGTGTAGGGGCCATTGTGCAATGGAATGTTAGTGTAGGGGCCATTGTGCAATGGAATGTTAGTGTAGGGGCCATTGTGCAATGGAATGTTAGTGTAGAGCCATTGTGCAATGGAATTTTAGTGTAGGGGCCATTGTGCAATGGAATGTTAGTGTAGGGGCCATTGTGCAATGGAATGTTAGTGTAGGGGCCATTGTGCAATGGAATGTTTGTGTAGGGGCAATTGTACAATGGAATGTTAGTGTAGAGGCCAATGTTAGTGTAGGGGCCATTTGCTCTCTCAAGACATTTAATAAGTTCAACAATATAAGAACTAAACTTATGTTACATTTTAAAAACTAAAACTTGGTGATATCAATGGCGTAACTTAGTGATACCAATGTCGTAACTTGGTGATATAAATGTCGTAACTTATTACTACCAATGTCGTAACTTGGTGATACCAATCTCGAGTATCAGTTATACAGAATTAAAAAAAAACAGATAACGTTGCTCACAGAAACAGTTTCTACAATTATATAAAACAATTATCTGCTTATCGGGGCAACAGTCCAAGAATCTTGGGATACCTTGCAGTAGTCCCTGTAACCTGTGCAACAGGACACACACACACACACACACACAGACACACACACACACACACATCTCGTTAAGTGCACCTGCAACTCATATAGAGTACGACAATTATTATAACCATTGTACTAAAGTACAATAGACTAACGTACAATCTGACGCCTACCCATTAAGTGAAGACTAAAGTACAATAGACTAACGTACAGTCGGACGCCCAACCATTAAGTGAAGACTAAAGTACATGGAGCCCAACTGCCTCACTACCCTTTAATTCGCCCAATAGTAGTAGCAGAAAATGATATTGATTAATGTGAAAGCAATGGGGCCCCCCCTTCTTGCGACAGACCTATGTTACTTTTCAAAACAACCACAACAAAAATACGAACAACAAACAATACACCATTCTTTTTTTTCTACACAGTAACACACTTACTATTAAATCTCTTAAGTAACAAGGTACTCAATAAACTTCTGCTCCAGGTATTTGTAGACAGATTAGTTATCGATCAGATAATAGGGAGAATAGATCAGTGATTCTAAGCCCGTGATCCGTGGAGCACTAGTGTTACGTAAAGCATCTTCAAAGTGGTCTGCGGAGCACTAGTGTTACGTGAAGCATCTTCAAAGTGGTCTGCGGAGCACTAGTGTTAGAGAGAGTGTGAGAGAGTGAGAGAGAGTGAGAGAGAGTGAAAGAGTGAGAGAGAGTGAGTAAGAGAGATTGAGAGAGTGAGAGAGAGTGAGAGAGTGAAAGATAGAGAGAGAGTGAGAGAGTGGGAGCGAGTGAGAGAGAGTGAGTGAGAGAGAGTGAGAGAAATGAGAGAGAGTTGAGCGAGAGTGAGAGAGAGTGAAAGAGTGAGAGAGAGTGTGAGAGAGTGAGAGAAACGAGAGATTTGAGAGAGTGAGAGTGAGAGAGAGAGTGAAAGAGTGAGAGAGAGTGAGTAAGAGAGATTGAGAGAAATTAGCGAGAGTTGAGAGAGTGAGAGAGAGTGAGAGAGAGAGTGAACGATAGAGAGAGAGAGTGGGAGCGAGTGAGAGAGAGTGAGTAAGAGAGAGTGAGAGAAATGAGAGAGAGTTGAGAGAGAGAGTGAGAGAGAGTGAAAGAGTGAGAGAGAGTGAGTAAGAGAGAGTGAGTAAGAGAGAGTTGAGAGAGTGTGAGAGAGAGGGAAAGAGTGAGAGAGAGTGAGAGAGTGGGAGAGAGTGAGAGAGAGAGTGAGAGAGAGAGAGAGAGAGTGAGAGAGAGAAAGTGAGTGAGAGAGAGAAAGAGTTGTTGCAAGTTTTAGCATGACTGAGCTAGTCTATGCATGTTCCACTATTTCTCTCGCCTATGCTATACTTTCGGATTTATTTCGAAGCCCTTATTTTCACCCCCCCCCCACACACACAATATAAATATTAATAAAAAATGCAATTACCTTTGTAATTTTAGCAGACATTAGTAGTACGTATTGAACTATAGGATAATCCAATTAATATCTATTTACTAGCTGTACCCTGCAAAACCTTTGCATAGAGTTATATCCCTTTAGGCTTGATCGGTAGGCTAATTTATTTTAGGTTTCGGGCAGATCCGATTTTTTCATTATTGTATTTTAAACTGGAATACTGTTGTATTATAATTTTAATTCTTTACTTTCGATTTAACGCAGAACCCAGAGCGCTATTAGTATAGTATATTCTTTCTGACTATTACTAACAGTTGTGTAACTCATGAACAGATCTTTTTAATTGATTTAGAGCAATTAATGGATGCGTCAATTAAACATTGTACAAATATTGATCTCATAAAAATTTTGAACATCAACTAATACTGTCATAGTATATTAGTTTCGATGCGTGATTTTATATTACACAGGTCAGTCCAGATATACAAATGTACAGTCTGGTCGCTGTTTTATACCGCACCCCCCCCGCGCCCCCCCACCCACCAAATCACGATGACTTCCACGATTGGCGGTACCGCGACCAGCCCCCCCCCCCGCCCCAACTCCCCCAACCCCCGCGACAACGGTGTCGGCACAGCGCGCGATGTTGGCGGGGTGATAATACGTGGCAACATAAGTTGATGAGCGCCGGCCTGCTGTTTATTTTATTTTCGTAACTCTGTCAATTTGAAGAAAATTTTTTTGACTCGAACGTTGAATCACCGTATTCGTGTTTTAATTGTCGATACTCGCCATATCTCTCAGGAGCGAACAAAAAAAAAATAATTTCAACTACATTTTTGTGTACGGTTAAAATTATCATTCCTATTTTTTTTTCTCTTTTTATTAATTCCCTCCCTTAGATGTGAGAGGAATCGATTTCATAAAAAGGAAGCAAAGATATCTCAAGTGTGACCTTCTCTCTACTTGGCGTTTTCCGAGTGATTTTATTTTTTCTTTTTTTTTGGATTCGATACTCGCACACACAAAGAGTCGATACGGTAATGTTTCTCTCATTCAGATGAAATTTTCTTCTAATAGGTTTTGATTAAATCGCGGCTGTCGCACAGAGTTTGGTGGAGAAGTTGACGTCTGGAGCACACTTCAGTCTGACCCTGACTCTCTGAGACACGATGCCGATCCGGGGAGGATCTTACAACATGAACTATGACTAAAAATGAGGGGGGGGGCATAATTTAGAATTCAGGCGGATCGATGAACACAAATTTGGATCATGTTTTTATATTGATTATATTTTTTTTTAATACAATAAATTGTGCTATTTGTGTGTTGACAATATCTGTTCCATACTTAGGAAGTTTACATTATTTGTTTCCTAATGAAGGAAGTTTACATTATTTGTTTCCTAATGAAGGAAGTTTACATTATTGATTATTCATTGATTACATTTTACTGGTGATGTTCAGATTGAGGAGTTTAACTACGTACAGGGTATGTATGATTTACATTTACAGTTATAACTGATTTACATTACAAGCTTGTTAAACATCTCCACTCATATTTGGTTTACATTTCGTGACCGTTTACTTTTGCCCTAATCTGTTTATAGTTCCAACCAGGGCTCGATTTACCGCCGGGGATGCACTGAGACCTGTCACCCCCGGCTCTGCTTTAGCTAATATATCCCTACCGGGTATGAAACAATGGGCATTTATCCCCGGCTGTGCAGATTTTTTTTTTCATCCCCGGCACTGGTTTTACCTTTAATCGAGCACTGGTTCCAACACATATCCGTTTGTAGTTCTAACATATATCTGTTTATATCTGTGAGAGCAGCGTATAGCTAGAGATTCGGGAAAGTAGCGACAGGTAAGCTGTCATGTAGAGATAGTAGCGTCAGGTACAGCTGTCTAGTTGGGAGAGTAGCGTCAGGTACAACTGTCATGTAGAGATAGTAGCGTCAGGTACAGCTGTCATGTAGAGATAGTAGCGTCAGGTACAACTGTCATGTAGAGATAGTAGCGTCAGATACAGCTGTCTAGTTGGGAGAGTAGTGTCAGGTACAGCTATCATGTAGAGATAGTAGCGTCAGGTACAGCTGTCTAGTTGGGAGAGTAGCGTCAGGTACAGCTGTCATGTAGAGATAGTAGCGTCAGGTACAGCTGTCATGTAGAGATAGTAGCGTCAGGTACAGCTGTCATGTAGAGATAGTAGCGTCAGGTACAACTGTCATGTAGTGTAGCGTCAGGTACAGCTGTCATGTAGAGTAGCGTCAGGTACAGCTGTCTAGTTGGGATAGTAGTGTCAGGTACAGCTGTCATGTAGAGTAGCGTCAGGTACAGCTGTCTTGTTAGGATAGTAGCGTCAGGTACAGCTATCTAGTTGGGAAAGTAGCGTCAGGTACAGCTGTCATTAGAGTAGCGTCAGGTACAGCTGTCATGTAGAGATAGTAGCGTCAGGTACAGCTGTCATGTAGAGTAGCGTCAGGTACAGCTGTCATGTAGAGTAGCGTCGGGTACAGCTGTCATGTAGAGTAGCGTCAGGTACAGCTGTCAAGTTGGGAGAGTAGTGTCAGGTACAGCTATCATGTAGAGATAGTAGCGTCAGGTACAGCTGTCTAGTTGGGAGAGTAGCGTCAGGTACAGCTGTCATGTAGAGATAGTAGCGTCAGGTACAGCTGTCATGTAGAGATAGTAGCGTCAGGTACAGCTGTCATGTAGAGATAGTAGCGTCAGGTACAGCTGTCATGTAAAGTAGCGTCAGGTACAGCTGTCATGTAGAGTAGCGTCAGGTACAGCTGTCAAGTTGGGATAGTAGTGTCAGGTACAACTGTCATGTAGAGTAGCGTCAGGTACAGCTGTCTAGTTAGGATAGTAGCGTCAGATACAGCTATCTAGTTGGGAAAGTAGCGTCAGGTACAGCTGTCATTAGAGTAGCGTCAGGTACAGCTGTCATGTAGAGTAGCGTCAGGTACAGCTGTCATGTATAGTAGTGTCAGGTACAGCTGTCATGTAGAGTAGCGTCAGGTACAGCTGTCATGTAGAGTAGCGTCAGGTACAGCTGTCTAGTTGGGAGAGTAGTGTCAGGTACAACTGTCATGTAGAGTAGCGTCAGGTACAGCTGTCTAGTTAGGATAGTAGCGTCAGGTACAGCTATCTAGTTGGGAAAGTAGCGTCAGGTACAGCTGTCATTAGAGTAGCGTCAGGTACAGCTGTCATGTAGAGATAGTAGCGTCAGGTACAGCTGTCATGTAGAGTAGCGTCAGGTACAGCTGTCATGTAGAGTAGCGTCAGGTACAGCTGTCATGTAGTTTAGCGTCAGGTACAGCTGTCATTAGATTAGCGTCAGGTACAGCTGTCATGTAGAGTAGCGTCAGGTACAGCTATCTAGTTGGGAGAGTAGTGTCAGTTACAGTTGTCATGTAGAGAGAGTAGTGTCAGGTACAGCTGTCTAGTTGGGAGAGTAGTGTCAGGTACAGCTGTCATGTAGAGAGAGTAGTGTCAGGTACAGCTGTCTAGTTGGGAGAGTAGTGTCAGGTACAGCTGTCATGTAGAGAGAGTAGTGTCAGGTACAGCTGTCTAGTTGGGAGAGTAGTGTCAGGTACAGCTGTCATGTAGAAAGAGTAGTGTCAGGTACAGCTGTCTAGTTGGGAGAGTAGTGTCGGGTACAGCTGTCATGTAGAGAGAGTAGTGTCAGGTACAGCTGTCATGTAGAGAGAGTATCGTCAGGTATGACTGGCATATTGAGATGGACACTATAAAACCCATCCACAGATCGATTAATGTTATCTGGACAGTCCAAAAGATGGCACCTCATTCTACTGTAACATCTATTTCTCATATATAAATTTATGTGCTTTTTTTTTTTAAAATTAATACATAACCAAAAAATGTATTTAGTCAAAGAAGCAAGTGATGAAACTAAATACATATTTCCTTACAACGTTGTTAGAAAATATAAATTAACCTTTCAGACAACAATTACAATTTTAACGTAAGTTTTTGATTCGGACAGTAACACAAACACAAAGTTCACGAGAGACTTAAATTCTCAACACTCTACATTCTGCAATTAAATTATAATATTAGAGTCCTATTGAACATGTCTAACCTTAACCTGAAGGTGTACTTTGATTTCTTTTATCTCATTTCTGTGTTTCAAATTATTACCCAGCGAGCCATTCATCAGCAGACGTACACAAATCAATCGTTGTTGATTTTTTTTTGTGGGTATTTTTCTGAAAAGACTCTGTTCTAATGGCTGCGAATATCATTACAGAACATAACGTAATGGGAAACTTGCTGAATTAGAAAATATTTTTTTGCTTGGTTTACGTTTATTTGTGTGTGTTTGTCTGTGTGTATGTCTGTGTGTTTGTCTGTATGTTTGTCTGTGTGTGTATGTATGAATGTTGGAGTAAATATCTGTGGGGGGTAGGGGAGAGTTTGTGTGTTTGTGTTTGATGTCAGGGGCGGAATAAATGACGGTTACCCATGGTGGGCACACAGGACACGAGCACTATGCTCCCTATTTAGAAGGGCCACATGAAATTTGAAACTTTTTATACAACTATTCTCTCAATTTTCTTCTGGGCCTCAGACGACATTAATCCGCTTCTTTGTGGTATTTATTTTTTATATCTTTATTCATAGAAGTTTGTCCTTCTCTCTTTGTTCTGTATTTTTAGATCTTTACTATAAAACATATACCCCGGAATAGTCTCCTCTTGACTTCAATACTTCATTCATTGTTTACTTCCTTTTAATATTTGGTAAACTGATCGAATATGTCGTTGCAGATTTAACTCCAGGCGCATTCAGCCTATATCCCCGTGGTCAGGGCCGTCCGTACCCGAGGGGTGGCAGGGGGGCTGCAGCCCCCCAAATTAATTCTAAAAATCAAATTTTATTATAAAATATACTTCTTTATAATTATGTTCCAATTTTTTCTTATATAAAACTCTCCGCACAGCCCCCCCCCCCCAAACAAAATCCTGGGTACGACCTTGCCCGTGGTGATTCCATGGTCATTGAACTATTGGCTATGGTGGTATGAAAGAAGGGCACTACAAAACTGTCTCATAAATTGTTTATATGATCTCATAGATAAACAAAGGTTACTTACCAATCCTATACTATCCTATGAGTCAAGATCACCTATATTAACTACAATCTATATAGATGTGTCTTATAATGTTTGTTTAGAAGAATGCTTCTGACTAAACAATTATCATTGACAATGTCTTCGATATTAAGTTGGTAAAATATTCCTTTTAAGATTCATTTTTTTAATATCAACAATGTTACTTAATTTTTGTACTTGTATTTCATTGTTTTGAGTTTGTGTGTGTGTTTCGCTCTGTTTCTGAGCTTATGTTTGTGTTTCGCTCTGTTGGTGAGTTTGTGTGTGTGTTTCGCTCTGTTTGTGAGTTTGTGTGTGTGTTTCGCTCTGTTTGTGAATTTGTGTGTGTGTTTCGCTCTGTTTCTGAGCTTGTGTATGTGTTTCGCTCTGTTTCTGAGCTTATGTTTGTGTTTCGCTCTGTTTGTGAGTTTGTGTGTGGGTTTCGCTCCAACAGCGGCGCACCGAGTCATACAAAACCCCCTACATCTTACCCTTGTATCCTTATTAAATCTGTCTCTTAAAAAAAAAAGCATTTTCTATCTACACCACCTGGGTCCTTGTATACGACCCTAATCCATGTTTGATCACCATAAGAGTGCGTGCGTATGTCATTATCATATGCTGTGTTGAATAAGGTGCATGTATTTCTGTAAAATTGATTCATACACTCAATCAAAGTTGAATTATTTTATTGTTTGTTTATGATTTTATTTACTTGGCTTTTAATTTGGTTATAGTTTGTTGGCATGGAGACCTGTTTATAGCACTGTTGTATATATGACTTTAGAGCACTGTTTTATATATGACTTTATAGCTCTGTTGTATATATGACTTTATAGCACTGTTTTATATATGACTTTATAGCACTGTTATATATATGACTTTATAGCACTGTTGTATATATGACTTTATAGCACTGTTGTATATATGACTTTATAGCACTGTTGTATATATGACTTTATAGTACTGTTGTATATATGATTTTATAGCACTATTGTTTATATGACTTTATAGCACTGTTGTATATATGACTTTATAGCACTGTTGTTTATATGACTTTATAGCACTGTTGTTTACATGACTTTATAGCACTGTTGTATATATGACTTTATAGCACTGTTGTATATATGACTTTATAGTACTGTTGTATATATGTTTTTATAGCACTATTGTTTATATGACTTTATAGCACTGTTGTATATATGACTTTATAGCACTGTTGTTTATATGATTTTATAGCACTGTTGTTTATATGACTTTATAGCACTTCTGTCTATATGTCTTTGTTTCATCAATCACAGTGGTATGTTACTTTTAAATACTTTAAATGTTTAATACTTTTACTGTTTAATACTTTTACTGTTTAATACTTTTACAGTTAAATATTTAATACTTTTACTGTTTAATACTTTTACAGTTAAATATTTAATACTTTTGCTGTTAATTACTTTTACTGTTAAATATTCAATACTTTTAATGTTTAATAATTACAATTTAATAGTTTTGGTTGAGATTGTCAAATGAACATAATAGTCAAAAAGTGAGCACACATAAGTAAACTCTCACGGCACTTATAGACAGTCACAGACAGACACACTCACACACACACACACACACACACACACACACTTTCATAGTTAAGTGAAGACTGTACTGTTTGATATGACACTAATGAGGGATGGGAAGATATCACATCAAAAATCAAGTGAAATCAAATAGCTAGTGTTGTTTTCGTTGAGGAAAACTAAAACTAAAAGTAAAATTAGCAGCAAGACTAAAACTAGACGAAAACTGAAATTATTACAGAAAAAACGAAATAAAAACTGAAACTAAAATATAGTGTTGCTTTCGTTCACGAAAACTAAAACCTTCGTTGACGAAAATGTTGACTTTTCGTCAACGAGAACTAAAACTAAAACTAAAATTAGAAGCAAGACTAAAACTAGACGACAACTAAAATTATTACAGAAAAAATAAAATAAAAACTGAAACTAAAATATGACCTGGGACTAAAACAACACTACAAATAGCTCACCTCCAATGGTACAAAGAAAAAAAAGATCGCGTTACTCTATGAAATATATATATATATATATATATATATATATATATATATATATATATATATATATAGTCCCTTGCTTAATTAACCAACCACTAGGTAGCCTTGCTGCACTCAAACAATGCGACTATTTTGATATTAAGACTACAGTTGATAGATCAAAATAAAGTAGAGGACTTGATGATGCAGAAGAAGTGATAGTTCGAGGCAATGAATAAATAAATGAAGTGAACTTATCCTAGTTGAACGTATTCTTTGAATGGTTGGCTCGCCACAACGAGTGCAAGTTGAATGTTCAGAATGTTCATAAATAGAGACTCTGACTTGAAGAACTCCCATGCCAATTACAGAACCCCAGCAATTGTAAGACGGAACCAGTCGGCTGATTAGTGAACGTGAATGGAAGGGGGGTAGGGGGGAGGGGATCTGGTGGAAGCTTCGGTTAAAATTAATGAACATTTCATGAGTTTTAATGGGAAAAAATATTTCAAATTGAGATTTTCCCCGAACGTTTGGAAAGAGCGATTTTGATTTGTTCAAGTAAACTTCACATTTATTTACAAAAAAAAAATTGGATGATTATGTCTGTAAACACACATAGACACATGTACACACTTGCACATGCATACATATGAGCTTAGTTCATTGTGCTAATACATGTGTCGCATCAATCTTAGTTCATTGTGCTAATACATATGGTGCATCAAGTTCACTTCATTATGAATTACTTGAAAGGTGTACTTTTCTATTATCTTAATGTGAATGTTTTAATTTCTTTAAAATAACTGACGTAATGAAAGCTGCTCAGTATGATTTTGATTTATTGTTACTATGACTTCTATTGTGACTATTACTATCACTATTTAAATAATAATCTATCTATCTATCTATCTATCTATCTATCTATCTATCTATCTATCTATCTATCTATCCATCTATCTATCCATCTATCTATCTATCTATCTATCTATCTATCTATCTATCTATCTATCTATCTATCTATCTATCTATCTATCTATCTATCTATCTATCTATCTATCTATCTATCTATCTATCTATCTATCTATCTATCTATCTATCTATCTATCTATCTATCATCTATCTCTCTCTCTCTCTCTCTCTATATATATATATATATATATATATATATATATATATATATGTATGTGTGTGTGTGTTTGTGTGTGTGTGTGTATTTACTGCTATAATTTGCATAATTTACAAGCTCATATTTCACTCACTAACCTGAATGTGTCAAAGTCAACATAATATTTAAACAATGTAGTAACTACCCACTTCAAGTATCATGGTATTTTCACAGTTTTCGTTAACAACAAACAAATAACAAAAACCCTGAAATCTGGGAACAAGGATAAGGAAGTCGATAGAGGTTGAAAAAAAAAAGAAATAATTTCGCTTTGAACTTTTGTTTTTTTGAGGTTGAGGTGTTCTAAGGGAAGTAATTCTCACGCATCGTTATCGTTTGTTTGTGCATATACTAGCGTGGGTTATGGTTCCTGTTATGTCGTGGAGTTCTACTTAGTTGTCTTAAATCGATAAAATTGGATATTTTTTAAAAAAAAAAAAGCTACAGATCGTGTTATACACATTTTTGTAAATATATTTTTAATTAGGAAACAGTGAAATCTGCATTTAAATATAAACATTTATTCAGGTATGTGTTTTTTTTTTCATTTTCATGTAAAAAATATCGCACAATAAGTTATCCGATATTGCCCATTGAGATATCATTTATCGTCTGATATTGGATACCGAGGCTTTGCTTACTATAACAAGACTGAAAACTAAATATAGTTTATTTGTATCAAATTAATGACTTGAAATATATATATATATATATATATATATATATATATATATATATATATATATATATATATATATTAAAAGCATTTATGCGATTAAATTTAACAACCTGGGCTAGTGTAAGGACGAGCCGACATTTTGTATTGACTCCTATTGGATACAGACATTGACAACTAACATATTTTATGGAATAAACAGTTTCACAGATTTTATGGAATAAACAGTTTCACAGATTTTATGAAATAAACAGTTTGACAGATTTTATGGAATAAACAGTTTCACAGATTTTATGGAATAATAGTTTCACAGCTTTTATGGAATAAATAGTTTCACAGATTTTATGGAATAAACAGTTTCACAGATTTTATGGAATAATAGTTTCACAGCTTTTATGGAATAAATAGTTTCACAGATTTTATGGAATAAACAGCTTCACAGATTTTATGGAATAATAGTTTCACAGATTTTATGGAATAAACAGTTTCACAGATTTTATGGAATAATAGTTTCACAGCTTTTATGGAATAAATAGTTTCACAGATTTTATGGAATAAACAGTTTCACAGATTTTATGAAATAATAGTTTCACAGATTTTATGGAATAAACAGTTTCACAGATTTTATGGAATAATAGTTTCACAGCTTTTATGGAATAAATAGTTTCACAGATTTTATGGAATAAATAGTTTCACAGATTTTATGGAATAAACAGTTTCACAGATTGTTTGCAATAAATAATGTCACAGACGTTATAGAATATTTTTTCACACAGACTTAATGTAATGAATCGTTTCGTTTGGTGTTCAAAAATAACAGAGTTAGAGTTTGTTGTTGGTACAACATTACAAAAGACTGTACAAAAAACAAATTACACTAATACAAGGAAACGTCTTCAGGCAGATATTTTGTTTGAATAGATATTTGGGTCTAATTGAGCTGCATGTCATACAGATCGATGGAATTTAATGTCACTATCACTAAAAATTTTACATTGACGTAAATTACTGTTTAGCTGAAGCCGTTGGACTGTGTTTTATTCTATACATGAAAACATTTTGTATTTATTATTAATTATGTTAGTATTAAAACATTAAAAATTGTATGTACAGTAGAGGCTACACATGTAATGTTTGCTTTGTTATATACGGAGCTTATATATTAAAACATTTAATATGCATGTACAGTAGAAACTTAATAATTTGGCAACACTTTTTCTATAAACAGTTTTACAAGGGGTGTTATGAATAAACTGTTAGTTGTCAAGACCCCAACCAGGACACGTGTAATGTTTGTTTTGTTATATATTGATCTCATGCCAAGCCGAGCAATAAATTGGTTGTAAACAAGTACAAACTGTAAGAAATGTAATCTCTCTCTCTCTCTCTCTCTCTCTCACACACACACACATACTCGCACATCCGTGTGAAAAAAAAATCAAATTGTGTCTTCAACAAAACTTAGGGACGTAACATAGGAAATATATTTTTATTTATTATTTCGCTGCAAAGAACCTGAACACTTTTTTAGGAAATGGAGTGGGTGGGAAAGAGATACTCCAGTTATTAGAATTTATGAGGGGGGGGGGTGACTGCGTGCCCTGGTTGGGGTCTTTACATTGCTAACAACCAACAGTTTATTCAAAACACCCCTTGTAAAGTTGTTTATAGAAAAACTGTTGCCAAAAAAATTAAGTTTATTTATAGCGTTATAAATTATACCTAAATAACACTTAATGACAATAATGTTAACTATTAAAATAAAAGAGTGAAGGTATGTATCTCAGGGCCGTTTTAAGGTCATCGTAGGCCCTAGGCACTTTCAAAGTCGTAGGCCCTAGGCACTTTCAAAGTCGCAGGCCCTAGGCACTTTCAAAGTCGTAGGCCCTAGGCACTTTCAAAGTCGCAGGCTCTAGGCACTTTCAAAGTCGTAGACACTAGGCACTTTCAAAGTCGTAGGCCCTCCCCGACTTCATTTTCAAATATTTTTCAAGAATGCACCGGCACTTATTTGCCGTTCTGGCTTTCGTAGGCCCTTGAAAAGTCCGTAGGCCCTAGGCACAGTGCCTACTGTGCCTTTAGGATACAGCGGCCCTGATGTATTGTGATCAAAAGTACTTCAGTTGATGGCAGAAATGATCAAGGTTTAACAAAAGATAAAAACTTTTCAGTAAAAAGATGGTGTGTGTGCAAGGCCGTAGCCAGAATTTTTTTTTGGGGGGGGGGGGGCTGTGCGGAGAGTTTTATATAAGAAAAGCAATTAAGCCTGTTCCATTCTGGACACAGGACGTGTTAGCGCATTTTCATGTTATGTATCAGTACGTATGCTATCTTTTCAGTAAATATTTGTAAATTTTGGAAATGTTTATAAATTCAATTGTGTAATGCATATATCTGTAAGAAAAAAATTATAAAGACGTTTCTTTATATTTGAAAAAAAATTATTTTCTCTTAAATCTAACTACAAGTGGTTTGTGGTTACTGAAATAGGACTCATAATTGAAACATTCTAAATTGTAGTCATTTAATCGTCCGAAAACTCCATCAATTGTTGCATAGCTCTGATACTTTCAATTAAACTCAGAACACAAGCTTACTATTTCATTTGATGAGTTTCTTAATAAATCTTGGTGAAACTACGTGCTGCAGTATTTCGCACCAAATGAACGGGCTATTGAACGTACAAGGTGTATATATAATATATAAGCCCCTTATGAGCCCTGAAGCCCGGCCCTCAGAGGTCCTATCGCGAAATAAACTTTTGATGTACACATGGCAGGCCAAGACCTACAAAATGATATATACATCATGGGTCTAAGACTTATAGTTGCTGAGATATAGCGCTCCTTTATTAATATAGCTTATATAGTAAAAAACGATACTAAGGCCCCTTTTACGGCCCTGAGAGGTCAGATCGAGAAATGGAAAAAAGTCATTTCTTGGCAGGCCAAGACCTACAAAATGATATATACATCATGGGTCTAGGACTTATGGTTGTTGAGATCTAGGGTGATGACGGACAGACGGACAGACAGACAGACAAAACGGGGACAACAGAGCATTTTTTTTCGAAAATGCTCTAAAAAAATTGGAACGCAATGATAAAGAAGTATATTTTATAATAAAATTTGATTTTTAGAATTAATTGTGTGTGTGTAAATATATAATAAATATCTGGCTAATCTTTAGAGCATCAATTAATTTTAAAAAACACACAAACAGCAACAGGTTGTTTATCTATTAAAACATGTTTTAAAAAAAAATTAAAAAATAAAATGTATTATATATTGTTGTTTTCAATGACTTTGTTGTCAAATGTTACAATCTCCATTTCTCTACTACTGTAAAAATAATAAATAAATCTTTAGATTTTCTTACCAGTTCCCTTGCTGCCCATTGCACTCCATTTGTTTCTCCAACATCAAAGAGCTCCTCATTACGTCACATTGTAAGTTTTCGCATAGCTCTCGGTTTTGTGTGTGTGTGTGTGTGTGTGTGCATGCTCCAAATGTTTCCCGGACATGTTCAGAAATTAGCGAAGGTCAAGGCAACCTCATTTTTCTGTCGTCTGCCAGCAAAAAAAAATCTTTTTCTGACAATAAATGACAGCCCCCCGTAATTAAATATTTGCTATCAGATGATGTAACAGGCGCCTCGTTAAAAACCATTAGCAGAGGCTTCGAATCCCAATGAGGCTTTCAGTTGTTGTTTTTTTTTGTGTGTCAATAAAAGAAACAGCAGACGTGAAAATGTCACTTCATCTGAAAGAAGTTGGCAGATAGATATATTTATGTTTTAGTCAATGGTGTGTTGTGTTTTTGACTTTTTATATGTGAGGATGATGGGTTGGCGATTCAGAACTTTGATGTATTGCTTCAGAGAAAACTTGCTGTATTTGAAGGGAGAAATGATTTTTTAAATGATGGAACAAAGCAGTTACCGTTCGATGAGTACAACCCAATCAATTGTCATACATGCAGCACAATCATCTGTCGGTACATACAAACACAATCACATGTCTATGAATACAACACAATCACATGTCTA
The DNA here is from genome assembly GCA_021962125.1 of Bulinus truncatus. Lineage (NCBI taxonomy): Eukaryota > Metazoa > Mollusca > Gastropoda > Planorbidae > Bulinus > Bulinus truncatus. Next base: position 1,563,500 of record JAGDYQ010000146.1, on the reverse strand, counting down.
TGAATACAACACAATCGTATGTCTCTAATATAACACAATCATATGTCTACACACACAACAAATCATATGTCTATACAAACAACACAATCATATGTCTATACATACACAATACACACATCACAACATACGCAATACACACATCACAACATACACAATACACACATCACAACATACACAATACACACATCACAATCATACACAATACACATCACAACATACACAATACACACATCATAACATACACAATACACACATCACAACATACACAATACACACATCACAACATACACAATACACACATCACAACATACACAATACACACATCACAATCATACACAATACACACATCACAACATACACAATACACACATCACAACATACACAATACACACATCACAATCATACACAATACACACATCACAACATACACAATACACACATCACAACATACACAATACACACATCACAACATACACAATACACACATCACAACATACACAATACACGCATCACAACATACACAATACACACATCACAACATACACAATACACACATCACAACATACACAATACACACATCACAACATACACAATACATACATCACAACATACACAATACACACATCACAACATACACAATACACACATCACAACATACACAATACACACATCACAATCATACACAATACACACATCACAACATACGCAATGCACACATCATAACATACACAATACACACATCACAACATACACAATACACACATCACAACATACGCAATATACACATCACAACATACACAATACACACATCACAATCATACACAATACACACATCACAACATACACAATACACACATCACAACATACGCAATACACACATCACAACATACACAATACACACATCACAATCATACACAATACACACATCACAACATACACAATACACACATCATAACATAAACAATACACACATCACAACATACACAATACACACATCACAACATACACAATACACACATCACAACATACACAATACACACATCACAATCATACACAATACACACATCACAACATACACAATACACACATCACAACATACACAATACACACATCACAACATACACAATACACACATCACAATCATACACAATACACACATCACAACATACACAATACACACATCACAACATACACAATACACACATCACAACATACACAATACATACATCACAACATACACAATACACACATCCCAACATACACAGTCGTCGGCATCCGTCCGTCTCGAGAGACGATGGTGTAGCTAAGTTGAGTCTACAAAACACCGCCGGGAATGGCTGTGCAGTCCGACTCGGGAGTGGCAATCCCTGCCGCACTTGTCACACTTGAAGATAGTTGGTTGTTGTAGTTGTTGTTGTAGCTGTTCTTTTTTCCGCTTCCGTCTTGTTCTTTTCAGGGCAGCATTATCCTGTCGCTCAGCCTCTGCGCGCAATGAACCCTGCCGGACAGCGAGCCTCCATGACTGGCGGTCGGCTGCTTGGCTCTCCCAGGAGTTGGGGTTAATGGAGCACTCTTTCATATCCTTTTTGCAGGTGTCTTTGTAGCGCATTTTAGGTCGCCCTGTTTTCCTCTGGCCGGTAACTAACTCGCCATAGAGTAGGTCTTTCGGGATGCGGCCTGCGTCCATTCTTTTGACATGACCGAGCCATCTGAGGCGTCTCTCGCTGAGAACTGCAAACAAGCTGCTCATGTTGGCCCTCTCCAGCACCCCAGTGTTGGGGATCTTGTCTTGCCACTTTATCTGCAGTATACGTCGCAGGCACCTCATGTGGAAATTGTTTAGCTTTCTTTCGTGCCTCGCGTAAGTGGTCCACGTCTCGCATCCATAGAGGAGGGTACTAAGTATGTAGGCCTGGTAGACGCGCAATCTGGTCTTTTCGGTTCTTATCTTGAATTTGCCTGGTGCGTGTGTTTTTTGGCCCACTTTTTGAGAAGTGCATCTCTAATCCCCACGCACCCAGTAGGGCAGGTGAGCCATGGCGAGACAGCACCCAACTGGCTGGGGGCTGCCCAGCTTGAGGCGGGCGGTAGCTGTCCAATGAGGCGCGATGACCTCTCCCACCGTCGAAAGAGACCCCTGGCGCTCGTTTCCTTCGCCAATCGGATGAGCTTAGAACCGGTAACTGTCCCCTTCCGTGTTGTATCGACATCGTGAGACGACGCTGGAGTATCCTCTCCAGTTTAGCTACAGAGCCTGGGCAGGGTAATATGGAGGGATAGCTGTTGCCCGTGCAGCAGTCCCCCCCTCTCCGCGCAACTGAGGGATCCAAGGGAAAGACAGAGTCGATACGGCTTGGCTTAAGCTGCGCCGCAGGAGTTGCCGGCGGTGACAATTTAAGGTTTCAAGGTTGTTACTGCCGGGGGTTGGTAGCGGGGGATAAGCTCCCACTAACAAATAAAATGCTCCCAATGGCGTGCGTCTCAAATAGCCTCTGACAACCAAGTCCAACTCCTGGCCTTCTCGTGCTTAGCTACTAAGCCCGGCGAAACTGTTTCCACTGACAGGAGAAGGGGCGAAGGCGGTTCACTGGCGCCTCAAAACCAGCCGCTTCGGGCAGATGGGGCTCGTCAACCTCGGTTGGTAGCTCATCTAGGAGAAGGAAAACTCTGTTTTCAAACCTCCGCTGCCTAGCGGCATACCTCTTACGAGGATAGGCTAAGGGAGTAAACCCTGAAAAGAAATCCGGAGCTGGAACATACACAATACACACATCACAACATACAAAATACACACATCACAACATACACAATACACACATCACAACATACACAATACACACATCACAACATACACAATACAACATCACAACATACAGATGGGGCCGGATTTACAATTTTAGAGGCTCTAGGTCAACACAAATTCCAGGCCCCATTTTAAAAACTAAAAAAAATATTACTAAGCTTTTTATTTGTGTATACATCTCAACATTTTGGGGCCCCCTATTTCACAAGGCACCTAGGACCTGGCCTAGTCGGCCTATCTGTAAAGTTGACCCTGCATACAGACATAATGATAGAGGCTCACATTTCAGTGGTACTACAAGAGCACACACCGATAGATAAAACAAAAATATTTGTGTCAAATTTTTGGGAGCTGAAATGTGTTCAAAAACATGTGCTCGTCACATGTTTATATTATAGATTTGCTATATGCAAAGTGACATATTTAACATATTTGTTTCAAGTTTAGTATAATATCCTGCACATATGGTTTAGTATAATAATCCTGCACATATGGTCTAGTATAATATCCTGCATGGATGGTGAAGTATAATATCCTGCATGGATGGTGAAGTATAATATCCTGCATAGATGGTTAAGTATAATATCCTGCATGGTTGGTGAAGTATAATATCCTGCATGGATGGTGAAGTATAATATGCTGCATGGATGGTGAAGTATAATATCCTGCATGGATGGTGAAGTATAATATCCTGCATGGATGGTGAAGTATAATATCCTGCATGGATGGTGAAGTATAATATCCTGCCTTATGGTTTGTATTACTCTGATAATGGGCTCGTTTGTCCCACCACTTGCCACCTCTCAGCTTAACACTCAACACTTACAAGACAATCCGTAGCTTGCCAGGAACTTCTAAATGATCATTATAGTGAGAGAATACTAAAAGGCCGATTACTATTATGCTATTGGTTTAAGAGATTACGTATTCCTTGATACTGTGCACAAAATGTTCACTAATTTAGTACACAAAATGTAGACTAAAATAGAACACAATATGTATACTAATTCAGTACCCTATTTGTACACTAATTCAGTGCATAAACAATGTATAAAATGTAATAATTTATGATTATATATTGAGAGTTTAAAAACATGCAAATTTGTTTCATGTAAGTGAAATAAAATCGAGATCAATTTTCCTTCATTTTCATTGATGTAACTATAAATGCCACCACATTATAACTTTTGTATTGAGGAAATCTCTATGGATAATTAAACAACATCTACATTTTACATGTATATAAGACATGAAATTTTTTTACTGATGTACAGATATACATATACATTCAAAAAATGGTACAGAGTATATATTTCACAATTAATATGTTATATTGATTTCACCATTATACTAAAAATGAAGTTCAGAAGTGATATAAATATACATTCCATAAATAAAATATAATTTACATTTTACCATTTAAATAAATTGTCGCATATTCACTAAAACTTTCTATTGTGGTTTATTGTGAGGTCATTCCCTCCCTTCACCATACTACACATGTATTGATCAACATTTTCACCACACTACACATGTATTGATCAACATTTTCACCATACTACACATGTATTGATCAACATTTTCACCACACTACACATGTATTGATCAACATTTTCACCACACTACACATGTATTGATCAACATTTTCACCATACTACACATGTATTGATCAACATTTTCACCACACTACACATGTATTGATCAACATTTTCACCACACTACACATGTATTGATCAACATTTTCACCACACTACACATGTATTGATCAACATTTCTCACCACACTACACATGTATTGATCAACATTTTCACCACACTACACATGTATTGATCAACATTTTCACCACACTACACATGTATTGATCAACATTTTCACCACACTACACATGTATTGATCAACATTTTCACCACACTACACATGTATTGATCAACATTTTCACCACACTACACATGTATTGATCAACATTTTCACCACACTACACATGTATTGATCAACTTTTACACCATTTCCCTGATTAATTAGTTCGATCTATTGCTGCTGCACTTTCTCACCCCTACCCCTCTATCCTACCCCGCAACCCACACTATGTTGTGAAGTTAAAATGAAATGATGATTTAAAAAATAAATCAAATTTCATTCATTTTATTATTCTTCGTAATTTTTAGAGCATTTTCGAAAAAAAAAAATGCTCTATTGTCCCCGTTTTGTCTGTCTGTCTGTCTGTCATCACCCTAGATCTCAACAACCATAAGTCCTAGACCCATGATGTATATATCATTTTGTAGGTCTTGGAAAGCCAAGAAATGACTTTTTTCCATTTCGCGATCTGACCTCTCAGGGCCGTAAAAGGGGCCTCAGTACCGTTTTTTACTATATAAGCTATATTAATAAAGGAGCGCTATATCTCAGCAACTATAAGTCTTAGACCCATGATGTATATATCATTTTGTAGGTCTTGGCCTGCCATGTGTACATCAAAAGTTCATTTCGCGATAGGACCTCTGAGGGCCGGGCTTCAGGGCTCATAAGGGGCTTATATATTATATATACACCTTGTACGTTCAATAGCCCGTTCATTTGGTGCGAAATACTGCAGCACGTAGTTTCACCAAGATTTATTAAGAAACTCATCAAATGAAATAGTAAGCTTGTGTTCTGAGTTTAATTGAAAGTATCAGAGCTATGCAACAATTGATGGAGTTTTCGGACGATTAAATGACTATAATTTAGAATGTTTTCAATTATGAGTCCTATTTCAGTAACCACAAACCGCTTGTAGTTAGATTTAAGAGAAAATAATTTTTTTTTAATTATAAAGAAACGTCTTTATAATTTTTTTTTACAGATATATGCATTACACAATTGTATTTATAAACATTTCCAAAATTTACAAATATTTACTGAAAAGATAGCATACGTACTGATACATAACACGAAAATGCGCTAACACGTCCTGTGTCCAGAATGGAACAGGCTTAATTGCTTGTATTATTGTTCATACATTTTATTATTCTTTCTAATTTTAATATTGTTCATACATTTTTTATTGTTTATAATTTTTTATTGTCCATAATTTTGTGCTATTTTAAAGTTATTTTTTTGCAGCAACAACACGGTATTCCTCTTTTACATCAATCATACAATTCCTAAAATACTAGAATATTAAGTTAAAAAAAATCATTTTAATTGCTGCCAGAAGACATAACAATATGCAAAATACAACAAACAAACCCAAAGTACTTTATTGTATTTTTTTACTATTTTAATTGTACATCAGAGGTGGCATGTATTGCCAAAAAGGCGGTCAGAATAATTTTAAGTATGACAGAAACAAAGAAGATGAAAATAACTATCAATTAAAACATAAGGTACTGGCAAACATTGATAGATATATCTGAAGACCAGATGCTAGAAATTAATGTGTTAAAATATATTTATTTTTATTAAGTATTTTTTTGCTTGGGAATGTTTTGTGTAGAGAGAAATGATGTTGGTGTTAGATTCTACATGTAGTGACTGGCTGGTCAGTGTTGGGTCAGACTCAACAAGCTTGACTGTCTGGTCAGTGTTGGGTCAGATTCTACATACTGTGACTGTCTGGTCAGTGTTGGGTCAGACTCAACATGTTGTGACTGTCTGATCAGTGTTGGGTCAGACTCAACATGTTGTGACTGCCTGGTCAGTGTTGGGTCAGACTCAACATGTTGTGACTGTCTGGTCAGTGTTGGGTCAGACTCAACATGTTGTGACTGTCTGGTCAGTGTTGGGTCAGACTCAACATGTTGTAACTGTCTGGTCAGTGTTGGGTCAGACTCAACATGTTGTGACTGTTTGGTCAGTGTTGGGTCAGACTCAACATGTTGTGACTGTCTGGTCAGTGTTGGGTCAGACTCAACATGTTGTGACTGTCTGGTCAGTGTTGGGTCAGACTCAACATGTTGTGACTGTCTGGTCAGTGTTGGGTAAGACTCCACATGCTGTGCTGGCTGATCAGTGGTGGGTCAGACTCTACATATAATGTCTGGCTGGTCAGTGTTGGGTCAGACTCTACATACTGTGACTGTCGAACATAGTAATCTTTATGAGGAACAAATAAATTCCACTTTAAATTGAAATCAATGACGTTCAAAATGGTGATAGTGAACTCTTCTGTAAGGTCAAAGGTTAAAACTTATCTATAAATGAGCCAAGAAATAAAAACAGTTTAACTTTCCTTTATGCACCAGTGGTCAATAAATGTAATTTGACGTCAGTTTTCCAGATGGCGAGATCCGAGATTTGAACAAACCTGACGTATCATTTTATACAGAATTAGGGTCAAGTAAGGTTGTATGACTGTTTATAACTGTTTCAACGTTTTTTGGCTTTTATCTGGAACAGTATGACATTGAGAGTACGTTGACTGTATATTGACTTTACATTGACTGTATATTGACTGTATATTGACTGTATGTTGACTGTACATTGATTGTACATTGACTGTATATTGACTGTACATTGACTGTATATTGACTGTATATTGACTGTACATTGACTGTATATTGACTGTATATTGACTGTACATTGACTGTATATTGACTGTACATTGACGATATATTGACTGTATATTGACTGTACATTGATTGTAATTGATTGTACATTGACTGTACATGGACTGTATATTGACTTATATTGACTGTATATTGACTGTATATTGACGATATATTGACTGTATATTGACTGTACATGGACTGTATATTGACTTATATTGACTGTATATTGACTGTATATTGACGATATATTGACTGTATATTGACTTTACATTGACTGTACATTGACTGTACATTGACTGTATATTGACTGTACAATGTCCTTTATTACTGCTGTGTAATATTTATCAACGTCTATACAATACAACAAATAAACACAGTATTTGTCAGCATCCATCACACATTTTTTTAATTAAGTACCAACAAGTTCACAGCTTTCTACAGCACCGTGATTTGTGTACATTGTCTTGAAAAAATAAATCCCCGCCATGTTGGCTGAATTCAGTTTGGGCGGGTCTAGTGACATTTTATCAAAGACCAAACATTTGGAGTTGTGACATTTTATCAAAGACAAAACATTTGGTCTTGTGACATTTTATCAAAGACCAAACATTTGGTGTTGTGACATTTTATCAAAGACCAAACATTTGGTGTTGTGACATTTTATCAAAGACCAAACATTTGGTGTTGTGACATTTTATCAAAGACCAAACATTTGGTGTTGTGACATTTTATCAAAGACCAAACATTTGGTGTTGTGACATTTTATCAAAGACCAAACATTTGGTCTTGTGACATTTCATCAAAGACCAAACATTTGGTGTTGTGACATTTTATCAAAGACCAAACATTTGGTGTTGTGACATTTTATCAAAGACCAAACATTTGGTGTTGTGACATTTTATCAAAGACCAAACATTTGGTCTTGTGACATTTTATCAAAGACCAAACATTTGGTCTTGTGACATTTTATCAAAGACCAAACATTTGGTGTTGTGACATTTTATCAAAGACCAAACATTTGGTGTTGTGACATTTTATCAAAGACCTAACATTTGGTGGTGTGACATTTTATCAAAGACCAAACACTTGGTCTTGTGACATTTTATCAAAGACCAAACATTTGGTGTTGTGACATTTTATGTTTTGACATTTGAGAGAGTAACTATCTGTGAGTTGGTCAGACAGTGGATACTCTCTCTTTTCCCCCTCCCCCTCCCAATATAATCTTGTCATTCCTGTAATGACCACGTATTATGAATGAATGAAGAGGATCAATGCCGAGTAGCAATCAGAGAACAAAGATCAATACAAAATCGTCGGTGGCCGACACCTTCAATTCTATTCACACTCCTAGAGTATCTGGTCAAATATTGTGGTAACAAGCCAGTCGGGTCGTAGTGTGTTTAGTACATCGAGGTGGACACTGCAGTCACAGAGAGTAGGTCTTTGGTAGAGTGTTGTGTACGTTTAGTACCTCGAGGTGGACACTGCAGTCACAGAGAGTAGGTCTTTGGTAGAGTGTTGTGTACGTTTAGTATCTAGAGGTTAAGACTGCAGTCACTAAAAGCAGGTCTTTGGTAGATTGTTGTGTACGTTTAGTATCTAGAGGTGGAGACCGCAGTCACAGAGAGCAGGTCTTTGGTAGAGTGTTGTGTACGTTTAGTACCTCGAGGTGGACACTGTAGTCACAGAGATCAGGTCTTTGGTAGAGTGTTGTGTACGTTTAGTATCTAGAGGTGGACACTGCAGTCACAGAGAGCAGGTCTTTGGTAGAGTGTTGTGTACGTTTAGTACCTAGAGTTGGACACTGTAGTCACAGAGAGCAGGTCTTTGGTAGAGTGTTGTGTACGTTAGTATCCAGAGGTGGACACTGTAGTCACAGAGAGCAGGTCTTTGGTAGAGTGTTGTGTACGTTTTGTACCTCGAGGTGGACACTGCAGTCACAGAGAGCAGGTCTTTGGTAGAGTGTTGTGTACGTTTTGTACCTCGAGGTGGACACTGTAGTCACAGAGAGCAGGTCTTTGGTAGAGTGTTGTGTACGTTTAGTACCTCGAGGTGGACACTGCAGTCACAGAGAGCAGGTCTTTGGTAGAGTGTTGTGTACGTTTAGTACCTCGAGGTGGACACTGTAGTCACAGAGAACAGGTCTTTGGTAGAGTGTTGTGTACGTTTAGTACCTCGAGGTGGACACTGCAGTCACAGAGAGCAGGTCTTTGGTAGAGTGTTGTGTACGTTTAGTACCTCGAGGTGGACACTGTAGTCACAGAGAACAGGTCTTTGATAGAGTGTTGTGTATGTTTAGTACCTCGAGGTGGACACTGCAGTCACAGAGAGCAGGTCTTTGGTAGAGTGTTGTGTATGTTTAGTACCTCGAGTTGGACACTGTAGTCACAGAGAGCAGGTCTTTGGTAGAGTGTTGTGTACGTTTAGTACCTAGAGTTGGACACTGTAGTCATTGGATGGCTTTGTGTGACTTTCCACGGACGAGATGTTTCCCTAGAACTGTTTGACTGTAAGCGGCAGTAACATTGTAAATCAAAACAAAATAAAATAGTAATACTCAACGTCCAACCCCCCCCGGGCCCTAACGGGCCTTCGGGGCAGATGAAGTGTATAACCTCGGCATATGAAGGGATTGTGTGGTTAGCACAACGCCCAGCCGCCTTTACTTCCCCAACTTAAAGTCAGGTACCCATTTAAAGCTGGGTGGACTTGTGGGACGACTTTGCACCAAATTTCACCTGGAAAAATTCCATGGGCCTCACCACCGGGGATCGAACCCATGACTCTTAGGACGACAGTCGAATATCTACACCACTCGGCCATCCGTCCCACTACAATGCATGTACTACATATCAAATTCCATTCAACAGACTTTTGTTTTATAAAGTACAATGTGCTAAATATAGCATTTTTTAACGCGTGGATTAACTGTGACATTCAATCTATTTTCAAAGATTCAATTTTTCTGTTTTGATTAGGTTTTTTATTTAAAATATCCAAATGTGAAATTCTCTATATCAGAACTACAGTGAAACGATAACATCAAAGATGTTCAACCTTTTTAAAAGTGAATTATTTCAGCAAAACTAAATTTTAATTGTCTTCCCTTTGTTTTTCTTTTCTCAGTTTTTGAAACTCTTCTTAGTTTCAAAAAAATATTTGCGTAGTTTGTGGAATCTTCTTCGTTTGTTATTTGTTTTATCTTTTCCTGAATAACATAGATAGTGATAACACAGATCGTGATAACACAGTCATAACACAGATAGTCATAACACAGATAGTGATAACATAGATAGTAATAACACAGATAGTGATAACATAGATAGTAATAACATAGATGGTGATAACACAGATAGTGATAACACAGATAGTCATAACACAGATAGTGATAACATAGGTAGTAATAACACAGATAGTAATAACACAGATAGTGAAAACATAGGTAGTAATAACACAGATAGTGATAACATAGATAGTAATAACACAGATAGTGATAACACAGATAGTAATAACACAGTGATAAAAGAGATGTGAGGTCGCAGATTAAGTAAATCTTTGGGTCTTTATATTTTGATACGTAAAACAAACATCAAATATCAGCCAAAGAGAATAATAACTTCTTAATTATAAAATGAACAGTCTGCACAACAGGAACAGTTCATGACCAGTCAAACAGCCTGCACAACAGGCTTGTGTGAATGTATTATTGTGTATTATTTCGTGAACGTATAGTGGTGTGAACGTATTACTGCGTAAACTTATATTGGTGTGAACGTATAGTGGTGTGAACGTATAGTGGTGTGAACTTATAGTGGTGTGAACGTATAGTGGTGTGAACGTATTACTGTGTAAACTTAAAGTAACGTGAACGTATAGTGGTGTGAAGGTATAGTGGTGTGAACTTATTGCTGTATAAACGTATAGTAGCGAGAACGTATAGTGGTGTGAAAAAAATATTGTTCGTACATTTTGATCAGTCTAATTAAAGTTTAATACATTTTCTGTTTAATCAACGTGAAGAAAAAGTCATGCGTACAATTTGATATGCTGACAGACGTAACCTACATTGTCTTTAAACTGACTCATACAGGCGTCATAAACCTTCCAAACAAAATTTCATATTATGTAAATTTTAACGTCTGTTATTCTTAAATATTATGTTTAAAAGATGAACTCATTGAGAAAACGAAGTGTCTGACATCATCTGATTTTAATATTAATCACTTCCGCTAAGAATAATAATAAAAAATATATAACATTACATGTGGAATCAAATCTTGTTGTTGATATTGGCACTACTTGAGGTATTACAATATGAGGTGAGAAGAAATTGCGTTGCTTTTGGCTAAGGCTCAAATCCTAGTGAGTCTAGACACCAACCAAGTGGTCCATCAATTACTGCTCACTTGACTCTGGTAGGGATGAAAATAGGACACGTTTCAAATAGGACCCATTCACGTCAGATCAAGATACCAACATCTCACAAGGGGATGGATGGTAGTGCGGTAGAGCGCTCGACTGTCGACCTGAAGGGATCGAACCAAGGAAATTTTTCAGGTCTTGGCTCAAGTTCCCGATATATCTCCCGTGGTGCCTCCATGGCCATTGTACTATCGGCTACGGTGGGGATGAATGAAGGGCACCATAAAAATCGTCCGTATATAGGATCTAAGAGATTTCATCTCATCCTTACAGGGACTTCACACACCAACATCTCATCATTACAGGCAATTTAATACTTAATACAAGCAATAAAAAATATTACACAATATGTTTATTGCAATATTACTAGAGATGTTTCATTGATAACAGATATTGAGGCTTCGATATCAACATTTAGTGTTTTGAAGTCATAAATAGAAGGTCATTAAACAATTAAATAAGCTTTCCCTTTCAGGGGTAAAAAACAAAAACTGAATAAGCAGGCTGTAGAAAAAACAATCAACCGAATGGGTGACGTGCACACCAGGTGATGTGCACACAAGGTGAAATGCACGCCATGAGATCAATAGATTTACACAAATCTAAACTGCAGAATGGAGCTATTATTTTACACCCTAATTTTTATTTCTAACTTGAATGTTTTTATTTCATGTGTAGGCCCGTGTCATAATTTCTTTACAATCCATCACTTGACTCTGGTCGGACTGTTTCTATCACGGCGATCACACAGTATTGTGGTGGTCAAACTGTGACTTGTCATGCAATGGCCATTGTGCTCCAGGTTTAGTTCCTGAGCTTGTCGTGCGTGTTTGTGAGCTTTTGTTGTGTTTGACTGAATGTGTCAAGAGATGTGTATCTACCGCAGTTAGAGATTTTTATTTAAAAAAAAGGGACGTATCAATTCGTGACCTATTTTCATTTAGCCAATCAAATTATCAATCAACAATCACTAAATCCACCTACCCCACATGATGTTTATCAATCTATCTATCTATCTATCTATCTATCTATCTATCTATCTATCTATCTATCTATCTATCTATCTATCTATCTATCTATCTATCTATCTATCTATCTATCTATCTATTTATCTATCTATCTATCTATCTGTTTGTCTGTCAATCAGTCTGTGTGTCTGTCTATCTAGCTTAATATTCACCTATGTGTGTATATATATAAAAGGCAATTAAAGGTGTTATGTAATCACTACCACCCCTTCCCCCTTTCTGATTATTTGTACCCGTATTTTTGTTTTACTTACAATGAATTGGATTGATTGCATTGATTAATTGAATTGATTGAATTGATTGAATTGATTGAATTGATTGGATTGAATGGATTGATTTAATTGATTGATTGGATTGATTTGATTGATCGGATTGATTGGATTGATTGATTGGATTGATTGAATTGATTGGATTGAATGGATTGATTGGATTGATCGGATTGATTGAATTGATTTAATTGATTGGATTGATTTAATTAAAAGGATTGATTGGATTGATTGGATTGATTGATTGGATTGATTTGATTGATTGGATTGATTGAATTGATTGATTGGATTGATTAAACTGGTTGGATTGATTTGATTGATTGAATTGATTGAATTGATTGAATTGATTGAATTGATTGGATTGATTCATTTGATTGATTGAATTGATTGAATTGATTGGATTGATTGGATTGATTGATAGGATTGGTTAATTAGATTGGATTGATTTGATTTATTAATTGATTTGATTGATTGGATTAATTGTGTTTATTGGATTGATTGAATTGAATTGATTGATTGGATTGATTTGATTTATTGATTGATGTGATTAATTGGGTTGACTGGATTGATTGATTGATTGATTGGATTTATTTGATTTATTGATTGATTGGATTGATTGGATTGATTGGATTGATTAGATTGATTAGATTGATTGATTAATTGGCTTGATTGGATTGATTGATTGGTTAGATTGATTGAGTTGATCGAAAGAAATTCATAAAAAGTCTGTTAATAGAAAATAAATTATCAGAAGTCTTGTATCGGGTTGATTGGGAAAATAAATGGTAGAGCGCCGCTATATCAATCCCCTTCATGAACTACTATATTTGTAGAAGTCATTTACTTGGCTATTTTATCAACAATGTACATTCTGACTTTGTCATTTTAGTTTGTGAAACATTACAGAAAAAATCCCTGTCTTGACAAAGAATGCTCCAGTCAATTTAAACCATGATTTCTTCATTTTGATAACGTATGTGACAACATGTTATCATCATTGTGTCCATGACAGTTGTCTACTGGGCTCTTACAGTAATAGCTATTAGCATGAACGTTAGTAAGGCATTCAACGGTTTTCGAACTATTCAATTCATGGAAACATTATTGTAGAATCAATTTTTTTTAAAGGAATCCTAATTTAGTTTAGCAGTATTGTAATTTAGTTTAGCAGTATTGTAATTTAGTTTAGCAGTATTGTAATTTAGTTTAACAGTATTGTAATTTAGTCTAGCAGTATTGTAATTTAGTTTAGTTTAGGAGTATTGTAATTTAGTTTAGGAGTATTGTTATTTAGTTTATGAATATTGTTATTTCATTGATAAGAAAGGCTATTAGGTTAGGAGTACATTTATTTTGTTTAGGAGAACTGCTTCAATGATAGAACATTGTCTCAGTGACGTCTGTCGCAGTTTAAGTTATATTTAGTAAACAATGTTTGATTTTGTTCTTTTAGTATTTTCTTTATTAATAATAATTTGACCTTAATATTAAAACAAAGTCTAAAATGGTCTGAAAACAGCAACCCTATTAGATTTGCATGTAGCCACCACAGGTTCCGTGCGCCACAGTTTGGAAACCATTAATCCAACAACTAGCCCTCAGGATAATCACATAAAAAGCTTCTAACGAATAAAAAGCTAAATTTTACTTCGACTTGATCTATGCATAGCCAAATTTACAAGATACAAAAAATATGATCTTTGGATATGGATGCATCAGATCGGCTGTTGATAAAACAAATATCACAGCCTCATGGATCAACGAAAGTTTAGGTCTGACAGATTCGCCAAAAAAAAAAAAGAAAAAAAAGAAGTTATAGCTATAAATAGATCACAATGTTACGTAACAGTTAAGTTTTTAACTAACGTAATACATGGACTTAAATCAATACATAGTTAGAGAGACATCACACCAGACACAGATTAGAAAGTTGGCTTAGAAAACTCAAATAATTTATCATCGATACAGCTCAGATACTATCATTGATCATAGATACAACACATATACTATCATTTGTCACAGATACAACACCCATGTTATCATTTGTCACAGACACAACACCGATGTTATCATTTGTCACAGACACAACACCGATGTTATCATTTGTCACAGATACAACACATATACTATCATTCGTCAAAGATACAACACCCATGTTATCATTTATCACAGATACAACTATTGGACAGAGATACAACACAGATACTATCATTGGACATAGATACAACACATATACTATCATTTGTCACAGATACAACACCCATGTTATCATTTGTCACAGATACAACACATATACTATCATTTGTCACAGACACAACACCGATGTTATCATTTGTCGCAGATACAACACATATACTATCATTTGTCACAGATACAACACATATAATATCATTTGTCACAGAGACAACACCGATGTTATCATTTGTCACAGGTACAACACATATACTATCATTTGTCACAGACACAACACCGATGTTATCATTTGTCACAGATACAACACATATACTATCATTTGTCACAGACACAACACCGATGTTATCATTTGTCACAGATACAACACATATACTATCATTCGTCACAGATACAACACCCATGTTATCATTTATCACAGATACAACTATTGGACAGAGATACAACACAGATACTATCATTGGACATAGATACAACACAGATACTATCATTGGACATAGATACAACACAGATACTATCATTGGACATAGATACAACACAGGTACTATCGTTGGACATAGATACAACACAGATACTATCATTGGAAATAGATAACACATATACTATCATTGGACATAGATACAACACAGATACTATCATTGGACATAGATACAACACAGATACTATCATTGGACAGAGATAAAACACAGATACTATCATTGGACATAGATACAACACATATACTATCATTTGTCACAGATACAACACCCATGTTATCATTTGTCACAGATACAACACATATACTATCATTTGTCACAGACACAACACCGATGTTATCATTTGTCACACATACAACACATATACTATCATTTTCCACAGACACAACACGGATGTTATCATTTGTCACAGATACAACACATGTACTACCATTTGTCACAGATACAACACCCATGTTATCATTTGTCACAGATACAACACATATAATATCATTTGTCACAGAGACAACACCGATGTTATCATTTGTCACAGACACAACACCGATGTTATCATTTGTCACAGATACAACACATATACTATCATTCGTCACAGATACAATAACAATGTTATCATTTATCACAGATACAACTATTGGACAGAGATACAACACAGATACTATCATTGGACATAGATACAACACAGATACTATCATTGGACGGAGATGAAACAAAGATACTGTCATTGGACATAGATACAACACAGATACTATCATTGGACATAGCTACAACACAGATACTATCACTGGACATAGATACAACACAGATACTATCATTGGACATAGATACAACACAGATACTATCATTGGACATAGATACAACACATATACTATCATTAGACATAGATACAACACAGATACTATCATTGGACATAGATACAACACAGATACTATCATTGGACATAGATACAACACAGATACTATCATTGGACATAGATACAACACAGATACTATCATTGGACATAGATACAACACAGATACTATCATTGGACATAGATACAACACAGATACTATCATTTGACATAGTTACAACACAGATGTTGAATCAATAAGTATTAGATCTAAAATCACAAGAATGTGACCATGATTATTTTCAAATGTACAATGTAGAACTCACTGTAGGGATAATTCAATATTTTTGTTTCACTTGTTCTGTAACTCTACAAAAAATAGTTTAGCTAAAGTTACATTTATCCAGGTTAAAGGTATGACAAACAAAAGATTATTTGACCTAGCTATTAAAAAATCCTTTTAAAAACGCAAAGCTTTACATGTATGAGGCGATGTTTAGATCGCAAGTCACCAGTCGAAAGATGTAGTGTTAACTAAACTGTGTCAGCTGTTAGCAGAGGTTGTGATATTTGCAAGAGGATAATATCCAAAGTATCTTTGAGCAAGTTTTATTTAACGAATGAAACTCCCAGAAATATTGAACGTAATGACGAATGCGAAATATCCCACAAATACGACATATCCTACAAATTCGACACATCCTACAAATTCGACATATCCTACAAAATCGACATATTCTACAAACAGATGACGGTGGTATTTGTAGGCAGTCAACCGTTTTATAAGACAGTTCATTGTTATATATAAAATTCAGTGTTTATTATACTAATTGAACATGGCTGCGTTCAAAAGTTTGAGAAGTCTACTATTATTAACCTGTTTACTCGACTCAACGGCATGAGTCAGCCATGTTGAATTGTTTTGTCATTAATGACTATTGACTTAAATAGTAGTTTTCATTTAAATATTTAATACATCTTTGATGAATTAACATAAGTTATATTTAAGTATTACAATATCTGTTATAAATAGATCCGACTTTTTCATTTGTTTTCCTCCAAGACTGTAGTGAAATAATGAAAATCAATAATACAAAAATATGTGAACCACTGTTTAACCCCCCCTCCCCCTGCCTTCCCGTCTCCGACCTGGAATATTTCAGTAACCGATATGGTTTATCATTAGCAATAATTGCGACATTAATATTTGGACCAAAACAACAAATCAATAGAGGCAGAAATACAAGAAATACCCCCCCCCACCCAATGTTTAGCTGGAGTGATCGCGATTTTTGAATGTTTATTTATTCCGCCACTGGAGTGGTTTCACCTTTAACCCCAATCCTGCAGTTTGTCTGGCCCGGCGCTCCTGCCTGTTTGATGTGGATTTCATGAGAGTGAGTTGAAAGTGAGTTGGAGTGAGTTGATTTTAGGAACAATCTCTCTCTCTGTTGAAAGTGAGTTGTGAGTGAGTTGATTTAGGGACAATCTTTCTGTCAATACACAAAAGAAGATCTTGATATTGATGCTTTAAAAAAAATAAACTATGACTACTTTAAGTAAGTACATGAAGTAATATCAACTGATTACTTTAAGTAAGTACATGAATTAATATCAGCTGATTACTTTAAGTAAGTACATGAAATAATATCAGCTGATTACTTTAAGTAAGTACATGAAGTAATATCAGCTGATTACTTTAAGTAAGTACATGAAGTAATATCAGCTGATTATAGATTATCGTTTATGAGTTTCAAATGATTAAATTCTAAAAGTGATGTTATTGCATTTATCATACTTCTCATTAACATCATCATTTGCCATAGTAATCAACATCAATTGCCATAGTAATCATCATCAATTGCCATAATAATCATCATTAGAAGTGACGATGAGGAAATAGAATTGGGAAATATAAATATTTAATTTTTTAGAGTGTAATCGGAATTAAAACCGAAATCCGAGAATTTTAGTCTACTTATGGCTTTCTTAACCGATTTATTTTAGAATTGAATATTCGAGTTCTTACACAGTATTCGAACTTGTACAGTCTGCCAGAAATGTATTAGTCATTATGGAGATTTATAAAATGGAAATTTATTGTTCTGAAAGTTTCAATTGTTTTAAATGTTTTGATTTTTTAAAATGTTTTGAATGTTTCGAATCGTATCGTAATCGGTAAAATGTTGGTATCGTCCAGGCACTAATTAAAAACAAACATTATCGATGTCAGCCCCTTGTTTACGATACTATTCAATGATGACAATTCACCGACTTTCAGCTCCCAGTTGAACGTTGCGATTCCTGCCAGAAATAATGAGTGAGTTGCATTTGATTTAGCAGCGAGCGTATTCAAGCAGACAACATAATTAGAAACATTATTGCAGGGTTTGTGTTACCTGACTTCACATGACTACAGTTGGCATCACAGAGACTGGCATCACGTCAAACACTCACTGGTGATATCTTTATGACCAGTTTAAAAATAAATTTTTAAACATCCGTCAATGCTAGAACTTTGGTGAAAATAAAATCTTAATTTGGAAAAGGTTGACATAAATAAATGGAACAAATTTGCAAAGGGCTTAGAAATGAAAATATGCAGGCTTTAAGGTCAATGCTCAGAATGTTCTTAAAGTGTATTTCGATTTCTGAGTATCTATCTATCTATCTATCTATCTATCTATCTATCTATCTATCTATCTATCTATCTATCTATCTATCTATCTATCTATCTATCTATCTATCTATCTATCTATCTATCTATTTATCTATCTATCTATCTATCTATCTATCCATCTATCTATCTATCTATCTATTAATCTATCTATCCATCCATCCATCCATCCATCCATCTATCTATCTATATATCTATCTATCTTTCTATCTATCTATCTTTCTATCTATCTATCTATCTATCTATCTATCTATCTATCTATCTATCTATCTATCTATCTATCTATCTATCTATCTATCTATCTATCTATCTATTTATCTATCTATCTAATCTCTCGCTTTCTCTTTCTCTATATATATATATATTCTCTCTCTTTATATATATATATATATATATATATATATATATATATATGTTTGTGCGTGTTTGTGTTAGAAAATCCAATTTTATCTTATTATACATTGTCATTTCGAGTGTGTACAAAACACAATTAGTCTTGATGTGATAACATCACTTCATGCTACTCTTAATTAAGCTCATAACGATTCATCTAATATTATTTTTAAAAAAAATAACAAAATGCTAAACAAATTTCTATGATTGACTACAAAAACACGGAATGCAAAACACATTTCTGTGATTGTCTATAAAACACAGGAATGCTAATTAAAGATTTATGATTGTCTAAAAAAAATCTGAATGCGGAACAAATGTTTCTCATATTGTCTATAAAATAAATACATTGGCTTAGATTGTCTCTAAAATTACGTTTTTAAGCTACAGAGCGTTTAATGCGGATCTCATTTGTCTGTATTACATTTAGCTGGCGATGTAGAATGCCCGTCTTACCTTCAGGCCTACTAACTTAGCTAATCCTTTGCCTAAGAGATCTCCACCAACTGAGCCCCTGACAATTTCCACCAACTGGGCCCCTGCAATTAGCCACCATCTAAGCCCCCAAATCTTAACCAAATGTGCTCCCGACACATCATCAACTGAGCCCCCATCAATCTTCACCAACTGGGCCCCTGACAATCTCCACCAACTAAGCCCCCGACAATCTCCGCCAACTGGGCCCCCGACAATCTCCATCAACTGGGCTCCCGACAATCTTCATCAACTGGGCTCCCGACAATCTCCATCAACTGGGCTCCCGACAATCTCCATCAACTGGGCTCCCGACAATCTCCATCAACTGGGCTCCCGACAATCTCCATCAACTGGGCTCCCGACAATCTCCATCAACTGGGCTCCCGACAATCTCCATCAACTGGGCTCCGGACAATCTCCACCTAATAAACCCCTAACAATCTCCACCATCCTGGGCCTTCTGACATCAACCACCACCAATTGTTAAGTCATTTCTTAGCGCAGCACAGTACCCCTCGCATGTGTTCCGGTGCACAACCATCTGCAGCGACTCAGCGCCCTTTTTTGAATGATAAGAAAGTGCATGAACTAGAATACTCTCTACTTCAGCTACAGTGATGTATTACAATGTAGTGGTGACACAATTTAGGAAGCTGTTATCGTACTTGTTTGTAATTCGTTTAATGGAATCCATATTTTTAGAATTCATTCTGCCACTTACGTCATTCAGTGTTAAGATATTGCTTAGCCCATACATGTAGCTCTGCCCAACAGTTAACTCGGACAGTATGTGACGTTTACCAACTGACCTAAGCCTTGTTTGATTTGACTGGCCACCAGTACGTGAGCGACTATAATACTATTGAATTTATCACTCTCTATGGACTTCGGCATACCCGATGACTTCACAGGGTGACCTTCAGTTGGATGACCATATCGTGTGGGGGGAGAGGAACGGGTGGAGGTGGGGATGGACTGAGTCCGAGTAGCATTGCTGATGTAATAAGTTATCTTTTGAATCTGGACTTTAAAGGTAACACGTGAACTTAGATCAACTTCTGGAATGTAAAATTGTATATGTCAGGATGAGGGGATAGATTGTCTTAACAAAGTTATCTGCGGCAGATACTCGGAATGTCTTAACAAAGTTACTTTTAATTAAAAGTTTTGATCTCTAGTGTACATCTCTGGGGAATGAATTAGATCAATATTGACTCATTTAATTAGGGTGATTTAGAACTTGATTTACCCCTTTTGTTGGTAGACATACCAGTTGATTCAATCACTTTGTCGGTAGACCAACCAGTTGATTCACTCTTTTTAATGCAAAATCTACCAGTTAATTCACTCTTGTTGCTATTAGACCTACAAGATGATTCACTCATTTTGTCTGAAAACATTTATCGTTCAACTGTACATCATATTACATCTGAGTGCTTGTAATGTGCTCAGACTGTGACCATACTCATACTGAAGTGTTTTAATAAGGTCGGTCTTATTTAGAACAGTCGTTTTAATGTGTTCTTCACATAGAGCTGTGGTAACAGTGTGGTCCTCAAATAGAATTGTGGTCAGCGTGTGGTCATCACATACAACTGTGGTCTGAGGGTGGTCTCCACATACAACTGTGGTCAAAGTGTGGACATCCATCACTGATAACTGTGGTCAAAGTGTGGCCTAATTTAGAATTATGGTAAGAAAATACTTTATATTAGAAACGACTTAAAACGATTACATTGGTCAGATTTAAATTGACCATCCAGAAACCATGTTTATAATCTAAGTACTTGTCAAGTAGTTTTTGTGAGGGACCACAAGTACCATAAACAAAGACTCCCTCAGAGTATTTCTATGAAACGTGTGTACACATTGTGTTCAGGTAATTCCAGGACTGGGAAACTTGTTTGTTGTGAAACAATGTCTGGGTCCAGACTACTGTTCACTAGAGCAGATGGAGGAGACACACAGACAGTAGAGACAAACAGGAAGTACAAACATACAGATAATAGAGCCACTCAAACTGTACAGACACACAGCAGAGACACACATACAGCAGAGACCAGCAGACAGTAGAGACGCACACATATAGTACAGACAGATATACATACTGTAGAGTCCAGCAGACAGTAGAGACACACACATAGAGTACAGACAGATATACAGACAGTTGGGACACACAGACAGTACAGACACACACATACAGCAGAGACACACAGAAAGTAGACACACACACATATAGCACTGACAGATATACAGACAGCTAAGACACACAGTTAGTAGAGAATCACACAGTTATACAGTATAGACACACCTATATACAGTACGAATACACATACGGTACATACGTACAGACACATTTATACTTGACAGACAGGCCCACCGACAGAAATTTCGGGACCTTGGGCCCCCCCGCGCTGATAATAATATTTTCAAAAGTTGATTGGCTAGCTCAGTCCGGGCCCCTAAAACTCGCCGGGTCCCTGGACATACATATACAGTAAGACACATGTATACAGGACAGACAAACATATACAGTGCAGACACATCTTTACAGTGCAGACACAAATATAGAGTACAGAAATAAATATACAGTGCAGGCAGACATAATATACAGTGCAAACAGACATATATACAGTATAGAGGATGAGATAGACAGTGGTGAATGAGTGAGAGACAGACGGTGAGTGAGAGAGACAGATAAAGTACCAGATAACCATTAGAGCGATAACAATTTTTGTCATGCGTGTACTCTCCATGTGGGCATCCACAGAACTTTCTCGCCCCAGCAAATAAATATGGTGAATACATGTCCAGACATTATGTCAGAATCTACGAGTCCTTATGTTATTAAGGTCTGATCAGTATTGCTTAAACATTTAAATACATCTCTGGTAAGATATTAATATTAGGGGGCCCTAGATAGATACTGTCTGATATGTTTGGGGGCAGTAGGCAGATACTGTCAGATATATTAGGGGGCCCTAGATAGATACTGTCAGAGATATTAGGGGTCCCTAGATATATACTGTCAGATATGTTTGGGGGCCCTAGATAGATACTGTCAGAGATATTAGGGGGCCCTAGATAGATACTGTCAGAGATATTAGGGGTCCCTAGATAGATACTGTCAGATATGTTTGGGGGCCCTAGATAGATACTGTCAGAGATATTAGGGTCCCTAGAAAGATACTGTCAGATATGTTTGGGGGCCCTAGATAGATACTGTCAGATATGTTTGGGGGCAGTAGGCAGATACTGTGAGATTTATTAAGGGGCTTGAGTCAAATACTGTCAGATATGTTTGGTGGCTCTGGACAAAGGTATGTGTTGGGGGCCCATCATATTTAATGGACATTAATAATAGAAGGGTATTGATAAATAAACTAACCCAACAATTGTTCTGTTACACATTGTGTCTAGCCCGATGGCACACATGGTACTTGTGTAAGATATCGGCAGTGCTTAGTTAGTTAACATAAAATGGTTGTCCCATTCATCACCTGTAAGTGATGCAGTACTCACTAGTATTCACTGACCAGACTTTACTGGCCTAGAATCCACTCATTAGACTTTTTTTAAAAAGGACACGCGAGGTTCGGAGACCGAGCGAGTAGCGATTTTTACTAGCCATCGAAAGGGGAGAAAGTTATTTAAAGCAGCCCTTCAAACATTACTTTGGAACACGCCCAAATGGCTCTCTTCGCCACTGCCAACCAGGGCTCGATTTACCGGCGGGGATGCCGGGGATATCCCCGGCACTGAGAACTGTCATTCCCGGCTCTGCTTTAGCTAATGTATCCCTGCAGGGGATGAAACCATAGACATTTATCCACTGCTGTGCAGAATTTTTTTTCATCCCCGGCACTGGTTTTTCCTTAAATCGAGCACTGCTGCCAACATTAAACTCTAATTTATTTTTCTTGATTTTTTTTTTAATTCAGTTAATTTATTTTTATTTAGTTGTTTCGTTTGAATTAATCTTGTCTACACTAAAGAGAAAAACTTTGAAAAGTTGAGAATTAGAATTAATAAATATCTTGATTCAACAC
This sequence comes from Bulinus truncatus, assembly GCA_021962125.1. Classification (NCBI taxonomy): domain Eukaryota; kingdom Metazoa; phylum Mollusca; class Gastropoda; family Planorbidae; genus Bulinus; species Bulinus truncatus. The sequence continues at coordinate 1,539,358 of JAGDYQ010000146.1, read as the reverse complement.
TTTAACTATCATGAACACTTGGTATCTTATTTTATTACCATATGTTGAAACTGGCACATTGTCTGCATACAGACAGGAGAAAGAAAAATGGAGAAATAACTCACAAAAAGATGGGACGGGAAAGATATTATGGAACATTCGAGAAATAAAACAGACCAAATAATTATTCAGTCTGTAGTGATAATAGTATTGCTGGGTGGGGGTGGGTGGAAGGGGGAGTTAATAATGCGCCCCCTCCCCCCGCGGTCTATGGGGGGGGGGGGGACACAATGTTACAACACCATCAGACACGTGACAATACTGCATCAGTACAGTCAGCTGATATAGTGGACGGATTGACCTGAGTGTAGGTCAGACCAGGGGCCAGTCTTGGAATCCATAATGTAACATGAATCAATTTTATGATTGGATATTACGGCCTGTCACATGACTATATCAATTTTTTTTTTCATTTTTACCAGACTTGCTGTGATTGTTTAGTTTATATCATGTATGGATAAAACGTTTGAACTACGTTATACCCCAGGGGTCGCCCAAAATGCGGCTGTTAGATCCCATTTGGGGATCTTCGATGGGCTGTAAAAAGATCATGGTGAGACAGTTTTGTTCTATAATTCTATGACTGCTGTTTATTACATTTTTGATAAAATTACTTTTTAATCAATTTTTTTTTGTTCTCTAAAAAGCTGGAGTTCTTCTTTCATATGCTTCGTGCGTGGTCACCCCTGAAACATATTCTATTTATATGAAACTAGTTAAAGCAAGTGAATTTTCGCGACCCTTGCGCAAAGTATTTAAGGGTTGATAATTCTAAATAAAAAAAAAACCCTGTCGGGAGCCCTTAAAATTGCCGATGACACCATGTTAGCGGGCCCCCTATATCGATGCCACTGGCCCTATCGGAGTCGATGTTACCCTGGCTATAGTTAAAACGTAAGACGTAGGTTAATAACGTCCTAGGGCAGTGGTGGCGAACCTATGGCACGCGTGCCACAATCGGCACGCAGGGCCTCATCAGTCGGCACACAGGGCCTCATCTGTCGGCACGCGACTAAAATATCACTTCCTGTAATTTAAATTGGAGTGATGGCACTTTGCTATAAATAATTGGTTTTTTAGTTAAATTTCGGGCACGGGGCCCCAAAAAGGTTCGCCATCACTGTCCTAGGGGCTCGATGGTGCTGATCTGTGTCAAAGCTTTCCAGTCACCACAGGTTATCAAAAAACTTAATCATATGATTGGTGTAGATTGAATTTGTTGATATGATCAGAAGGAGAGTTAATGTGCGTTGTTTATGTTTGTTTAGTAAGTAGATGTTTGGTCATTAGTTGTTGTTTGATTTCTCTATCTATCTATCTATCTATCTATCTATCTATCTATCTATCTATCTATCTATCTATCTATCTATCTATCTATCTATCTATCTATCTATCTATCTATCTATCTATCTATCTATCTATCTATCTATCTATCTATCCATCCATCCATCCATCCATCCATCCATCTATCTATCTATCTATCCATCTATCTATCTATCTATCTATCTCTCTCTCTCTCTATATATATATATATATATGTGTGTGTGTGTGTGTTTGTGTGTGTGAGAGAGAGAGTGTGTGAGAGAGTGTGTGGGAGAGAGTGTGTGTTTGTGTGTGTATGTGTGTGAGTGTGTGTGTGTGAGAGAGAGAGAGTGTGTGTGTGTTTGAGAGAGAGATAGAGCGAAAGAAAGAGAGAGAGAGAGAAGAGAGAGAGAGAGTGTGTGTGTGTATGTGTGTGTATTTCCACTATTTCTGAGAGGAACAAATTTTTCAACTATTTGGTCCCAACCATTGACTTATTTCAGCTGTGCAATTCTTTTTGTAACAGCTACTGAAAGTTCAAACACTTTTCATAAATCAATCTCTGCAACAGATATTCACCGTGAATGTCCCTAATTTGTTTCTAAGCCATTTAATCACAGATAATTGTGTTGAGTGTTTGCTAAAGACTAACACCATTGATTTAGGATAAAGCAAAAAAAAAATATTTATTCTGTCTTTAATACAGACATCCACATTTCCAACCAATCGCTCTCTCTCTCTCTCACTCACAGACACAAACAGACAAACACACACACACACAAAGAGTGACGTAATCAGGAGATTTGTATGACCTTACACATCAGTAAAATATTTTCTACCGTCTCTCGCCAATAAACTCTTGTTTGTCCAGTAACGAGAGCCGATGGTCAATAACTGCAGCTGATTACATTTGCGAGACAACAAACCTCCACCGCCTCTGACTGGCCCGAAAGATATTTCAGTCTTACTAAGCCAAATGTAAATATCACAGAAAATAAATGGATTGTACGAAAATGTCGATTGATATAAAACTCTTTGTTCTGATGAAATAGAATCATTCCAAGTCATCATATTGTGTTTTTTTATTATTAAATACTGTATTTCAATATTAGTTCATTTAACCTCAGTTTGTTCATGTTTATTATTAATTGACATTTTTTCATGTTGGACTTTTATACGTTAGTTGTCGGTTGTTGGTTTTACACCCAGTGTACATTTTTTTATCTGTTGACATTTTTTAAAACCTGTAGGCTGTTTTTATCTGTTGACATTTTCACTTGTCATTTTTATCTGTTGACACTTTTACCTGTTGACATTGTTACCTGTTGACATTTTTACCTCTTGATATTTTTACTTAAAACTGTAATTACCAGTTGACATTTTTTTTGTACATTTTTACCTTTGTACATTTTTACCTTTGTAAATTTTTACCTTTGTACATTTTTACCTTTGTGCATTTTTACCTTTGTACATTTTTACCGCCACCATATTTATAAACTGTTGTGGAATGATTTTTTTTAAAGCCTGGATCAATGACTATTCAAATGACTATTTTCTAGTCCTTAATAATAGTAAAAGAAATATACTTTTAACTTAGGGCCGTCCAGGGGTGTGTAAAATATTGCAATCGCGGGCCACATTGGGTTCAAAAGTTTGCCACACACAAGGGTCTGAGTAGTAAAATGGCCAATGACGAATTTAAATGTAATTAAAATTAAATACGCGAGCCGCGTTTAAAGGCCTAAACGGGGCCCGTTTGGCCCATGTCTGGTTTAACCAGTGTGGGCTACCTACATTTTATTTACGTCATCAGCAAACAGTGCAAAAGTTGAGTGGACAAAAGCCACAAATCAATATATGTCACCAGGGCAAAGAACAATAAGCCAGCCGGTCAGATAACTAGACAGGACAGATTTGGACAAATCCTCTTTCGTACTGGCAACATTAGTTCATTGTTTAGTTTGGGGAGATTTATACTGAATTAGGATTGGGTCGTAGACAGGATTGAGTCTGTGAGTTGTGTAGACAGGATTGTGTCTGTAGACAGTATTGAGTCTGTGAGTTGTGTAGAAAGGATTGAGTCTGTGACGTTGTGTAGACAGGATTGAGTCTGTGAGTTGTGTAGACAGGATTGTGTCTGTAGACAGTATTGAGTCTGTGAGTTGTGTAGACAGTATTGAGTCTGTGAGTTGTGTAGACAGTATTGAGTCTGTGAGTTGTGTAGACAGTATTGAGTCTGTGAGTTGTGTAGACAGTATTGAGTCTGTGAGTTGTGTAGACAGGATTGAGTCTGTGAGTTGTGTAGACAGGATTGTGTCTGTAGAAATGATTGAATCTGTAGATAGAATTAAGTCTGTAGACAAGATTGAGTCTGTGAGTATCTAGACAGGGTTGTGTCTTTTGAAACGGTTTTGTCCTTGTGAGTCTGTAGACAGGAGTGAGTTTGTAGACATGATTGGTGTTTGTCTAAAATCAAAAATTCATATTTATTTGTGAAGCGCAATGAGTTTATTTTTAAGAAGATAACCATCAAATTAAAAACAGCTTTCTAAATGTTTTATTTTTAGCGATATAATGAGTGTATACATTTCCGTACATTTGTCTGTGTGTCTTTGTTTCCCTGTCTTTTAGAATACACATATATGATTCACAGACAGTATGTCTAGTACACATAGAATTTACTTAATTGCATTACGTTGTTTATTTCATAGTATCAGTTCCAATATCAAAACCAAATACTGTCGATCTAATTAATGAAGCTGGAAATGTTTTGATTCTTTCTTTATGTAACTGTCGATTCTCAGAATGACTTTTTGAGTTTACGTACCTATGATTTTTGTTACAGGGTCAATGGGCGAAGTTTCCTACAAGCATGATCAATGGGCGTGTCGTAAAAAGGAAAGGGCCAATGGGCGTGTCGTCACAGAACAAAGAGCAAAATTAAAGTGAACACCAAATTAAACAGAACAAAGTTAAACCAAACAAAGTTAAACAGAGCAAAATTAAAGTGAACCCCAAATTAAACAGAACAACGTTAAACAAAACAAAGTTAAACAGAGCAAAATTAAAGTGAACACCAAATTAAACAGAACAAAGTTAAACAAAACAAAGTTAAACAGAGCAAAATTAAAGTGAACACCAAATTAAACAGAACAAAGTTAAACAAAACAAAGTTAAACAGAGCAAAATTAAGCGGAAAAAATATGACAGAACCAAATTAAGTATATCAAAGTTTAACAAAACGAAATTTGACAGAACCAAATTAAACAGAACAAAATGTGACAGAACAAAGTTTAACAGAATTTAGTTAAACAGAAATTTTTCTTTCTCTAGACAATTTTTTTATAGTATATAGTCATCATCGACAAAAGTGTATCATTGCAAGTACATCACTGGTTATATTATTGTAACATTGCAAGTAAATCACTGATTATATTATTGCATCATTGCAAGTACATCACTGGTTATGTTATCGTATCCCACCTTTGGGTGTATACTGTATACAGTTGTAAACAGTGTCGGATTTTTTTTTCATTTGGGGCCCGAGCATAAATAAGATTATAGGCCCTGTAAAAAGATGGACATCAAAAGTTTATATAATTGGGTATCGCTCATAAGATATCCTTCCGACTCTCGTTGTAAATAAAAAAAAAAGTAGAAATACAAGAACAACCATTTGTAGAAAATAGAGAAACAAAACAATTTTCGAAACTCTACAATCGTCTATAGTCACAAGCACACAAACAATCGTCTATGGTTACAAGCACACAAACAATCGTCTATAGTCACAAGCACACAAACAATCGTCTATGGTCACAAGCACACAAACAATCGTCTATGGTAACAAGCACACAAACAATCGTCTATGGTCACAAGCACACAAACAATCGTCTATGGTCACAAGCACACAAACAATCGTCTATGGTCACAAGCATACAAACAATCGTCTATGGTCACAAGCACACAAACAACAAGCAATTAAGCCTGTTCCATTCTGGACACAGGACGTGTTAGCGCATTTTCGTGTTATGTATCAGTACGTTTGTTAGCTTTCAGTAAATATTTGTAAATTTTGGAAATGTTTATAAATTCAATTGTGTAATGCATATATCTGTAAAAAAAAATTATAAAGACGTTTCTTTATATTTGAAAAAAAATTATTGTCTCTTAAATCTAACTACAAGTGGTTTGTGGTTACTGAAATAGGACTCATAATTGAAAACATTCGAAATTATAGTCATTTAATCGTCCGAAAACTCCGTCAATTGTTGCATAGCTCTGATGCTTTCAATTAAACTCAGAACACAAGCTTACTATTTCATTTGATGAGTTTCTTAATAAATCTTGGTGAAACTACGTGCTGCAGTATTTCGCACCAAATGAATGGGTTATTGAACGTACAAGGTGTATATATAATATATAAGCCCCTTAGGAGCCCTGAAGCCCGGCCCTCAGAGGTCCTATCGCAAAATGGACTTTTGATGTACACATGGCAGGCCAAGACCTACAAAATGATATATACATCATGGGTCTAGGAGTTATAGTTGCTGAGATCTAGGGTGATGACGGACAGACGGACAAAACGGAAACAATAGCGCATTCGACTTCTCGAAAATGCGCTAAAAATCATACAGCGTTGAATTGGTAGATTTCATTCATCTATTTGTTTACGTGCTATATAAATGACTTGTTTACGTACCGCCATCTGAATGACTTGTTTACGTGCTATATAAATGACTTGTTTACGTACCGCCATCTGAATGACTTATTTCTAAATGCCTCGTAAATTCTTGCAATGGTTTAAACTTCCAATTTAACAGTTGCCACTTTATATTTTTGTTTTACCCCGTTTTCTTTTTTAGTTGTTGGACTTTTAAACTTTTCATTTCATTTTTTGGCTGTTTTCCCGCCAATTTTTTTTTCCATTTGTACCTATCACTGTTTTGTTTGCTATTACTAGAGATCATATTTTGTTATTACTAGAGATCATATTTTGATATCACTAGAGAACATATTTTGTTATTACTAGAGATCACATTTTGATATTACTAGAGATCGTATTTTGAAATTACTAGAGATCATATTTTGTTATTACTAGAGATCATATTTTGATATTACTAGAGATCATATTTTGTTATTACTAGAGATCATATTTTGTTATTACTAGAGATCATATTTTGTTATTACTAGAGATCATATTTTGATATTACTTGAGATCATATTTTGTTATTACTAGAGATCATATTTTGTTATTACTAGAGATCATATTTTGTTATTACTAGAGATCATATTTTGATATTACTAGAGATCATATTTTGATATTACTAGAGATCATATTTTGTTATTACTAGAGATCATATTTTGTTATTACTAGAGATCGTATTTTGATATTACTAGAGATCATATTTTGCCACAATTTCTGTAAAAGATCATATTTTGCCACAATTTCTGTAAAAAGAAAGCAATGTATTTATGTGACAGAATAACTTTCTAAATCAGAGCTCACATATCAGGGTAAATGGGAGTGCCTCAAGGTATTTATTTCTCAAATGACATGTAACACACAGAAACTATGACAATTTTTACCATGTTTTAAGTCGATAACAGTAACTCGTTGTTCACTAAGAGAGTCATTCGCCAAGTTCGTCGTTAACCAATTTACCACTAAATGTAAAATAACAAAGTAAATGTCGACATTTTCCCCTAACAGTTAGTCAATTAACACTGCTTGCCTTTGGTTTGTTTATATTTTCACTTTTCCAAAACTGCGGCCTAAATATCATTGATAACAATTGTTTATTTAAACAGAGTCATCATCTATATCAATGATACATCCCAAATTAGCCCAAACCACATTCACAGTTTGTTATCTAGAAGTGAGGAATGAACTTCTAGTATGGGAGAAACAAATCACAACACAAATTGATTGCGTCATCTCTCGCGCTAGATCCACGGTGAGGTATGTCAAATACTTCGCAGTCAAAACAAGATGTATAAATAAATGCACTTTAAATGTTTTCGGAATCCCAGCCAGACGTCAACGTCTGTACCACGTGGTCGGTACGGGCTGCTCACACCTTTCAACCAGGTTGTACCACACCTGGGAGGACTGAATGGACTCACATTGTAGTGGGAGAACACGTGATGGCAGGCTTTGGGATGTTTTGGTAATTACACTCAGCGGTTTGCTACATTATAACAGACAATTTAATAGGCCTGTGTTTGTTACATAGTACTTGAAGGTACCATAAGTGGTAGGTTTGTTACATTCTAATTGACAATGCACCAAGTGTGTGCTCAACCACAGACACGCCTACTTACGATATATACAAAAGCACCTGCCCCTGACAGGCCCTGCAGGTTCCTGTATAAAACTACTTGGCTATCAACAGGCGTTTGTGAGCGGGAGAGCCTCAGTAGTTTGAGTTATTTAGTTGCATAGGATTGGCTGGCGGAAGCTATTTTACATGATAAATAATAATACAACACAGCAGGCATGTTACAAAACATTGATAATAGTATCAAGATATATAACAAAATAAACACTAATACAGTGGATTCCGCTTAATTGGGACACCGCTTAATTGGGACAAATCTCAAAGAAACAAAACCAAGAAGCCAATAGTAAATTTGTATGTTTAATTGGGACAGCCGCTTAATTGGGACAAAAAGCCTCGGTCCCGATGTGTCCCAATGAAGCGGAATCGACTGTATTAAGAAGAAAATATGTAATACAAAAGAAATTACAAATATAATAGGATTTAAAGAAACATCTAAAACTATAAGTAGATGGAGTGGTTAATGAAGATGATTATAGGACACAATATAAATAAAAAGAAAACTTACAAGACTATTTTATACAATTCTAAAATAAATGTTATCTAAGTGTATTCTGCATGTGATGTGTCTATGTCCAGATAGGACGTGAACTTTGAATATTCAACCAGCTGATATTTTATTGTCTTCGTTTGGAGCGTCATTCTATAAACAAAATATCAGCAAACTTTTTTAACCCTTCACCGTTCACCACTTTCACCTTCCACCCTTCACCACTCCCACCCCCCCTCCACCCTACACATCTTTAACCCTTCAAAGCCTAAAACATTTATTTCAGTCACTTGAGAGAGAGCGGGGATGGCGCAACTGAAATGTTAATGACTGTACTCCACGGTGGAAGGAATTTGTCATTGGAAGGCGTCCACTGCATGCCCGGATGTTGGGGTAGAACAATATCTCAAACTTCTCGCAACGTTAGAAAAAAAAAAGTCAAACAATAATGGCAGGCTACACCGTATATAATTATCTGTCGGTCAGTGTATCTGTTAGCTGTCGGTCAGTGTATCTGTTATCTGTCGGTCAGTGTATCTGTTAGCTGTCGGTCAGAGTATCTGTTATCTGTCGGTCAGTGCATCTGTTATCTGTCCGTCAGTGTATCTGTTATCTGTTGGTCAATGTATCTGTCATGAAGACCGATGGTTCTCAATCTTTCGCGACTGTATCCCAGTGGGTGCCAGATTGTGTCCGTGGGTAGCGGGTAGCGGGTACCCCTCACACTCAATGTCGCGAATGAATGTCAATATTTTTATAACGAAATTCGCTCACCTTTTCTAATGCGATGTTTGGACACGTGGTTTGGTGATGAGTCACGCTGCGAACTGGTGAATTCTTTAAATTCTCGGTTGTTTTAAAACAAAAATTTGAACGTCGCTGCATACCCGTGCATAACCCTTCCAGTCAGGCCCTTAGCGTGCGGGAGGGGGGCGGGCTCTGGGGGCCGCCCCCCCTGCGTTTTGTCTGGCCCCCTCTACTTGTTTGCTCTACTTAGTAGCATTTATTTCCTGCCCCCCCCCCCTGCTCTTGGCATGCCCCTGTTGTAGAATGCCTGGCCCCTGCTGTAGGATTGTCACGCTACGGGGCTGTTTCCAGTACACCTTGGTGTGTTACGCGTATCACAGATTTAGAATCGCGGCTGTAGACAAACAGATAAACAAAATTGAATGTTAACTTCCGAATGTTACGTTTCTAGATATAGTTATAGTTTAATGTAAAGTCATTCAAAACACTGTTATTTGATTTTCTCAATAATAAGCAACAATATATCTCAATAAGACAAACTCTGTGAAGTCAGACAAACTCTCCGTTGATTATCATGTCTGTAGTAAGGAGTATTTATTATCATGTCTGTAGTAAGGAGTATTTCTTAAGCTAAAAAACAAAAACATCAATAGATGAATGAACTTTTAATGTTGAAAAATCTGGTCAACTATGTACTCATATGCCTGAACATCTTTACTGTTTGATTGATTCCCTCCATTTTAGTGCTAGGCTGCTGCCCGAATTTCTGTGTGGGTGTGTCCAATGAAAGTGTCAGAGTTATGGGCCCCTGGACATCAAGTCCTGCTGCAGAAATGGCCATCTCAACCGTGAAGCGCAACTCTGAGACATTTCTCAGGGAAGAAATATTTGATCGATGCCACCAGATTTCCGCTATCTGCAGATGTTTAGATCAAGATCCTCTACATATCTGTCCAGCCAGCAACCTGCCATTTTCTCTCGTTATAGAAGTCAATCATTCCCCTCCCCCCCCCCAAACATATGTTACCCCGGCACTGCCTAACTCCTTGAGCACCCAGATCTTGTAATAAATAACATGTTGATATTTTGAGGTTACACATATCTTTTCAATAAAACCGAAAAAAAAAAACATCAAAATTTTATAAGATGTCAGCGAATAAAGACAAGAATATGAATGAAATAATTTCAATTTTTAATTCCTATGGTCTTAATTATCTATAAATAAATTTAGTAAATGAGTAGGCAGATAAACAAACCAAACTTTCAGTATAACACGTAACTATCTGAAACTAAGTCAACATAGTCATATACATTAAATGATTGAATATAAATCTGGTTTATTTTAAAATTCTCATATTATAACTAATTGAAGAGATCTAGACATCAGACTGTATGCCTGCAATCCTAGAGCACAGTTTCTGATTAATATAAAGCTGAAACTATAATTATAGCATATTTATAGTTTCAATTATGAAGCTGCAATAATAATATAAACTTTAACGCTACTGTAGGTGTAATAATTCAAAACTTAATGAGTGATTCTATCTATGACGTAAAGTCATAGACTAATTTGTTTTGTATTTAGTCACATTGATTTCAAGGTCTCCTAACTTTATTATCCTCGTGGTCTCCTAACTTTATTATCCTTGTGGTCTCCTAACTTTATTATCCTTGTGGTCTCCTAAATTTTTTATCCTTGTGGTCTCCTAACTTGATTATCCCTGTGGTCTCCTAACGTGATTGTCCTTGTGGTCTCCTAACTTGATTATAAGCTCCACCAATAAAGTACGTTTCCATTGACCCAGGAAATAATGGGTTAATTTAATAACATAATGACGACAGTCTGTCACAGCATTGATTTATTTATTGGACTTCATACTAGTATAGTACATACTGCAGCCAACAGACACTGTGACACTTTTATGCGATTACGAATCCGATTCCTAATCTGTTTATGCCTGTCTGCATGTCTGCCTCTCTGTCTGCATGTCTGACTGCCTGCATAATCTGCGTGTCTGATTGTCCATCAATTCAATACAAGGGGGCGGAACTACCTGTGTCTCTGCCCATCTATTAAATCTTGAAATACTCTAGAGCTAGAACATCTACTCACTGTATATTTTACATGACTAATTCAACAAGTTGATTGAAGTGTACTCTAAGTCAGACACATGATTGTAGTGTACTCTAAGTCAGACATATGATTGTAGTATACTCAAAGTTAGATACATGATTGTAGTGTACTCTAAGTCATACACATGATTGTAGTGTACTCAAAGTCAGACACATGATTGTAGTGTACTCTAAGTCAGACACATGATTGTAGTGTACTCTGTAGTGACTCAAAGTCACTCTCTCTGGATGATAACTGTTGGCGGTTGTTTGTGATGTGTAGCGTACAACAATTTTATTTTTCCGAAAGGGTTAAACTAATTATACAAGACTAATAATGGACAATAATATATTTGGATCATAGCTGAAATTGATGTCATAAATACCACAGACACAAGAACAACAGGAGATTCCTTGTAATAAACAAAATTATTTCACATTTATATAACATTTTGAAATAACATTGTGAATAAATAGTACAACAAGCAGACAAGGAAATAATGACGACGCCAGTTTCAAAACATGAACCAACAAGATAAACATTTTTACAAGGGCTAGAGATTATGAATGTCTTATAAATATACATTGGATGTCTGATGGATGTCTCATAGATGTACATTGAATGTCTGATGGATGTCTCATAGATGTACATTGGATGACTGATGGATGTCTAATAGATGTACAATGGATTTCTGATGGATGGCTCATAGGTGTACAATGGATGTCGGAAGGATGTGTCATAGATGTACAATGGATGTCTGAAGGATGTCTCATAGGTGTACAATGGATGTCTGATGGATGTCTCATAGATATACATTGGATGTCTGATGGATGTCTTGTAGATATACATTGGATGTCTGATTGATGTCTCATAGATGTACATTGGATGTCTGATGGATGTCTCATAGATGTACAATGGATGTCTGATGGATGTCTCATAGATATACATTGGATGTCTGATGGATGTCTCATAGATGTACAATGGATGTCTGATGGATGTCTTATAGATATACATTGGATGTCTGATGGATGTCTCATAGATGTACATTGGATGTCTGATGGATGTCTCATAGATGTACAATGGATGTCTGATGGATGTCTTATAGATATACATTGGATGTTTGATGGATGTCTCATAGATGTACAATGGATGTCTGATGGATGTCTCATAGATGTACAATGGATGTCTGATGGATGTCTTATAGATATACATTGGATTCTGATGTATGTCTTATAGATATACATTGGATGTCTGATGGATGTCCATAGATGTACAATGGATGTCTGATGGATGTCTTATAGATATACATTGGATGTCTGATGGATGTCTCATAGATGTACAATGGATGTCTGATGGATGTCTCATAGATGTACATTGGATGTCAGATGGATGTCTCATAGATGTACAATGGATGTCTGAAGGATGTCTCATAGATGTACACTGGATGTCTGAAGGATGTGTCATAGATGTACAATGGATGTCTGATGGATGTCTCATAGAGTTACAATGGATGTCTGATGGATGTCTCATAGATGTACAATGGATGTCTGATGGATGTCTCATAGGTGTACAATGGATGTCTGAAAGATGTGTCATAGATGTACAATGGATGTCTGATGTATGTCTTATAGATATACATTGGATGTCTTATGGATGTCTCATAGATTACAATGGATGTCTGATGGATGTCTCATAGGTGTACAATGGATGTCTGAAAGATGTGTCATAGATGTATAATGGATGTCTGAAGGATGTGTCATAGATGTACATTGGATGTCTGAAGGATGTGTCATAGATGTACAATGGATGTCTGATGGATGTCTCATAGAGTTACAATGGATGTCTGATGGATGTCTCATAGGTGTACAATGGATGTCTGAATGATGTATCATTAATGAACGATGAATTTCTGATGGGTGTCTCCAAGGTCTAAGATCAGTTGAGGATCTCTATGGTCAGTTGAGGCGTAGAATGGATGTTTGTGTCCATGTCTAAAAGACGTGCGTGGAAAATACAACTGCATAATTTAATGTTTAATGTGGCCCTTGCTAAGTCGAGGACCAGGTTATTCCCCCATGGTGCCCACTGTTAGGTCCACATATGTTCCCCCATGGTGCCCACTGTTAGGTCCACATATTTTCCCCCATGGTGCCCACTGTTAGGTCCACATATGTTCCCCCATGGTGCCCAATGTTAGGTCCACATATGTTGCCCCATGGTGCCCACTGTTAGGTCCACATATGTTCATATTAAATCAAGATTCCAAGTGTCTCTCACTGTCACACTACTCATCATACGTCCAGCAAATACATATTAAAGTCTTCTACTGGACTGGCAGCCAAAGATTGCCATCTAATCCGTCTATAAAATGTGGATGTTTTTTTTTTTTAAAATCATCCATCAAGTTTGATCGGGTCATTCCGTAGTGGACAGGAGGAAGTGGGGGGGGGGGTTGGAGCTGTCGGACTTGATTGGGACACTTTGCTGCATTCAAATTGTCCGTGTTAAAAAAATATAACAAGGATGCGGGCCAGACTCGAAAATTAACGCAGAATGTAAGACAGAGAGATGGAAGGGGGTAGGGAGAGAGAAATAGAGAGAAATATAGAATGAGAGAGAGGGAGAGAGAGAGAGAGAGAGAGAGAGAGAGAGAGTAAAGTCCAGAGTAACATTTTATTTCATTTTTAATTATAATCTAATTGAGTTATGGGTAGCAATTTATTTGAGATATTCGTGAATTTGGTAGCATTCATATATTATTTAGAAATAGAATTTTGTTGCAAATAAATAAATAGACAAATTAATAAATAATAGAGTGAAAATGAAAAAAATAATAAAATATAAACAGTATGTGTCTGTGTGTACCGGTTTGCCTGTGTGTGTGAAGTCCTTGTAACGATGAGATGAAATCTCTTAGATCCCATAAAACACTAATCGGACGATTTTATGGTGCTCTTCTTTCATCCCCACCATAGCCGATAGTGCAATGGCCATGGAGGCAACACGGGAAAAAATAGCGTGGACTCACGCCATGACCTGAAATATCCATTGGTGCTCACCGGAGATCGAACCACGGACCCTCAGGTGGACACTCGAGCGATATACCACACGACCACCCGTCTCCACAATGTGTGCCTGCAACCATAGCCGTTTTTATGTTTTATAAGGCCCTGGGCAAACGTTCATTTGGCGGCACGAGGCAAAAATGCTGGAAAGGTCGTAGCTTGCAAATCTAATAATCTTTTATAACTGGAACCCCTGTCCCACCAGCACAAGCCGGAATGTTAAGTCCTTTTGACCCGTGGCATTTGCGGTGAGCCCGACTAATAGTATTCAGTCTTACCAGAATGTGAGACTTGCTCATAGCATTTAGTCCTGTAAGAATGTGAGACTTGCTCATAGCATTTAGTCCTGCCAGAATGTGAGACTTGCTCATAGCATTTAGTCCTGCCAGAATGTGAGACTTGCTCATAGCATTTAGTCCTGCAAGAATGTGAGACTTGCTCATAGCATTTAGTCCAGCCAGAATGTGAGACTTGCTCATAGCATTTAGTCCGCCCAGAATGTGAGACTTGCTCATAGCATTTAGTCCGGCTAGAATGTGAGACTTGCCCATGGTATTTTACTCCAGCAAGAATGTAAGACTTGCTCATATCATTTCTTTTCGAGGCAAGACGCTAGTCGAAATTATTTTTTCTTCTATTTAAACAGATTTCAATATTTATTTGTTCCGGGTTACGGCAATCCGTGATAAGGGACTCCCTGTGGGTAGGGGCTCAATACAGCCGCCCTGATTGGTCTATCAGTAAGAACGGCTTGTGTACATTAAACTCAACAGGTCAATGGTCTCCAACAGAAACATGTCTAGAATAATTCGACTTATAGTGGTTGTTGTTTTTACTAAGCATTAAAGGTCACGTCTGCTCGTATGGACAAGAGATTGCAGATTTGGTGCATACATTTTGTATTAACCTAGATAAGAGTTCAAGAGTCAAAGACACTGTAAGCTGCTTAATCTGGTCGTATTATTGAAAATACATGAATGTGTTAAGCAGAGGTCATTGTTTTCTTTAAAATTAAAAAAAAAAAAGAAAAACAAACCCTTGGTCAGTAAATTGATTTTCTTTTGCTCAAGTACTAACTGGCAATAAAATGATTTTCACTACAATATCAGCCAAATGCTGCCAGATTTTTGTGACTCCAGCTTCTAACTCAGATTTTTTTATTTTCAATATTTATGTTTTTGTAACTGTCAATGTTCTATAGAGCGAGAGAGAGAGAGAGAGAGAGAGAGAGAGAGAGAGAGAGAGGGGGGGGAAGTAAGACCCAAGGGGAAGGGTTTGAATTCTTTAGTTAATCTTCTTTGAATGGATCAGACATGTTTTTTTTTATTATTCTTCTGTTAAATGAGCCAAAAACTCTTGTATATACCAAATTGATTTTTTTTCTTCTCAATATCGTGAAATGTCTAAAATTACAAACATTCCGTGTGACTTTGTGTCTAGCTGGTAGACCAATCCGTTTTATTGTGTTGTTCGGTTGAATAAATCAACTAAAAAGAAAAAAGGAATACAAAGATAGTTCCCATTACTTTGTGCCTTGTCCCGGCTAGAATATCAAATGAATCTGTTGTTGTGGATAGTTGTGTTACAAGTCTGCTTGATTATTCTGAAATCTGAAATGCACTTTTAACCGACATTTTAATGTGCCCCCCACCCCTGACCATTACGTCGACATCTAATTACTTGGCGTGAGATAATTCTACAAATCGGTTAACTCGATAAATCTTTAATTACCCAACTTAAAAGGAAAAAAAAAGTGTTTATTTTTATATAAATGATCTCGCGTAATTTGATAAAGTGATAACTTGATAAAAATCTTTAGTTTCCAATTTTATCGAGTTATGCGAGGTGAACTGACTGAACATTTTTTTTCTAAGTCGTTAAAGAAATATAATATATAACAAGTCTTCTTTCACTAGGTCATGACATCATCCTGTCCTATGGCAGTATAGATTTCTTCCAGCAAGTTTTCACTTATCAATGGTTACTTTAGTTTGATATCTTCGATGACAGTGTGACCAGACTGACTTCCGGAAGTATTTCACCACTGACGTCATTGACAGCGTCGTGTTTTAAAGTTTTTTCATTGATTTGAAAGTTAGCTCATTGATTTTAAAGTTGGCTCATTGATTTTAAAGTTGGCTCATTGATTTTAAAGTTGGCTCATTGATTTTAAAGTTGGCTCATTGATTTTAAAGTTGGCTCATTGATTTTAAAGTTGGCCCATTGATTTTAAAGTTGAGTCATTGATTTGAAAGTTAGCTCATTGATTTGAAAGTTAGCTCATTGATTTGAAAGCTTGTTCATTGATTTTAAAGTTTGGTCATTGATTTTAATGCTTGTTCATTGATTTTAAAGTTTGAGCATTAATTTTAAAATTGACTCATTGATTTTAAAGTTTATCGCAGTGAATTTCAAGATTATTCCATTGTTTGATTTTCTTTGTTTGCTCGCTCACATCTCTCTGTTTGTCCAATTCATGTTATTAGTTTGTAGATGTTTTCTCTCTCATGATTAAACACGCCAGGAAGACCGCAGCCAGGAATTCTGGAGCTTGGGCAAAACAAATAGAATAAAATAAATTTCGAAAGCAATGGAGCTTCGTAAGGATGGGAGTGGGGTGGCGGGGAGGGGGGGGCTCTGATAAGAAATCGGGTCTCCTCTGACTCACGATGGTGCTGAAGTTATTAAAGTCGTTCTACTATAGTATATAGAGTACACTGTCATTGAAAGAAATACTCATCTATTTCATCAAGGTCTGCAGAGACATTATGTTTTTGTTTAGTACACATACACAATCTATATTTGGAATGTATTATAATAAACAATCAATCTTTCTAGAGATCAGATTCATTTAAATGGAGAGGCTAAAAGGTGGCGGTCTAGGG
>JAGDYQ010000146.1:1413640-1521879 GCA_021962125.1 Bulinus truncatus | reverse complement strand
TGTGCTGGATTCAGTTACGTATTGCTATCAGCGAGCCTAAGGACGGTGAGTGGCGAACGCTTTTGCAGGCCAGTGTCAGAGACCAACAAAAACCAATTATTTATGGCAAGGTACATGCTCAATTTAATTACCGGAAGTGATGTGCAGTCGCGTGCCAGCAGATGTGACCTATTTTACGACTGGTGAGCCCTGCGAAGTGATTGTGCGTACCGCTAGGTTTACCACCACTGCCCTAGGACGTTATTAAACCTACGTCTTTGTTTAACTGCAAGCCAGGTGACATCGACTCAGTAGGTTGTAAAAGCATCTGATATAGAGGCCCGCTAACATGGGGTGTCATCAGCAGTGCAGGGCTTCCGACAGAGGTTTGTTTGATTTAGATTATCAACGCCAAATACTTGCCGGAAGGGCCGGCGAAAATTCGCCGCTGCAACTAGTTTCGTACCAAAATGAATATGTTTCAGGGTGACCACGCACAAGCATACTCAAAGAAGAACTAGCTCTTTATGAACAAAAAATGGCCAACTTCATAGTAAGAGAATTTTGCTGAAAATGTAATAAACGGCAGTCATAGAATTGTAGACAAAACTGTCGCCATGGATACTTTGGCTGTGAAGATCCCTGATGGGATCTAGCCTGTTGGAGGCGACCCCTGGTGTATAACGCAGTTCAGCGATTTTATCCATGCATTAAACTAAACGATCACAGCAGATCGATGAGAAATGAAAAAAATTGATGCCGTGTGACAGGCCGTAATATCCAATCATAAATTAGTTCATATTTTTGTGTAAAGGATTCCAAGACTGGCCCTGGAATGACCTACGCTCAGGTCCGTCCACCTATCCGGCTGACTATTTTAATTTTAGGCATTATTCTGCGTCAGAAGCTCTGGGTAGTTGTTTATGACTTTATTGCCCCCACTGACCGCGGGGGGGGGTGCATTGTGCTACTTTACCCCCACCAATTATATTTATCACTGAGACTGAATAAATTATTTAGTCATTTACCTTTACTCGAATGTTCACCAATGTCTTTTGTCCCTATCTTTGAAGTCGTTATTTCTCATGTGCTTTGCTCTCCTGTCCTGTGCAGACAAGTAACCTTGAGATTCAACATATGGTATTAAAAAGGCTGAGTGTTCATGATGAACCAAAGTGTTGAATAGACATTTATTAATTCTATTATAACCTTTTCACAGGGTGTCCACTTTGGTAGACAAGATAATTCGCGACAGAAACAGCAAATAAATAAATTAACTGAATTAAAAAAAAATCAGAAAAATGGTGTTCAATGTTGGCAATTACTCGATTTAAGAGCTCAGTGCCGGGATGAAAAAAAAATTCACGCAGCAAGTGGATAAAAATGTCTCGCCTGGTTTCATCCCCTGCAGGGACTATGTGCTTAAAAGCAGGCCGGGGATGACAGTTCTCAGTGCCAGAGATATCCCCGAAGCGGTAAATCGAGCCCTGGTTTGGCGGTAGCGAAGCGACTAACAGGCGCGTTCCAAATGTCAACTGGAAGAAGGCAGCGCCAAAATAACGTTATACCTGATGAGCCGTAAAATCGCCATTCAACAGGTCTCCCAGACCTCGCGTGTCCTTTTAAAAGTCCCAATGCCTGGATTCTGAGCTGACAGAACCCAGTCAGTAGATACCTGAGTGAGTACTGCATCACTTACGGGTGATGAATGGGTTAACCATTTTTATGTTAACTGAACTAAACGCTGCCGATGTCTTACACAGGGGCACCATGTATACTGCAGATGAACATGTTGTAACAGAACAATTGTTGATTTAGTTTATCATGCTCTTCGGTGTGTGTGCCAATTAAATGCCGTTGACCCAGCATCTTTTGTCCAGAGCAAACATCAGACGGTATCGACTCAAACGCCGTATATCTGAAGTATCTGTCACAGGCCATAAACCATCTCTGACAGTATCTATCTGAGGCCCCATATCTCTCTGGCAGTATCTTTGCCCCTAAACATATCTGACGATGTATCTTATCTGAGCCCCTAATAATAATATCTTACCGGAGATGTATTTAAATGTTTAAACAATACTGATCAGATACTAGTTTCATAAGGACTCACGTGAATTCTGACCATCTTTGGACATATGTTCAAAAACTCGAAGCCCCAAACCTGTTGGGGTGAGAAAGTTCCGTTGATGCCCATGGAAGTCTTACTATGATAAGGCATTATTGCTCAACTCTAATGAACATCACAGGTACTTTATCTGTCTCTCACTCACCGCTATCTCTCATATTCATAATGTCTCTGTCTATACTGTATATATGTCTGTCTTTATAATGTCTTGTCTGCTGCTTATGTATTTATTTCTGTACTCTGCTTGTGTCACTGTAAAGATGTGTATCATATGTATGCTGTTTGTCTGTGAGTATACCTGTGTCTTGCAACATATATTTATACTGCTGGCATATGTGTTTTCATCTATATGTGTCTTATTTATAACTTTCTGTTTGTCTGCACTGTATATGTTTGTCTAGCCACTGTATCCTCTGTGTCCTGTCCAAACATACATGTGTCTCTTATATATGTTTGTGCACTGTATATGTTTGTGTGTACTGTGCTATGTGTCTGTCAGTATGTCTTTACTGTATATGTTTGTCTGCACTGTATATGTTTGTCTGTACTGTATATATGTGTCTGTCCAGTATACATGTGTCTTACTGTATATGTTTGTCTGTAAAGCATATGTGTTTTTTCTGTCCTGTATAAATGTGTCTGTACTGTATATGTTTCTCTTTTCATATGTTCTGTCTTACTGCCATATGTGTCATGAAATTATCATGTAAATACTATATATATATATGTTTATCTATAATATATATTTATCTGTACAACATATATGTGTCTGTCAGTATACATGTATGTCTTATAACTATGTGTTTGTCTGCACTTTGTATGTTTGTCTGTACTGTATATGTTTTGTCTCTGTCCAGTATACATGTGCCCACTAGCATATGTTTGTCTGTAAAGCATAGTGTTTTTTCACGGTCCATAATGTGTTCTTAGTACTGTATATGTTTATCTGCATAACTGTATGTTTGTCTGTACTGTATATATGTGTCTGTCTGATATACATGTGTCTTATAATATGTTTTGTGCTGTATGTTTGTCTGTACTGTATATATGTGTCTGTCCAGTATACATGTGTCTTACTGTATATGTTTGTCTGCACTGTATGTTTGTCTGTATATATGTATATATGAAATACTTTTTATGTGTCTTACTGTATATGTTTGTCTGTAAAGCATATGTGTTTTTTCTGTCCTGTATAAATGTGTCTGTACTGTATATGTTTGTCTGCACTGTATATGTTTGTCTGTACTGTATATATGTGTTACTGTATATATGTGTCTGTCCAGTATACATGTGTCTTACTGTATATGTTTGTCTGCACTGTATATGCTTGTCTGTACTGTATATATGTGTCTGTCCAGTATACATGTATGCTTACAGTATATGTATGTCTGTCTGCAGTTGCCACACTTCCGAGAGGGGGCTAAATGCAGGGACCCGAGAGTTTTGAGAAAATATTATTATCAACTTTGGGGGCCCGTGGTGACCCTGCCAGGTCCCAAAATTTCTGTCAGTGGGCCTGTCTGTCAGTCAAATATGAAATGTGTCTGCACGTATGCTGTAATATTATTACCCCCAAATACTGCATATAGGTGTGTCTCTTACTGTATAACTGTATGAAATGAGGTCTCCCACTAACTGTGTGCTCAGCTGTCTGTATATCTGTCACGTTACTATGTGTATGTGTCTACTTTCTGTGTGTCTCTACTGTCTGTGTGTCTGCTGTATGTGTGTGCAACAATCAGGTGACTCTATTATCTGTGCATGTTAATGTACTTCTGTTTGTCTCTACTGTCTGTGTGTCTCTGCTGTATGTGTGTCTGTACAGTCTAGATGGCTCTATTATCTGTGTGTTTGTACTTCCTGTTTGTCTCTACTGTCTGTGTGTCTCTGCTGTATGTGTGTCTGTACAGTCTGAGTGGCTCTATTCATCTGTGTGTTTGTACTTCCTGTTTGTCTCTACTGTCTGTGTGTCTCTGCTGTATGTGTCTGTAGTCTGGGTGGCTCTATTATCTGCCTTGTTTGGCGCACCTGTTTGTCTCTACTGTCTGTGTGTGTGTCTCTGCTGTATGTGTGTCTGCAGTCTGGTGGCTCTGTACTGTGTTTTTGTACTTCCTGTTTGTCTCTCACTGTCTGTGTGTCTCTGCTGTATGTGTGTCTGTACAGTCTGAGTGGCTCTATTATCTGTGTGTTTGTACTTCCTGTTTGTCTCTACTGTCTGTGTGTCTCTGCTGTATGTGTGTCTGTACAATCTGAGTGGCTCTATTATCTGTGTGTTTGTACTTCCTGTTTGTCTCTACTGTCTGTGTGTCTCCTCCATCTGCTCTAGTGACCAGTAGTCTGGACCCAGAAATTATTTCACAACAAACAAGTTTCCCAGTCCTGGAATTACCTGAACACAATGTGTGCACACGTTTTATTGAAATACTCTTGAGGGAGTCATTGTTTATGGTACTTGTGGTCCCTCACAAAATCAAACTACTTGACAAGTACTTAGATTATAAACATGGTTTCTGGATGGTAAATTTAAATCTGACCAATGTAATCGTTTGAGGTCGTTTCTAATAGAAATTATTTTCTTACCATAATTCTAAATTAGGCCACACTTTGACCACAGTTATGAGTTGTATGTGAAGATCACCCTCAGACCACAGTTGTATGTGAAGACCACACTTTGACCACAGTTATGAGTGATGACCACACTTTGACCGCAGTTATGAGTGATGACCACACTTTGACCGCAGTTATGAGTGATGACCACACTTTGACCACAGTTGTATGTGAAGACCACCCTCAGACCACAGTTGTATGTAGAGACCACACTTTGACCACAATTCTATTTGAGGACCACACGTTACTTGTGCTCATGTTGAAGAGCCACATGCTGACTACGTTCTAAAATGAGATTACCGTGACCACAGCTCTATGTGAACACTCACATTAAGACGACTGTTCAAATAGCACCGACATTATTAAAACACTTCCGTATGAGTATGAATTCAGTCTGAGCAATTACAAAGCACTCAGATGTAATATGATGTACAGTTGAACGATAAAAATGTTTTCAGACAAAACGAGTGAATCATCTTGTAGGTCTAAGAACAACAAGAGTGAATTAACTGGTAGAATTTTTACATTAAAAAGAGTGAATCATTTAATGGTAGGTCACCGACAAATTGATTGAATCAACTGGTATGTCTACCAGCCGAGGTAAATCAAGTTCACAAATCAGCTGAATTGACCATGATCCCAATATTGATCTAATTCCTCCCCAGAGATGTACACTAGAGATTCAAAACTTTAATTAAAAGTAACTTTGTTAGAACATTTTGAAGGTATCTGCGCAATAACTTTGTTAAGACAATTTATCCCATGTCCATACACATACAATTTACATTCAGGAGTGTATCTAAAGCAGTTTCTGCGTGTTATCTTTGAAAGTCAGATTCAAAGATAACGATAGCATCAGCAATGCTTTACTCGGACTCCAGTCAACATCCCCCCTCCATGATTATCTTCCCCACACGATATGGTCACGTCAACACGAAGGGGATCACCCTGTGAAGTCATCAGGTAAGGCCGAAGTCCATAGAGAGTGACAAATTCAATAGTATTATAGTGCGACTCAATTACTGGTAGCCAAGTCAAACAAAACAAGACATGAGTCAATTAAGTAAACGTCACAGACTATTCCGAGGTTAACTGTTGGGCAGAGCTACATGGCATGGGCTAAGCACATCTTAATACTGAATGACGTAAAGTGTAAGAATGAATTCTGAAAATATGGTTCCATTTCACAACGAATTCACAAACAAGGTACGACAACAGCTTCCTAAGTAGTGAAACCACTGCACATGTAATACATCACTATCAGCTGATAGAGTATTCTGAGTTCATACTATCTTTCTTATATTCAAAAAAATAGGCAATTGAGTCTGGAGATGAGTATCACGGAAACACATGCTGGAGGGTAATGTTCTACACTTAGAAATGACTTAAAAATTGGTGGGTGGTTTGATGTCAGAAGGGCCAGAATGGTGGAGATTGTCGGGGGCACAGTTGGTGGACATTGTCAGGGGCCCAGTTGGATATTATGGACTATTATAGATACGTATGGGCCCAGTTGGTGGATATTGCGGGAGCCAAGTTGTTGGAGATTGACTGGGGCCCAATTGGTGAATCGACTGGGGTCAGTTGGTGGTGAGATTAAGTGGGGCTCACAGGTGGAGTTGGCGGGGCTCAGTTGGTGGAGATTGACTGGGGGCTCAGGTTGGTGGGGATTAGTTGTGGCCCAGTTGGGGGGTGAGGGGATTGGTAGAGCCAGTTGGGAGGGTGGAGGGCTGGTAGAGATTAGATGGGGCCCAGTTAGGTGAGTGGCATAAACTAGTTGGTGGAGATTGGCGGGGGCCCAGTTGGTGGAGGTGGTGGGGCCCAGTTGGCGTGAGAATGGTAATGGACCAGGTAGGTAGAGATGGCGGGGGCCCAGTTGGTGGAGTTGGCTGGGCTTCAGGTGGAGGAGTTGCGGGGGCCCAGTTGGTGGAGATTGGCGGGGCCCAGTTGGTGGAGGTCGGCTGGGGCTCAGTTGGTGGAGGTGGTGGGGCCTGGTGGTGGAGGTGGCGGGGGTTCAGTTATGGAGATGAATGGGGCTCAGGGAAATAGTGGTGGAGAATGGCGGGGGCCCAGTAGGTGAAATTGGCGGGGGTCAGTTGGTGGAGGTTGGCAAGCAGTTGGTGGAGGATCCGGCGGGGCCTAGTTGGTGGGGCTGACTGGGTCCCAGTTGGTGGGAGATTGAAAAATGGGGCCGAAGTTGGTGGAGAGACTGGGGCCCAGTTGGTGGAGATAGCGGGGGCCCAGATCGTGGAGATTGACTGGAAGGCTCAGTTGGTAGAGATTGGCGGGGGCCCAGTTGGTGGAGATTGGGTGGGGGGGCCAGAGGTGGAGTTTCCCCAACTGGGGCCCAGATTGGTGAGAGGTAAACTGGGGCCCAGTTGGTGGAGATTGACTGGGGCCCGATTGATTGGTGGAGATGGCGGGGGCCCAAGTTGGGGAGATTGACTGGGTCTCTGTTAGTGGAAATTAGTGGGAGATTTATGGGTGTGTCTGAGGCTCAGGTTGGTGAAGAATTGACTGGGGCCCGGTTGGTGAAGACTGAGGCCTAAATGAAATTAGGGGCCCAGTTGGTGGAGATTGACTGGGCCCTGTGTGGTGGAGATTGGTGGGGGCTCAGTTGGTGGAGCCAAATGGGGCTGGTGGAGATTGACTGGGGGCCCGTTGGTGGAGAATTGACGGGGGCTCATTGGTGGAGATTGGGGTGAGTGGGGGGCTGGGGCCCAGTTGGTGGAGATCGACTGGGGCCTAGTTGGTGGAGATTGGCGGGGCGTAGTTGGTGGAGATTGGCGGGGGCCGAGTTGGTGGAGATTGACTAGGGCTCCAGTTGTTGGAGATTGAGGCCCAAGTGGGGTACCCAGTTGGTGGAGATTGGCGGGGGCCCAAGTTGGTGGAGATGAGTTGGTGGAGTTGGAAGATGGATGGTGGAGGGTGGTGGGGGCCCGTTGAGTGGAGATTGAGAGGGGCCAAAGTTGGTGGAGATTGGCGGAGGGCCACAGTTGGTGGAGGTTGACTGAGGCTAGTAGGCTGGAGGTTGACGGGGGCTCAGTTGGTGGAGATTGGCGGGGGCCCAGTTGGTGGAGGATTGTGGGGTCCAGTTGGTGGAGATTGACTGGGGCCCAGTTGGTGGAGATTAAGGGGGGCCCAGTTGGTGGAGATTGACTGGGGCCCAGTTGGTGGAGATTGACTGGGGCCCAGTTTGTGGAGATTGGGGGGCCAGTTAATGGAGATTGGCGGGGGCCCAGTTGGTGGAGATTGGCGGGGGGCCAGTGTAGATTAGGGAGCTCAGTGGTGGAGACTGACTGGGGCCCAGTTGGTGGAGATTGACGGGGGCCCAGTAGGTGAAGATGGTGGGGGGCCTGTTGATGGAGATTGACTGGGACTCAGTTGGTGGAGATTAGAGTGGGCCCAGTTGGTGGAGATTGAGGGGGGCCCAGTTGATGGAGATTGACTGGGCCCAGGGTGCAGATTGGCGGGGGCCCATTGGTGGAGATGGCTGGGGCCCAGTTGTGGAGATTGACTGGGGCCCAGTTGGTGGAGATTGGCGGGGGCCCAGTTGGTGGAGATTGACTGGGGCCCAGTTGGTGGAGATTGACTGGGGCTCAGTTAGTGGAGACAGCCAAATGAGGCTCCAGTTGGTGGCAGACATTGTTGGGGCCCAGTTAATGAAGATTGGCTGGGGCCCAGTTGGTGGAGACTAGCGGGGGCCCAGTTGGTGGAGATTGACTGAGACCCAGTTGGTGGAGATTTAAATAGAGCCCAGTTGGTGGAGATTGACTGGGGGCCCAGTTGGTGGAGATTAGCGGGGGCCCCAGATCGTAGGAGATGACTGGGGGGCTCAGTTGGGTAGAGATTAGCGGGGGCCCAGTTGGTGGAGATTGGCAGGGGACTTTCAGTTGGTGGAGATTGGCGGGGGCCCAGTTGGGTGGAGATTGGCAGGGGCCCAGTTGGTGGAGTTGACTTCAGGTGATTGGTCAGGGAACAAATGGGGCCAGTTGGTGGAGACTGACTGGGGCCAGTTGGTGAAGGTTGGCAGGGGGCCCAGTTGGTGGAGATTGACTGGGAGCTCAGTTGGTGGAGATTGGTGGGGGCTCAGTTGGTGGAGATTGGCGGGGGCCCAGTTGGTGGAGATTAGCTGGGGCTCAGTTGGTGGAGATTGGCGGGGGCCCAGTTGGTGGAGATTGGCAGGGCCCAGTTGGTGGAGATTGACTGGGGCCCAGTTGGTGGAGATTAAATGGGGCCCAGTTGGTGGAGATTGACTGGGGCCCAGTTGGTGGCAGATTGAATGGGGGCCAGTTGGTGAAGTTCAGCTGGGCCCAGTTGGTGGAGATGGCAGGGGGCTTGAATCATGGAGATTGACTGGGGCTCAGTTGGTGGAGATTGGCGGGGCCCAGTTGGTGGAGATGGCGGGGGCTCAGTTGGTGGAGGTGGCGGGGGCCCAGTTGGTGAGATGGCGGGGGCCCAGTTGGTGGAGTTTGACTGGGGCCCAGTTGGTGGAGGTTAGTGGGGCCCAGTTGGTGGAGATTGACTGGGGCCCAGTTGGTGGAGATTGGCGGGGTCCCAGTTGGTGGAGATTGACTGGGGCTCAGTTGGTGGAGATTGACTGGGGCCCAGTTGTTGGAGATTGACTGAGGCCCAGTTGGTGGAGATTGGCAGGGGCCCAGTTGGTGGTTGACTGGGCCCGTGGTGGAATTGACTGGGGGCTCAGTTGGTGGAGGGTCGGGGGCCCAGTTGGTGGAGATTGACTGGGGCCCAGTTGGTGGAGATTGACTGGGGCTCAGTTGGTGGAGATTGTCGGGGGCGTAGTTGGTGGAGATTGGCGTTGGCCCAGTTGGTGGAGATCGACTGGGGCCCTGTTGGTGGGAGTGGCGGGAGCCCAGTTGGTGGGGGTGTCAGGGCCAGTTGGTGGAAATTGACTGGGCTCAGTTGGGTAGAACAAACTGGGGCCCAGTTGTTGGAATTCAAGCGGAGGCCGTAGTTGGTGAGTTGGCGGGAGCCCAGTTGGTGAGATGCTGGGGGCCAGTTGGTGGGGATGGCGGGGGCTCGGTAGTGGAGATTGGTGGGGGCCCAGTTGGTGGAGATTGACTGGGGCCCAGTTGGTGGAGATTGACTGGGGCTCAGTTGGTGGAGGTGGCGTTGGTGGAGATTGGTGGAGGTGACTGGGGCCCAGTTGGTGGAGATTGACTGGGGCCCAGTTGGTGGAGATTGACGGGGGCCCAGTTGGTGGAGATTGACTGGGGGTCCAGGGGCAGTTGGTGAAGATTGTCAGAGGGCCAGTTGGGTGTGGAATTGGCAGGGGTGGGAGTAGCCGGGGGCTGATTGGTGGAATTGGCAGGGCTCAGTTGGTGGAGATTGACTGGGGCTCAGTTGGTGGAGATTGATTGGGGCCCAGTTGGTGGGGATTGGCTGGGGCCCAGTTGGTGGAGACCCCAGTTGGCGGGGGCCCAGTTGGTGTGAGATTGGCGGGGGCCCAGTTGGTGGAAGATTGGCAGAGGGCCCAGTTGGTGGAGATTGGCGGGGCCCAGTTGGTGGAGATGGCGGGGGCCCAGTTGGTGGAGATTGGCGGGGGCCCAGTTGGTGGGGATTGGCTGGGGCCCAGTTGGTGGAGATTGGCGGGGGCCCAGTTGGTGGAGATTGTTGGGGGCCCAGTTGGTGGACGAGGTGATTGTCTTGGGGCCCAGTTGGTGGCGGAATTGGCCGGGGCTCAGTTGGTGGAGATTGGTGGGGGCCCAGTTGGTGGAGATTGGCTGGGGGCCCAGTTGGTGGAGATTGACTGGGGGCTGAGTTGGTGGAGATTGGCGGGGGCCCAGTTGGTGGAGATTGGCGGGGGCCCAGTTGGTGGAGATTGGCGGGGGCCCAGTTGGTGGAGATTGGCGGGGGCCCAGTTGGTGGAGTTTGACTGGGTCCCAGTTGGTGGAGATTAAATGGGGCCCAGTTGGTGGAGATTGACTGGGGCCCAGTTGGTGGAGATTGGCGGGGGCCCAGTTGGTGGAGATTGACTGGGGCTCAGTTGGTGGAGATTGGCGGGGGCCCAGTTGGTGGAGATTGACTGGGGCCCAGTTGGTGGAGATTGACTGGGGCCCAGTTGGTGGAGATTGGCGGGGGCCCAGTTGGTGGAGATTGACTGGGGCCCAGTTGGTGGAGATTGGCGGGGGCCCAGTTGGTGGAGATTGACTGGGGCTCAGTTGGTGGAGATTGGCGGGGGCCCAGTTGGTGGAGATTGACTGGGGCCCAGTTGGTGGAGATTGGCGGGGGCCCAGTTGGTGGAGATTGGCGGGGGCCCAGTTGGTGGAGATTGACTGGGGCTCAGTTGGTGGAGATTGACTGGGGCCCAGTTGGTGGAGATTGACTGGGGCCCAGTTGGTGGAGATTGGATCAGGGGCTCAGTTGGTGGAGATTGACGGGGGCCCAGTTGGTGGAGATTGACTGGGGCCCAGTTGGTGGAGATTGACTGGGGCCCAGTTGGTGGAGATTGGCGGGGGCCCAGTTGGTGGAGATTGGCGGGGGCCCAGTTGGTGGAGATTGACTGGGGCTCAGTTGGTGGAGATTGACTGGGGCCCAGTTGGTGGAGATTGGCGGAGGCCCAGCCAGTTGGTGGAGGTTGGCGGGGGCCCAGTTGGTGGAGATTGTCGGGGGCCCAGTTGGTGGAGATTGGTGGGGGCTCAGTTGGTGGAGATTGGCGGGGGCTCAGTTGGTGGAGATTGGCGGGGGCCCAGTTGGTGGAGATTGGCGGGGGCCCAGTTGGTGGAGATTGACTGGGGCTCAGTTGGTGGAGATTGTCGGGGGCCCAGTTGGTGGAGATTGGCGGGGGCCCAGTTGGTGGAGATTGGCGGGGGCCCAGTTGGTGGAGATTGGCGGGGGCCCAGTTGGTGGAGATTGGCGGGGCCCAGTTGGTGGAGATTGGCGGGGGCCCAGTTGGTGGAGATTGGCTGGGGCCCAGTTGGTGGAGATTGTCGGGGGCCCAGTTGGTGGAGATTGTCGGGGGCCCAGTTGGTGGAGATTGTCGGGGGCCCAGTTGGTGGAGATTGGCGGGGGCCCAGTTGGTGGAGATTGGCGGGGGCCCAGTTGGTGGAGATTGGCGGGGGCCCAGTTGGTGGAAATTGACTGGGGCTCAGTTGGTGGAGATTGACTGGGGCTCAGTTGGTGGAGATTGGGGGGGGCCCAGTTGGTGGAGATTGACTGGGGCCCAGTTGGTGGAGATTGGCGGGGGCCCAGTTGGTGGAGATTGGCGGGGGCCCAGTTGGTGGAGATTGACTGGGGCCCAGTTGGTGGAGATTGGCGGGGGGCCCAGTTGGTGGAGATTGTCGGGGGCCCAGTTGGTGGAGATTGGCCGGGGGCCCAGTTGGTGGAGATTAAATGGGGGCCAGTTGGTGCACATCCTGGTTGGGGGCCCAGTTGATGAGTTGGCCGGGGCCCGTTGGTGGAGATTGGCGGGGGCCCAGTTGGTGGAGATTGGCAGGGGCTCAGTTGGTGGAGATTGGGCCCAGTTGGTGGGCCCAGTTGGTGGAGATTGGCGGGGGCCCAGTTGGTTGGAGATTGGCGGGGGCCCAGTTGGTGGAGATTGACTGGGGCCCAGTTGGTGGAGATGGCGGGGGCCCAGTTGGTGGAGTTTGACTGGGGCCCAGTTGGTGGAGATTAAATGGGGCCCAGTTGGTGGAGATTGACTGGGGCCCAGTTGGTGGAGATTGGCGGGGGCCCAGTTGGTGGAGATTGATCAGGGCCCAGTTGGTGGAGATTGGGGGGGCCAGTTGGTGGAGATTGGCGGGGGGCCCAGTTGGTGGAAGATTGGCAGGGGCTCAGTTGGTGGAGATTGGCGGGGGCCCAGTTGGTGGAGATTGACTGGGGCCCAGCTGGTGGAGATTGGCGGGGGCCCAGTTGGTGGAGATTGGCGGGGGCCCAGTTGGTGGAGATTGACTGGGGCCCAGTTGGTGGAGATTGGAGGGGGCCCAGTTGGTGGAGATTGTCGGGGGCCCAGTTGGTGGAGATTGGCGGGGGCCCAGTTGGTGGAGATTGTCGGGGGCCCAGTTGGTGGAGATTGGCGGGGGCCCAGTTGGTGGAGATTGGCGGGGGCTCAGTTGGTGGAGATTGGCGGGGGCCCAGTTGGTGGAGATTGACTGGGGCTCAGTTGGTGGAGATTGACTGGGGCTCAGTTGGTGGAGATTGGCGGGGGCCCAGTTGGTGGAGATTGACTGGGGCCCAGTTGGTGGAGATTGGCAGGGGCCCAGTTGGTGGAGATTGACTGGTCAGTTGGTGGAGATTGACGGGGCCCAGTTGGTGGAGATTGGCGGGGGCCCAGTTGGTGGAGATTGGCGGGGGCCCAGTTGGTGGAGATTGGCGGGGGCCCAGTTGGTGGAGATTGGCGGGGGCCCAGTTGGTGGAGATTGACTGGGGCCCAGTTGGTGGAGATTGACTGGGGCCCAGTTGGTGGAGATTGTCGGGGGCCCAGTTGGTGGAGATTGGCGGGGGCCCAGTTGGTTGAGATTGGCGGGGGCCCAGTTGGTGGAGATTGGCCGGGGGCCCAGTTGGTGGAGATTGACTGGGGCCCAGTTGGTGGAGATTGTCGGGGGCCCAGTTGGTGGAGATTGTCGGGGGCCCAGTTGGTGGAGATGGGCCAAGGGCCCAGTTGGTGGAGATTGGCCGGGGGCTCAGTTGGTGGACATTGTTGGGGGCCCAGTTGACGAAGATTGGCGGGGGCTCAGTTGGTGGAGATTGGCGGGGGCCCAGTTGGTGGAGATTGACTGGGGCCCAGTTGGTGGAGATTGGCGTTGGCCCAGTTGGTGGAGATCGACTGGGGCCCTGTTGGTGGAGATTGGCGGGGGCCCAGTTGGTGTAGATTGGCGGGGGCCCAGTTGGTGGAGATTGACTGGGGCTCAGTTGGTGGAGATTGACTGGGGCCCAGTTGGTGGAGATTGGCGGGGGCCCAGTTGGTGGAGATTGGCGGGGGCCCAGTTGGTGGAGATTGTCGGGGGCCCAGTTGGTGGAGATTGGCGGGGGCTCAGTTGGTGGAGATTGGTGGGGGCCCAGTTGGTGGAGATTGGCGGGGGCCCAGTTGGTGGAGATTGACTGGGGCCCAGTTGGTGGAGATTGACTGGGGCTCAGTTGGTGGAGATTGACTGGGGCTCAGTTGGTGGAGATTGGCGGGGGCCCAGTTGGTGGAGATTGACTGGGGCCCAGTTGGTGGAGATTGGTGGGGGCCCAGTTGGTGGAGATTGGCGGGGGCCCAGTTGGTGGAGATTGACTGGGGCCCAGTTGGTGGAGATTTACTGGGGCCCAGTTGGTGGAGATTGACTGGGGCTCAGTTGGTGGAGATTGTCGGGGGCCCAGTTGGTGGAGATTGTCGGGGGCCCAGTTGGTGGAGATCGACTGGGGCCCAGTTGGTGGAGATTGGCGGGGGCCCAGTTGGTGGAGATTGGCGGGGGCCCAGTTGGTGGAGATTGACTGGGGCCCAGTTGGTGGAGATTGACTGGGGCTCAGTTGGTGGAGATTGTCGGGGGCGTAGTTGGTGGAGATTGGCGTTGGCCCAGTTGGTGGAGATCGACTGGGGCCCTGTTGGTGGAGATTGGCGGGGGCCCAGTTGGTGTAGATTGGCGGGGGCCCAGTTGGTGGAGATTGACTGGGGCTCAGTTGGTGGAGATTGACTGGGGCCCAGTTGGTGGAGATTGGCGGGGGCCCAGTTGGTGGAGATTGGCGGGGGCCCAGTTGGTGGAGATTGTCGGGGGCCCAGTTGGTGGAGATTGGCGGGGGCTCAGTTGGTGGAGATTGGTGGGGGCCCAGTTGGTGGAGATTGGCGGGGGCCCAGTTGGTGGAGATTGGCGGGGGCCCAGTTGGTGGAGATTGACTGGGGCTCAGTTGGTGGAGATTGACTTGGGGCCCAGTTGACGGAGATTGGCGGGGGCCCAGTTGGTGGAGATAGATGGGGAGTCCAGATTGTGGAGATTGTCAGGGGCTCAGTTGGTGGAGGTTAGGGAGCCCAGTTGGTGGAGTGTAGGGAAGCCATTTGGTTGAGATCTCTTGGGCAAAGGATTAGATAAGTTAGCAGGCCTGAAGGTAAGACAGGCATTCTATATCGCCAGCTAAATGACATCCACATTAAAGGTTCTGTTGCTTAAAAATGTTATTTTAGAGACAATCTAAGCCAATGTATTTTTATCATAGAACTTTGTTTAGTATACAGATTTTTTTTAGACAATCACAGATCTTTAATTAGCATTCTTGTGTTTTATAGACAATCATAGAAATGTGTTTTGCATTTCGCATTTTTGTAGTCAATTATAGAAGTTTGTTTAGCATTTAAAAAATAATATTAGATGAATCGTTATGAGCTTAATTAAGAGTAGCATGAAGTGATGTTATCACATCAAGACTAATTGTGTTTTGTAAACACTCGAAATGACAATGTATAATAAGATAAAATTGGATTTTCTAACACACACACACGCACAAACATATATATATATATATATACATATATATATATATATATATATATATAAAGAGAGAGAATAGATATAAATAGATATAGATAGATAGATAGATAGATAGATAGATAGATAGATAGATAGATAGATAGATAGATAGATAGATAGATAGATAGATAGATAGATAGATAGATAGATAGATAGATAGATGATGGATGGATGGATGGATGGATGGATGGATGGATGGATGGATGGATGGATGGATGGATGGATGGATGGATGGATGGATGGATAGATAGATAGATAGATAGATAGATAGATAGATAGATAGATAGATAGATAGATAGATAGATAGATAGATAGATAGATAGATAGATAGATAGATAGATAGATAGATAGATAGATAGATAGATAGATAGATAGATAGATACTCAGGAATCGAAATACACTTTAAGAACATTCTGAGCATCGACCTTAAAGCCAGCATATTATCATTTCTAAGCCCTTTTGCAAATTTGTTCCATTTATTTATGTCAACCTTTTCCAAATTTAGATTTTATTTTCACCAAAGTTCTAACATTGACGGATGTTTTAAAAGTTTATTTTTAAACTGGTCATAAAGATATCACCAGCGAGTGTTTGACGTGATGCCAGTCTCTGTGATGCCAACTGTAAGTCATGTGAAGTCAGGTAACACATACCCTGCAATAATCTTTCTAATTATGTTGTCTGCTTGAATACACTCGCTGCTAAATCAAATGCAACTCACTCATTATTTCTGGATACTTTTTCTGACAGGAATCGCAACGTTCAACTAGGAGCTGAAAGTCGGTGAATTGTCATCATTGAATAGTATCGTAAACAAGGGGCTGACATCGATAATGTTGGTTTTTAATTAGTGCCTGGACGATACCAACATTTTACCGATTACGACACAATTCAAAACATTCAAAACATTTAAAAACAATCAAAACATTTAAAACAATCAAAACATTTAAAACAACCAGGACATCTAAAACAATCAAGACATTTAAAACAATTGAAACTTTCAAAACAATAAATTTCCATTTTATAAATCTCCATAATGACGAATACATTTCTGGCAGACTGTACAAGTTCGAATATTGTGTAAGAACTCGAATATTCAATTCTAAAATAAATCGGTTAAGAAAGCGATAAGTAGACTA
The DNA here is from genome assembly GCA_021962125.1 of Bulinus truncatus. Classification (NCBI taxonomy): domain Eukaryota; kingdom Metazoa; phylum Mollusca; class Gastropoda; family Planorbidae; genus Bulinus; species Bulinus truncatus. The sequence continues at coordinate 1,505,563 of JAGDYQ010000146.1, read as the reverse complement.
AAATTCTCGGATTCCGGTTTTAATTCCGATTACACTCTAAAAAATCAAACATTTATATTTCCCAATTCTATTTCCTCATCGTCACTTCTAATGATGATTACTATGACAAATGATGATGATTACTATGACAAATGATGATGATTACTATGACAATTGATGATGATTACTATGACAAATGATGATGATTACTATGACAAATGATGATGATTACTATGGCAATTGATGATGATTACTATGGCAATTGATGATGATTACTATGGCAAATGATGATGATAATGATAAGTATGATAAATGCAATAATATTAATTTTAAAATTTAATCATTTGAAACTCATAAACGATATTCCATAATCAGCTGATATTACTTCATGTACTTACTTAAAGTAATCAGCTGATATTACTTCATGTACTTACTTAAAGTAGTCGTAGTTTATTTCTTTTAAAAGCATCAATATCAAGATCTTCTTTTGTGTATTGACAGAAAGATTGTCCCTAAATCAACTCACTCACAACTCACTTTCAACAGAGAGAGAGATTGTCCCTTAAATCAACTCACTCCCAACTCACTTTCAACTCACTCTCATGAAATCCACATCAAACAGGCAGGAGCGCCGGGCCAGACAAACTGCAGGATTGGGGTTAAAGGTGAAACCACTCCAGTGGCGGAATAAATAAACATTCAAAAATCGCGATCACTCCAGCTAAACATTGGGGGGGTTGGGATATTTCTAGTATTTCTGCCTCTATTGATTTGTTGTATTGATAAGTTCCCTTGTACCCCCTTACCCCCAGATATCACAGCAGTGGTCCAAATATTAATGGTCCAATTATTGCTAATGATAAACCATATCGGTCACTGAAATATTCCAGGTCGGAGACGGGAAGGGAGGGGGGGGGGGTTAAACAGTGGTTCACATATTTTTGTATTATTTATTTTCATTATTTCACGACAGTCTTGGAGGGAAAACAAATGAAAAAGTTGGATCTATTTATAACATATATTGTAATACTTAAATATAAATTAATGTTAATTCATCAAAGATGTATTAAATATTTACATGAAAACTACTATTTAAGTCAATAGTCACTAATGACATAACAATTCAACATGGCTGACTCATGCCGTTTAATCGAGTAAACAGGTTAATAGTAGTGGACTTCTCAAACTTTTGAACGCAGCCATGTTCAATTAGTATAATAGACACTGAATTGTATATATATAACAATGAACTGTCTTATAAAACTGTTGACTGCCTACAAATACCACCGTCATCTGTTTGTAGGATATGTCGATTTTGTAGGATATGTCGTATCTGTGGGATATGTCGAATTTGTAGGATATGTCGTATTTGTGGGATATGTCGAATTTGTAGGATATGTCGATTTTGTAGGATATGTCGATTTTGTAGGATATGTCGAATTTGTAGGATATGTCGAATTTGTAGGATATGTCGATTTTGTAGGATATGTCGATTTTGTAGGATATGTCGATTTTGTAGGATATGTCGATTTTGTAGGATATGTCGAATTAGTAGGATATGTCGAATTAGTAGGATATATCGAATTTGTAGGATGTGTCGAATTTGTAGGATATGTCGTATTTGTGGGATATGTCGCATTCGTCATCACGTTCAAAATTTCTGGGAGTTTCATTCGTTAAATAAAACTTGCTCAAAGATACTTTGGATATTACTCCTCTTTGCAAATATCACAACTTCTGCTAACAGCTGACACTGTTTAGTTGACACTACATCTTTCGACTGGTGACTGGAGATCTAAACAACGCCTCATACATGTAAAGCTTTGCATTTAAAGGGATTTTTTAATAGCTAGGTCAAATAATCTTTTGTTTATGTCATACCTTTAACCTGGATAAGTGAAACTTTAGCCAAACTATTTTTTTGTAGAGTTACAGAACAAGTGAAACAAAAATATTGAATAGTCCCTACAGTGAGTTCTACATTGTACATTTGAAAAAAATCATGGTCACATTCTTGGTGATTTTAGATCTAATACTTATTGATTCAACATCTGTGTTGTATCTATGTCCAATGATAGTATCTGTGTTGTATCTATGTCCAATGACAGTATCTGTGTTGTATATATGTCCAATGATAGTATCTGTGTTGCATCTATATCCAATGATAGTATCTGTGTTGTATCTATGTCCAATGATAGTATCTGTGTTGTATCTATGTCCAATGATAGTATCTGTGTTGTATCTATGTCCAATGATAGTATCTGTGTTGTATCTATGTCCAATGATAGTATCTGTGTTGTATCTATGTCCAATGATAGTATCTGTGTTGTATCTATGTCCAATGATAGTATCTGTGTGGTATCTATGTCCAATGATAGCATCTGTGTTGTATCTATGTCAATGATATTATCTGTGTCCAATGATAGTATCTGTGTTGTATCTATGTCCAATGATAGTATCTGTGTGGTATCTATGTCCAATGATAGTATATGTGTTGTATCTATGTCCAATGATAGTATCTGTGTTGTATCTATGTCCAATGATAATATCTGTGTTGTATCTATGTCCAATGATAGTATATGTGTTGTATCTATGTCCAATGATAGTATATGTGTTGCATCTATGTCCAATGATAGTATCTGTGTTGTATCTATGCCCAATGATAGTATCTGTGTTGTATCTATGTCCAATGATAGTATATGTGTTGTATCTAGGTCCAATGATAGTATCTGTGTTGCATCTATGTCCAATGATAGTATATGTGTTGTATGTACTACACATGATAGTATCTGTGTTGTATCAGTGACAAAGGATAGCATCTGTGTTGTACCTATGACCAATGATAGTATCCGTGTTGTATCTATGACAAATGATAGTATCAATTTTGTATCTATGACAATTGATAGTATATGTGTTGTATCTGTGACAAATGATAGTATATGTGTTGTATCTGTGACAAATGATAATATTTGTGTTGTATATGTGACAAATGATAGTATATGTGTTGTATCTGTGACAAATGATAATATATGTGTTGTTATCTGTGGCAAATGATAGTATATGTGTTGTATCTGTGACAAATGATAACATCGGTGTTGTATCTGTGACAAATGATAACATCGGTGTTGTATCTGTGACAAATGATAGTATATGTGTTGTATCTGTGACAAATGATAACATCGGTGTTGTATCTGTGACAAATGATAGTATATGTGTTGTATCTGTGACAAATGATAGTATCTGAGCTGTATCGATGATACATTATATGAGTTTTCTGAGCCAACTTTCTAATCTGTGTCTGGTGTGATGTCTCTCTAACTATTTATTGATTAAAAGTCCATGTATTACGTTAATTAAAAACTAAACTGTTACGTAACATTGTGATCTATTTATAGCTGTAACTTTTTTTTTCTTTTTTTGTCGAATCTGTCAGACCTAAACTTGCATTGATCCATCAAGACGTGATATTTGTTTTATCAACAGCCGATTGGATGCAATCCATATCCAAAGATCATATCATTTTTTTATCTTGTACACTTGGCTATGCATAGATCAAGTCCAAGTAAAATTTAGCTTTTTATTCGTTAGAAGATTTTATGTGATTATCCTGAGGGCTAATTGTTGGATTAATTGTTTCCAAACTGTGACGCACGGAACCTGTGGTGGCTACATGCAAATCTAATATGGCTGCTGTTTTCAGACCATTTTAACCATTGTTTTAATATTAAGGTCAAATTTTTATAACGCAGTGGCTACGGTTACAGCCAAAACCATTATATTAGGGTATAAGGAACATGGCATATATATTTTTTTTTTCAGAATTTTTTTTTTCAGGATTAGGGTTAGGGTTAGGGATATGTTTAGGGTGTGGAGCAATATTATCTATGGCTGGTACCCGAAGTAAAAAAAAATACGGGTTCGGTCGGACCGAACCGTAGCCACTGCCTTTTTATAAATAAAGAAAATATATTCCGAGACGTGGACAAAATACTAAAAGAACAAAATCAAACATTGTTTACTAAATATAACTTAAACTGCGACATACGTCACTGAGACAATGTTCTATCATTGAAGCAGTTCTCCTAAACAAAATTACAATACTCCTAAACTAAAGAGCCTTTCTTATTAATGAAATAACAATACTCATAAACTAAATTACAATACTCCTGAACTGAATTACAATACTCCTGAACTGAATTACAATACTCCTAAACTAAACTAAATTACAATACTGCTAGACTAAATTACAATACTGCTAAACTAAATTACAATACTGCTCAACTAAATTACAATACTGCTCAACTAAATTACAAAACTGCCAAACTAAATTACAATACTGCCAAACTAAATTACAATACTGCTCAACTAAATTACAATACTGCTCAACTAAATTACAATACTGCTCAACTAAATTACAAAACTGCCAAACTAAATTACAATACTGCCAAACTAAATTACAATACTGCCAAACTAAATTACAATACTGCTAAACTAAATTACAATACTGCTAAACTAAATTACAATACTGCTAAACTAAATTACAATACTGCTAAACTAAATTACAATACTGCTAAACTAAATTACAATACTGCCAAACTAAATTACAATACTGCTAAACTAAAAAACAATACTGCTAAACTAAATTACAATACTGCCAAACTAAATTACAATACTGCTAAACTAAATTAGGATTCCTTTAAAATAAATTGATTCTACAATAATGTTTCCATGAATTGAATAGTTCGTAAACCGTAGAATACCTTATTAACGTTCATGCTAATAGCTATTACTGTAAGAGCCAAGTAGATAACTGTGATGATAACATGTTGTGACATGCGTTGTTTTTATCAAAATGAAGAAATCATGGTTTAAATTGACTGGAGCATTCTTTGTCAAGACAGGGTTTTTTTCTGTAATGTTTCACAAACTAAAATGACAAAGTCAGAATGTACATTGTTGATAAAATAGCCAAGTAAATGACTTCTACAAATACAGTATTTCATGGAGGGGATTAATATAGCGGCGTTCTACCATTTATTTTTCCAATCAACCCGATACAAGATTTATGATAATTTATTTTCTATTAACAGACTTTTTATCAATTTCTTTCGATCAACCCAATCAATCTAATCAATCAATCAATCAATACAATCAAGCCAATCAACCAACCAATTCAATCAATCCAATCAATCCAATCACTCTAATCAATCCAATCAATCCAATCAATCAATAAATCAAATCAATCCAATCAATCAATCCAATCAATCCAATCAATCCAATCACTCTAATCAATCCAATCAATCCAATCAATTAATAAATCAAATCAATCCAATCTAATTAACCAATCCTATTAATCAATCCAGTCAATCCGATCAATCAAATCAGTTCGATCAATCCAATCAATCAATTCAATCAATTCAATCAATTCAGTCAATCCAGTCAATCAAATCAGTCATTGGATCAAATAAACCCAAACAGTCAAACCAATCAATCAATCAAATCAATCAAATCAATCAAATCATTCAAATCAATCAAATCAGCCAATCCAATCAATAAAATCAAATCAATCAAATCAATCAAATCAATTAAATCAATCCATTCAATCCATTCAATCCAATCAATCCAATCAATCCAATCAATCAAATCTATCAATTCAATTAATCCAATCAATTCAATCAATCAAATCAATCAAATCAATCAATCCAATCAATCCAATTAATTCAATCAATCAAATCAATCAAATCAATCAATCCAATAAATCCATTAAAATCAAATCAATTAAATCAGTCCAATCAATCAATTCAATCAATTCAATCAATCCAATCAATCCAATCAATCCAATCAACTAATCCAATCAATTCAATCAATTAAATCAACCAATCCAATCAATTCAATCAATCCAATCAATCAATTCAATAAATCCATTTAATCCAATCAATTAAATCAGTCCAATCAAATCAATCCAATCAATACAATCAATCACTTCAATCAATCCAACCAATCCAGTCAATCCATTCAAATTAATCAATCCAATCAATCCAATCAATCCAATCAATCCAATCAATCCAATCAATCCAATCAATTCAATCAATCAAATCAACCAATCCAATCAATTCAATCAATCCAATCAATCCAATCAATCCAATCAATCAATCCAATAAATCCATTTAATCCAATCAATTAAATCAGTCCAATCAAATCAATCCAATCAATACAATCAATCACTTTAATCAATCCAACCAATCCAGTCAATCCATTCAAATTAATCAATTCAATCAATCCAATCAATCCAATCAATTCAATCAATCCGATCAATCAGTCCAATCAATCCAATCAATCCAATCAATCACTTCATTCAATCAAATCAATCAAATCAATCCAATCAATCACTTCAATCAATCCAATCAATCCAATCAATTAAATCAATTCAATCAATCCAATCAATCAAATCAATCCAATCAATTAAATCAATTCAATCAATCCAATCAATAAATCCAATCAAGAAATCCAATCAATCCAATCAATCAATCATTTTAATCAATCAATCCAATCAATCCAATTCATTGTAAGTAAAACAAAATTACGGGTACAAATAACCAGAAAGGGGGGGTAGTGATTACATAACACCTTTATTTGCCGTGTATATATATATATACACACATAGGTGAATAGACAGACTCACAGACTGATTGACAGACAAACAGATAAATAGATAGATAGATAGATAGATAGATAGATAGATAGATAGATAGATAGATAGATAGATAGATAGATAGATAGATTGATAAACATCATGTAGGGTAGGTGGATTGAGTGATTGTTGATTGATAATTTGATTGGCTAAATGAAAATACGTCACGAATTGATACGTCCCTGGTCTTACTAAAAGCCTTTTTTTTAAAAAAATAAAACTCTCTAACTGCGGTAGATACACATCTCTTGACACACACGGTCAAACACAACAAAAACTCACAAACACGCACGACGGGCTCAGGAACTAAACCTGGAGCACAATGACCATTGCATGACAAGTCACAGTTTGACCACCACAATACTGATTGATCGCCGTGGTAGAAACAGTCCGACCAGAGTCAAGTGATGGATTGTAAAGAAATTATGACACGGGCCTACACATGAAATAAAAACATTCATGTTAGAAATAAAAATTAGGGTGTAAAATAATAGAATCAGCTGCTCCATTCTGCAGTTTAGATTTGTGTAAATCTATTGATCTCATGGCGTGCATTTCACCTTGTGTGCACATCACCTGGTGTGCACAACACCTGGTGTGCACGTCACCCATTCAGTTGATTGTTTTTTTTCTACAGCCTGCTTATTTCAGTTTTTGTTTTTTACCTCTGAAAGGGAAACCTTATTCAATTGTTTAACGACCTTCTATTTATGACTTCAAAACACTAAATGTTGATATCGAAGACTCAATATCTGTTATCAATGAAACATCTCTAAGTAATATTGCAATAAACATATTGTGTAATATTTTTTATTGCTTGTATTAAGTATTAATTTGCCTGTAATGGTGAGATGTTGGTGTGTGAAGTCCCTGTAAGGATGAGATGAAATCTCTTAGATCCTATAAACCACTAATGGGACGTTTTTTATGGTGCCCTTCCTTCATCCCCACCGTTGCCGATAGTACAATTTTCCATGGAGGCACCACGGGAGATATATCAGGAACTTGAGCCAAGACCTGAAAAATTTTCCTTGGTTCGATCCCTTCAGGTCGACAGTCGAGCGCTCTACCGCACTACCATCCGTCCCCTTGTGAGATGTTGGTATCTTGATCTGACGTGAATGGGTCCTATTTGAAACGTGCCCTAGATTCATCCCCACCAGAGTCAAGTGCGCAGTAATTCATGGACCACTTGGTTGGTGTCTAGACTCACTAGGATTTGAACCTTAGCCAAAAGCAACGCGATTTCTTCTCACCTCATTTTGTAATACCAAGTAGTGCCAATATCAACAACAAGATTTGATTCCACATGTAATGTTATATATTTTTTTATTATTATTGTTAGCGGTAATAATTAATATTAAAATCAGATGATGTCAGACACTTCGTTTTCTCAATGAGTTCATCTTTTAAACATAATATTTAAGAATAACAGACGTTAAAATTTATATAATATGAAATTTTGTTTGTAAGGTTTATGACGCCTGTATGAGTCAGTTTAAATACCATGTAGGTTACGTCTGTCAGCATATCAAATTGTATGCATGACTTTCTCTTCACGTTGATTAAACAGAAAATGTATTAAACTTTATTAGACTGATCGAAACGTACGAACAATATTTTTTCACACCACTATACGTTCTCGCAACCATACGTTTACATAGCAATATGTTCACACCACTATACGTTCACACCACTATATGTTCACACCACTATACGGTCACGCCACTATACGTTGACACCACTATACGTTCACACCACTATACGTTCACACCACTATACGTTCACACAAAAATCGTTGACACCACTATACGTTCACACCACTATACGTTCACACCACTATAAGTTGACACCACTATACGTACACACCACTATATGCTCACACCACTATACGTTCACGCCACTATACGTACACGCCACTATACGTACACACCACTATATGCTCACACCACTATACGTCACATCACTATACGTTCACGCCACTATACGTTCACACCACTATAAGTTTACACAGTAATACGTTCACACCACTATATGTTGACACCACTATACGTTGACACCACTATACGTTCATGAAATAACTCGTCCACACAACAATACATCAACACATGCCTGTTGTGCAGGCTGTTTGACTGGTCATGAATTGTTCCTGTTGTGCAGGCTGTTTGACTGGTCATGAACTGTTCCTGTTGTGCAGACAGATTGACTGTTCATTTTATAATTAAGAAGTTATTATTCTCCTTGGCTAATATTTGATGTTTGTTTTACGTATCAAAATAAAAAGACTCAAAGACTTACTTGGTCTGCGACCTCACATCTCTGTTATCACTGTGTTATTACTATCTATGTTATCTTTATCTGTGTTATTACTATCTATGTTATGACTATCTGTGTTATCACTATCTGTGTTATCACCATCTATGCTACCACTGTCTATTTTATCAAGGAAAAGATAAAACAAATAACAAACGAAGAAGATTCCACAAACTACGCAAATATTTTTTTTTAAAACTAAGAAGAGTTTCAAAAACTGAGAAAAGAAAAACAAAGGGAAGACAATTAAAATTTAATTTTGCTGAAATAATTCACTTTTAAAAAGGTTGAACATCTTTGATGTTTTCGTTTCATTTAAGTTCTGATATACAGAATTTCATTGTAGTTCTGATATAGAGAATTTCACATTTGGATATTGTTAAATAATAAACTTTATAAATACAGAAAAACTGAATATTTGAAAATAGATTGAATGTCACAGTTAATCCACGCGTAGAAAAAAAAGTGCTATATTTTGCGCATAGTTTTTAATAAAACTAAAGTCTGTTAAATGGAATTTGATATGTAGTACATACATTGTACAATAGTATGTTACATACAAATTTTTTCATTTTCTAATCATAATGGTACATGTAACACATACTATATAGTAGTACTGTGTTATGTATATAACATTGGTTTTCAAAGCACACTGTTATTACAAGGAAGGACTATGCACTGTCTGATTCTATTTTCAAACTAGTCAGTCTGTACATTTCAGACCAGTGGTCCCCAACCTTTTTCTCGCCACGGATCGGTCGAAGTTTGATCATTTCACTGCGGCCCCGGGGGGGTGGACGTTGAGTATTAATATTTTATTTTGTTTTGATTTACAATGCTACTGCCGCTTACAGCCAAACAGTTCCAGGGTAACATCTCGTCCGTGGAAAGTCACACAAAGCCATCCAACGACTACAGTGTCCAACTCGAGATACTTAACGTTGACAACACTCTACCAAAGACCTGCTCTCTGTGACTGCAGTGTCCACCTCGAGGTACTAAACGTACACAACGCTCTACCAAAGACCTGCTCTCTGTGACTGCAGTGTCCACCTCGAGGTACTAAACGTACAGAACACTCTACCAAAGACCTGCTCTCTGTGACTGCAGTGTCCACCTCTAGATACTAAACACTTTACGAACCCGACTGGCTTGTTACCACAATATTTGACCAGATACTCTAGGAGTGTGAATAGAATTGAAGGTGTCGGCCACCGACGACTTTTGTATTGATCTTTGTTCTTTGATTGCTACTCGGCATTGATCCTCTTCATTCATTCATAATACATGGTCATTACAGGAATGGCAAGATTATATTGGGTGGGGTGGGGGGGGGAAGAGAGTATCCACTGTCTGACCAACTCACATATAGTTACTCTCTCAAATGTCAAAACATAAAATGTCACAACACCAAATGTTTGGCCTTTGATAAAATGTCACAACACCAAATGTTTGGCCTTTGATAAAATGTCACAACACCAAATGTTTGGCCTTTGATAAAATGTCACAACACCAAATGTTTGGTCTTTGATAAAATGTCACAACACCAAATGTTTGGTCTTTGATGAAATGTCACAACACCAAATGTTTGGTCTTTGATAAAATGTCACAACACCAAATGTTTGGTCTTTGATGAAATGTCACAAGACCAAATGTTTGGCCTTTGATAAAATGTCACAACACCAAATGTTTGGCCTTTGATAAAATGTCACAAGACCAAATGTTTGGTCTTTGATAAAATGTCACAACACCAAATGTTTGGTCTTTGAAGAAATGTCACAACACCAAATGTTTGGTCTTTGATGAAATGTCACAAGACCAAATGTTTGGCCTTTGATAAAATGTCACAACACCAAATGTTTGGTCTTTGATAAAATGTCACAACACCAAATGTTTGGTCTTTGATGAAATGTCACAAGACCAAATGTTTGGCCTTTGATAAAATGTCACAAGACCAAATGTTTGGCCTTTGATAAAATGTCACAACACCAAATGTTTGGTCTTTGATGAAATGTCACAAGACCAAATGTTTGGCCTTTGATAAAATATCACAACACCAAATGTTTGGTCTTTGATGAAATGTCACAAGACCAAATGTTTGGCCTTTGATGAAATGTCACAAGACCAAATGTTTGGTCTTTGATAAAATGTCACAACACCAAATGTTTGGTCTTTGAAGAAATGTCACAACAATTCAAATGGTTTGGTCTTTTTATAAAATGTCTGACAAGACCAAATGTTTGGTCTTTTGGATAAATGCCACAAACACCCAAATGTTTGGTCTTTGATGAAATGTCACAACACCAAATGTTTGGTCTTTTGATAAAATGTCACAACACCAAATGTTTGGTCTTTTTGATGTAAAATGTCACAAGACCAAATGTTTGGCCTTTTGATAAAATGTCACAAGACCAAATGTTTGGCCTCTTGATAAAATGTCACAACACCAAATGTTTGGTCTTTGATGAAATGTCACAAGACCAAATGTTTGGCCTTTGATAAAATGTCACAACACCAAATGTTGGGTCTTTGATGAAATGTCACAAGACCAAATGTTTGGCCTTTGATAAAATGTCACAAGACCAAATGTTTGGTCTTTGAAGAAATGTCACAACACCAAATGTTTGGTCTTTGATAAAATGTCACAACACCAAATGTTTGGTCTTTGATGAAATGTCACAAGACCCGCCCAAACAACTGAATTTAGCCAACATGGCGGGGGTTTATTTTATCAAGACAATGTACACAAATGACGTTGCTGTAGAGAGCTGTGAACTTGTTGGTACTTAATTTAAAAAATGTGTGATGGATGCTGACAAATACTGTGTTTATTTGTTGTATTGTATAGACGTTGATAAATATTACACATCATTAATAAAGGACATTGTACAGTCAATATACAGTCAATGTACAGTCAATATACAGTCAATATACAGTCAATATATCGTCAATATCAAGTCAATATACAGTCAATATACAGTCCATGTACAGTCAATATACAGTCAATATATCGTCAATATACAGTCAATATATCGTCAATATACAGTCGATGTACAGTCAATATACAGTCAATGTAAAGTCAATATACAGTCAACGTACTATAAAGGTCATACTGTTCCAGATAAAAGTCATAAAACGTTGAAACAGTTATACACAGTCATACAACCTTACTTGACCCTATTTCTGTATAAAATGATAAGTCAGGTTTGTTCAAATCTCGGATCTCGCCATCCGGAAAACTGACGTCAAATTACATTTATTGACCACTGGTGCATAAAGAAAAGTTAAACTATTTTTATTTTTTGGTTCATTTATAGATAGGTTTTAACCTTTGATCTTACAGATGAGTTCACTTTCACCTATTTGAATGTCATTGATTTCAATTTAAAGTGGAATTTATTTGTTTCTCATAAAGATTACTATGTTAGACAGTCACAGTATGTAGAATCTGACCCAACACTGACCAGCCAGTCATTGTATGTTGAGTCTGACCCAACACTGACCAGCCAGTCACAACATGTTGAGTCTGACCCCAACGCTGACCAGCGAGTCATTGTATGTAGAGTCTAACCCAACACTGACCAGCCAGTAACAACATGTAGAGTCTGACCCAACACTGACCAGCTAGTCATTGTATGTAGAGTCTGACCCAACACTGACGAGCCAGCCACAACATGTTGAGTCTGACCCAACACTGACCAGCCAGTAACAACATGTAGAGTCTGACCTAACACTGACCAGCCAGTCATTTTATATAGAGTCTGACCCAACGCTGACCAGCCAGTCATTGTATGTAGAGTCTGACCCAACACTGACCAGCCAGTCATTTTATATAGAGTCTGACCCAACACTGACCAGCCATTTATTGTATGTAGAGTCTGACCCAACACTGACCAGCCAGTTATTGTATGTTGAGTCTGACCCAACACTGACCAGCCAGTCATTTTATATAGAGTCTGACCCAACACTGACCAGCCAGTCATTTTATATAGAGTCTGACCCAACGCTGACCAGCCAGTCATTGTATGTAGAGTCTGACCCAACACTGACCAGCCAGTCACAACATTTGAGTCTGACCCAACACTGACCAGCCAGTCATTTTATATAGAGTCTGACCCAACACTGACCAGCCAGTCATTTTATATAGAGTCTGACCCAACACTGACCAGCCAGTCATTTTAAATATAGAGTCTGACCCAACACTGACCAGCCAGTCATTTTATATAGAGTCTGACCCAACACTGACCAGCCAGTCATTTTATATAGAGTCTGACCCAACACTGACCAGCCAGTCATTGTATGTAGAGTCTGACCCAACACTGACCAGCCAGTCATTTTATATAGAGTCTGACCCAACACTGACCAGCCAGTCATTTTATATAGAGTCTGACCCAACACTGACCAGCCAGTCATTGTATGTAGAGTCTGACCCAACACTGACCAGCCAGTCACAACATGTTGAGTCTGACCCAACACTGACCAGCCAGTCATTTTATATAGAGTCTGACCCAACGCTGACCAGCCAGTCATAACATGTTGAGTCTGACCCAACACTGACCAGCCAGTCACAGCATGTTGAGTCTGACCCAACACTGACCAGCCAGTCATAACATGTTGAGTCTGACCCAACACTGACCAGCCAGTCATTTTATATAGAGTCTGACCCAACACTGACCAGCCAGTCATTTTATATAGAGCCTGACCCAACACTGACCAGCCAGTCATTTTATATAGAGTCTGACCCAACACTGACCAGCTAGTCATTGTATGTAGAATCTGACCCAACACTGACCAGCCAGTCACAGCATGTTGAGTCTGACCCAACACTGACCAGCAAGTCATTGTATGTAGAATCTGACCCAACACTGACCAGTCAGTCACATCATGTTGCGTCTGACCCCAACACAAAACATTCGCGAGCAAAAAAATAATTAATAAAAATAAATATATTTTAACACATTAATTTCTAGCATCTGGTCTTCAGATATATCTATCAAAGTTTGCCAGCACCTTATGTTTTGATTGATAGTTACTTTCATCTTCTTTGTTTCTGTCATAATTGTTTTGGCCGCCTTCTTGGCAATACCTGCCACCTCTGATGTACAAGGGTCATTCCATGTCAACTCAACCAGTGGTGTTCACCCGACCCCCTTAGATCTTCCTGAAATTTTCAGGGCATGTGGTACATTCAAAGTTGAGTGATTCCTGAAAATTTCAGGCCATTTGGTCAAAAACTTTCTGAGACATGATTTTTTTAATTTTTAGGGGTAGTCGCGAGTGCGCGTGACATTTACATTTTCGCGATATTTGAACGTGATTATTTCAAAAACTAAAAGAGGTATCAGGCTGAAATGTTCAGTATTTACTCATTGTTTTGTCCTAAGTTAAATGATGTATTTATCTTAAGTGTAGCTTGCACACAGAATGCCCTAAAAATTTCCAAACATTGCACTTCAGACAGTTTTCATCAATATTTGACCCGGTATAGCCAAGAACCTATAAGACATGAAATGATGTTTGTTATACAATTAGTAAGTACCATATATGTGTTTATTATTTTGATAGAGAATTCCTGTTAATCAATAATAGTGTACTCATGGTGGGCCCCTTTAAGCATCATGGTCATCCATTTTTGCACTTATTGCGACCCCCAGATGACCATGTGGACAGTAATTCACACTTTTCATATTTTGCACACTTGTTAACCTTGGCAAGTACTAGCTATGGTGAAAATTTCATGATGGTGTCTTAACGCCTTCTTGGTGAAAAATTGCATGAAATTGCATGATTATACACTATTATTGAATATTGCGTAGCGAATATTTCAAAAACTAAAAGAGGTATCAGGCTGTGATTTTCAGTATTTACTCATTGTTTTATCCTGAGTTGAATGATGTATTTATCTTAAGTGTAGCTTGCACACAGAATGCCCTAAAAAATTCCAAACATTGCACTTCAGACAGTTTTCATCATTATTTGACCACGCACGCTACGGGCCTCATTAACGTGTATTATGGTAAATCAGCAAATGTCAATCAAATTTTATGAAAAATACAGTTAGTTTTAAGTACAAAATCAAATTACAGATTGTTTTTATCAACCATACAAGCAACCATGCAAGGCGGATATCAGCGCATGCTCATTATGCTGCCGATGCAGTTAACTGATGGTATCTTATCTATGTACACACAGTCCTACTATCAAACTGTTTATCAGTAATAATTTTCATGTGTTATATACATGTAAAATGTAGTTGATGTTTAATCACCCGTAGGATTCTCCGTAGTACGAAAGTTAAAATGTGATGGAATTTATACGTTACATCAATGAAAATGAAGGAAAATTATCTCGATTTAATTTCACTTACATGAAACAAATTTAAATGTTTTTTAACTCTTAATTTATAATTATAAATTATTGCATTTTATACATTGTTTATACACTGAATTAGTGTACAAATTGTGTACTGAATTAGTATTCATATAGTGTTCTATTTTAGTGTACATTTTGTGTTCTAAATTAGTGAACATTTTGTGCACATTATAAAGGAATACGCCATCTCTTAAACGAATAGCATAATAGTAATTGGCCTTTTAGTATTCTCTCACTATAATGATCATTTACAAGTTACTGGCAAGATACGGATTATGTCTTGTAAGTGTTGAGTGTTAAGTTGAGAGGTGGCAAGTGGTGGGACAATCTAGCCCATTATCAGAAAAATACAAACCATCATGCCGGATTTTATACTAAACCACAGATGCAGGATTTTATACTTCACCATCCATGCAGGAAAATAATATGTTAAAATGTCACTTTGCATATAGCAAATCTATAATATAAACATGTGACGAGTAATTTTTTGAAAAACACAATTCATCTCCCAACATTTTGACACAAATATTTCTTTGTTTTATCTATCGGCGTGTGTTCTTGTAGTACCACTGACATGTCAGCCTCTATCATTGTGTCTGTATGCAGGGCCGAATTTACAGATAGGCCGACTAGGCCAGGTCCTAGGTGCCTTGTGAAATAAGGGGCCCAAAAATGTTGAGATGTACACAAAAATAAAAAAAAAAACTTGGCAATATTTTTTGAGTTTTTAAAATAGAGCCTGGAATTTTTGTTGGCCTAGGGCCTCTAAAATTGTAAATCCGGCCCTGTCTTTATGTTGTGATGTGTTTATAGACATATGATTGTGTTGTATGTATAGACATCTGATTGTGTTTATAGACATATGATTGTGTTGTATGTATAGACATCTGATTGTGTTTATAGACATATGATTGTGTTGTATGTATAGACATCTGATTGTGTTTATAGACATATGATTGTGTTGTATGTATAGACACCTGATTGTGTTTATAGACATATGATTGTGTTGTATGTATAGACACCTGATTGTGTTTATATATCGACAAATGATTGTGTTGCATGTATAGACATCTGATTGTGTTTATAGACTTATGACTGTGTTGTATGTATAGACACCTGATTGTGTTTATATATTGACAAATGATTGTGCTGCATGTATGACAATTGATTGAGTTATACTTATCGAACGGTAACTGCTTTGTTCCATCATGTAAAACATCATTTCCCCTGTCAAATACAGCAAGTTTTGTCTGAAGTAATAAATCAAAGTTCTGAATCGCCAACCCATCATCATCACATACAAAAAAGCCAAACACAAAAACACAACACCACCATTGACTAAAACATAAAGATCTATCTGGCAACTTCTTTCAGATGAAGCGACATTTTCACGTCTGCTGTTTCTTTTATTGACACACACACACAAAAAACAACAACAACTGAAAGCCTCATTGGGATTCGAAGCCTCTGCTAATGGTTTTTAACGAGGCGCCTGTTACATTCTCTGAGAGCAAATATTTACTGAACGGGGCTGTCATTTTTTTTTGCTGGCAGACGACAGAAAAATGAGGTTGCCTTGACCTTCGCTAATTTCTGAACATGTCCGGGAAACATTTGGAGCACACACAAACACAAAATTAAAAAAAAAACCGAGAGCTATGCGAAAACTTACAATATGACGTAATGAGGAGCTCTTTGATGTTGGAGAAACAAATGGAGTGCCAATGGCCAGCTAGTAAACTAGTAAGAAAATCTAAAGATTTATTTATTATTTTTACAGTAGAAATGGAAATTGTAACATTTTACCACAAAGTCATTGAAAACAGTAATATATAATACATTTTATTTTTGAATTTTTTTTAAACATATTTTAATAGATAAACAACCTGTTGCTGTTAGTGTTTTTTTTTAATTAATTGATGCTCTAAAGATTAGCCAGATATTTATTATATATACACACATCATCTTTTTACTGAAATTTTTTTATCTTTTGTTAAACCTTGATCATTTCTGCCATCGATTGAAGTAATTTTGGTCACAATACATCAGGGTCGCTTTATCATATAGGCACAGTAGGCACTGTGCCTAGGGCCTACGGACTTTTCAAGGGCCTACGAAAGCCAGAACGGCAAATAAGTGCCGGTGCATTCTTGAAAAAATATTTAAAAATGAGATCGGGGAGGGCCTACGACTTTGAAAGTGCCTAGGGCCTACGATGACCTTAAAACGGCCCTGCAAAACATACCTTCACTCTTTTATTTTAATAGGTTAACATTATTGTCATTAAGTGTTATTTAGGTATAATTTAAAACGCTATAAAGAAACTTAATTTTTTGGCAACAGTTTTTCTATAAACAACTTTACAAGGGGTGTTTTGAATAAACTGTTAGTTGTTAGCTATGTCAAGTTCCCAACCAGGAAACACAACTCCCCCCCCCCCTCATAAATTCTAATAACTGGAGTATCTCTTTCACACCCCCACCCCCTCCATTTCCTCAAAAAAATGTTCAGCTTCTTTGCAGCGAAATAATAAATAAAAATATATTTCCCTAAGTTTTGTTGAAGACACAATTTGATTTTTTTTCACACGGAATGGCAATGTGCGAGTGTGTGTGTGCGTGTGTGTGTGTGTGAGAGAGAGAGAGAGAGAGAGAGAGAGAGAGAGATTACATTTCTTACAGTTTGTACTTGTTTACAACCAATTTATTGCTCGGCTTGGCATGAGATCAATACATAACAAAACAAACATTACACGTGTCCTGGTTGGGGTCTTGACATGACAACTAACAGTTTATTCATAACACCCCTTGTAAAACTGTTTATAGAAAAAGTGTTGCCAAATTATTAAGTTTCTACCGTACATGCATATTAAATGTTTTAATATATGAGCTCCGTATATAACAAAGCAAACATCACATGTGTAGCCTCTACTGTACATACAATTTTTAATGTTTTAATACTAACATAATTAATAATAAATACAAAATGTTTTCATGTGTAGAATAAAACGCAGTCCAACGGCTTCAGCTAAACAGTAATTAACGTCAATGTAAAAATGTTAGTGATAGTGACACTAAATTCCATCGATTTTTATGACATGCAGTCTCAATTAGACCCAAATATCTATGTCTACATTCAAACAAAATATCTGCCTGAAGACGTTTCCTTGTATTAGTCTAATTTGTTTTTTGTAAAGTCATTTGTAATGTTGTACCAACAACAAAATCTCACTCTGTTGCTTTTGAACACCAAACGAAACGATTCATTACATTAAGTCTGTGTGAAAAAATATTCTATAACGTCTGTGACATTATTTATTGCATAAAATCTGTGAAACTATTAAATCCATAATATCTTTAAATCTATATATTCCATAAAATCTGTGAAACTATTATTCCATAAAATCTGTGAAACTATTATTCCATAAAATCTGTGAAACTATTTATTCCATAAAATCTGTGAAACTATTTATTCCATAAAATCTGTGAAACTATTTATTCCATAAAATCTGTGAAACTATTTATTCCAAAAAATCTGTGAAACTATTTATTCCATAAAATCTGTGAAACTATTTATTCCATAAAATCTGTTAGTTGTCAATGTCTGTATCCAATAGGAGTCAATACAAAATGTCGGCTCGTCCTTACACTAGCCCAGGTTGTTAAATTTAATCGCATAAATGTTTTTAATATATATATATATATATATTTCAAGTCATTAATTTGATACAAATAAACTATATTTAGTTTTCAATCTAGTTATAGTAAGCAAAGCCTCGGTATCAAATATCAGACGATAAATGATATCTTAATGGGAAATATTGGATAACTTATTGTTCGGTATTTTTTACATGAAAATAAAAAAAAAACATACCTGAATAAATGTTTATATTTAAATGCAGATTTCACTGTTTCCTAATTAAAAATATATTTACAAAAATTTGTATAACACGATCTGTAGCCTTTTTTTTTAAATATACAATTTTATCGATTTAAGACAACTAAGTAAAGCTCTAAGACATAACAGGAACCATAACCCACGCTAGTATATGCACAAACAAACGCTAACGGTGCGTGAGAATTACTTCCCTTAGAACACCTCAACCTCAAAAAAGCGAAAAAAAAAATGTTCAAAGTGAAATTATTTCTTTTTTTTTTTTCAACCTCTATCGACTTCCTTATCCTTGTTCCCAGATTTCATGGTTTTTGTTGTTTGTTTTTAACGAAAACTGTGAAAATACCATGATACTTGAAGTGGGTAGTGACTACATTGTTTAAATATTATGTTAACTTTGACACATTCAGGTTAGTGAGTGAAATATGAGCTTTATGTAAATTATAGCAGTAAACACGCACACACACACACACATATATATATATATATATATATATATATATATAAATAAAATATATATATATATATATATATATAGAGAGAGAGAGAGAGAGAGAGAGAGACAGAGAGACAGAGAGACAGATAGATAGATAGATAGACAGACAGACAGACAGACAGACAGACAGACAGACAGACAGATAGACAGACAGACAGATAGATAGACAGACAGACAGACAGATAGATAGATAGATAGATAGATAGATAGATAGATAGATAGATAGATAGATAGATAGATAGATAGATAGATAGATAGATAGATAGATAGATAGATAGATAGATAGATAGATAGATAGATAGATAGATAGATAGATAGATAGATAGATAGATAGATAGATAGATAGATAGATAGATAGATAGATAGATAGATAGATAGATAGATAGATATAGATGTGTATATATAATCAATTTTTTTTTACTTTGAGATAGTTTACATTATTATTTAAATAGTAATAGTCACAATAGTAGTGATAGTAACAATAAATCAAAATCATACTGAGCAGCTTTCATAATGTCAGTTATTTTAAAGATATTGAAACATTCACATTAAGATAATAGAAAAGTACACCTTTCAAGTAATTCATAATGAAGTGAACTTGATGCACCATATGTATTAGCACAATGAGCTAAGCTTGATGCGACACATGTATTAGCACAATGAACTAAGCTTGATGTGACACATGTATTAGCTCAACGAACTAAGCTTGATGCACCATATGTATTAGCTCAATGAACTAAGCTTGATGCGACACATGTATTAGCACAATGAACTGAGCTTGATGCGACACATGTATTAGCACAATGAACTGAGCTTGATGCGACACGTGTATTAGCACAATGAACTAAGCTTATATGTATGTATGTGCAAGTGTGTGCATGTGTCTGTGTGTGTTTACAGACATAATCATCCATTTTTTTTTTTAATAAATGTGAAGTTTACTTGAACAGATCAAAATCGTTCTTTCCAAACGTTCGGAGAAAATCTCAATTTGATTGAAATATTTTTTTTCCCATTAAAACGCATGAAATGTTCATTAATTTTAACCGAAGCTTCCACCAGATCCCCCCCCCACCCCCCTTCCATTCACGTTCACTAATCAGCCGACTGCTTCCGTCTTACAATTGCTGGGATTCTGTAATTGGCATGGGAGTTCTTCAAGTCAGTCTCTATTTATGAACATTCTGAACATTCAACTTGCACTCGTTGTGGCGAGCCAACCATTTGAAGAATACGTTCAACTAGGCTAAGTTCACTTCATTTATTTATTTATTTATTGCCTCGAACTATCACTTCTACTGCATCATCAAGTCCTCTACTTTATTTTGATCTTTCAACTGTAGTCTCAGTATCAAAATAGTCGCATTGTTTGAGTGCAGCAAGGCTACCTAGTGGTTGGTTAATTAAGGAAGGGACTATATATATATATATATATATATATATATATATATATATATATATATATATATATATATATATATATATTTCATAGAGTAAAGCGATCTTTTTTTTCTTTGTACCATTGGAGGTGGGCTATTTGATTTCACTTGATTTTTGATGTGACATCTTCCCATCCCCACATTAGTGTCATATCAAACAGTACAGTCTTCACTTAACTATGAAAGTGTGTGTGTGCGTGTGTGTGTGTGTGTGTGTCTGTCTGTCTGTCTGTCTGTCTGTGACTGTCTATAAGTGCCGTGAGAGTTTACTTATGTGTGCTCACGTTGTGACTATAACGTTCATTTGACCATTTCAACCAAAACCATTAAATTGTAATTATTAAACAGTAAAAGTATTTAACAGCATAAATATTTAACAGTAATGTATTAAACATTAAAGTATTAAACATTTAAAGTATTAAACAGTAACATACCACTGTGATTGATGAAACAAAGACATATAGACAGAAGTGCTATAAAGTCATATAAACAACAGTGCTATAAAAAGGTCTCCATGCCAATAAACCAAATTAAAAGCCAAGTAAATAAAATCATAAACAAACAATAATATAATTCAACTTTGATTGAGTGTATGAATAAATTTTACAGAAATATATGCACCTTATTCAACACAGCATATGATAATGACATACTCATACACTCTTATGGTGATCAAACATGGATTAGGGTCGTATACAAGGACCCAGGGGTGCAGAAAGAAAATGCGTTTTTTTTAAAGAGACAGATTTAATAAGGATACAAGGGTAAGATGTAAGGGGTTTTGTATGACTCGGTGCGCCGCTGTTAGAGCTACCTTGATGGTAGTACTGAAAACATACACAGATAAACTCACAAACAGAGCGAAACACAAACACAAGCTCAGAAACAGAGCGAAACACAAACATAAGCTCAGAAACAGAGCGAAACACACACACAAACTCACAAACAGAGCGAAACACACACACAAACTCAGAAACAGAGCGAAACACAAACACAAGCTCAGAAACAGAGCGAAACATACACACAAACTCACAAACAGAGCGAAACACACACACAAACTCAGAAACAGAGCGAAACACAAACATAAGCTCAGAAACAGAGCGAAACACAAACACAAGCTCAGAAACAGAGCGAAACACACACACAAACTCGCAAACAGAGCGAAACACACACACAAACTCACCAACAGAGCGAAACACAAACATAAGCTCAGAAACAGAGCGAAACACAAACATAAGCTCAGAAACAGAGCGAAACACACACACACAAACTTAAAAAAATGAAATACAAGTACAAAAATTATGTGACAGATATGATAACATTGTTGATATTAAAAAAATGACTTTTAAAAGGAATATTTTACCAACTTACTATCGAAGACATTGTCAATGATAATTGTTTAGTCAGAAGCATTCTTCTATACAAACTTTATTAAACACATCTATATAGATTGTAGTTAATATAGGTAATCTTGACTCAGAGGATAGTATAGGATTAGTAAGGAACCTTTGTTTATCTCTGAGATCATATAAACAACTAATGAGTTTTGTAGTGCCCTTCTTTCATACCCATCATAGCCAATAGTTCAATGACCATGGACGCACCACGGGCAAGGCCGTACCCAGGATTTTGTTGGGGGGGGGGGCTGTGCGGAGAATTTTATATAAGAGAAAATTGGAACACAATGATAAAGAAGTATATTTTATAATAAATTTGATTTTTAGAATTAATTTGGGGGGGGGGGGGAGACTGCAGCCACCTAGCCCCCCCCCGGTACGGCCCTGACCACGAGGATATAGGCTGAATGCGCCTGGAGTTAAATCTGCAACGACATATTCGATCAGTTTACCAAATATTAAAAGAAAGTAAACAATGAATGAAGTATTGAAGTCACGGGGAGACTATTCCAATTGGTGTGAAGTCCGGGGTATATGTAATATAGTAAAGATCTAAAAATACAGAACACGGAAAGACAAACTTCTACGAACAAAGATATAAAAAATAAATACCACAAAGAAGCGGATTGATGTCGTCTGAGGCCCAGAAGAAAATTGAGAGAATAGTTGTATAAAAAGTTTCAAATTTCAAGGGGCCCTTCTAAATAGGGAGCATAGTGCTCGTGTCCTGTGTGCCCACCATGGGTTACCGTCATTTATTCCGCCCCATACATCAAACACAAATACACAAACTCTCCCCCCCCCCACACACACAGATATTTACTCCAACATTCATACACACACACACACAGACAAACACGCAGAGACAAACACACACAAACAAACGTAAACCAAGCAAAAAAATATTTTCTAATTCAGCAAGTTTCCCATTACGTTATGTTCTGTAATGATATTCGCAGCCATTAGAACAGAGTCTTTTCAGAAAAATATCCAAAAAAAAAAAACCACAACGATTGATTTGTGTACGTCTGCTGATGAATGGCTTGCTGGGTAATAATTTGAAACACAGAAATGAGATAAAAGAAATCAAAGTACACCTTCAGGTTAACGTTAGACATGTTCAATAGGACTCTAATAATATAATTTAATTGCAGAATGTAGAGTGTTGAGAATTTAAGTCTCTTGTTAACTTTGTCTTTGTGTACTGTCCAAATCAAAAACTTTTGTTAAAATTGTAATTGTTGTCTGAAAGATTAATTTATATTTTCTAACAACGTTGTAAGGAATTATGTATTTAGTTTCATCACTTGCTTCTTTGACTAAATGCATTTTTTGGTTATGTATTAATTTAAAAAAACACATAAATTTATATATGAGAAATAATAGATGTTACAGTAGAATAAGGTGCCATCTTTTGGACTCTCCAGCTAACATTAACCGATTTGTGACAGCTGTACCTGACGAAACCCTGGCTATACGCTGCTCTCACAGATATAAACAGATATATGTTAAAACTATAAACGGATATGTGTTGGAACCAGTGGTCGATTAAAGGAAAAAGCAGTGCCGGGGGTGAAAAAAATTCTGCACAGCCATTGTTTCAAACCCGGCAGGGATATATTAGCTAAATCGAGCCCTATTTGGTATTATAAACAGATTAGGGCAAAAGTAAACGGTCACGAAATGTAAACAAAGTATGGGTGGAGATGTTTAACAAGCTTGTAATGTAAATCAGTTATAACTGTAAATGTAAATCATACATACCCCGCACGTAGTTAAACTCCTCAATCAGAACATCACCAGTAAAATGTAATCAATGAATCAATAGGAAACAAATAATGTAAACTTCCTTCATTAGGAAACAAATAATGTAAACTTCCTAAGTATGGAACAGATATTGTCAACACACAAAAAAATAATTAAGATTTTTTTTTTTACTAAAATAATAAATAAAATCAATATAAAAACATGATCCAAATTTGTGTTAATCGATCCGCCTGAATTCTAAATTATGGCCCCCTCAGTTTTTGTCATAGTTCATGTGGTAAGATCCTCCCCCGGATCGGCATCGTGTCT
This sequence comes from Bulinus truncatus, assembly GCA_021962125.1. Classification (NCBI taxonomy): domain Eukaryota; kingdom Metazoa; phylum Mollusca; class Gastropoda; family Planorbidae; genus Bulinus; species Bulinus truncatus. Next base: position 1,480,906 of record JAGDYQ010000146.1, on the reverse strand, counting down.
CAGAGAGTCAGGGTCAGACTGAAGCGCGCTCCAGACGTCAACTTCTCCACCAAACTCTGTGCGACAGCCGCGATTTAATCAAAACCTATTAGAAGAAAATTTCATCTGAATGAGAGAAACATTACCGTATCGACTCTTTGTATGTGCGAGTATCGAATCCAAAAAGAGAAAAAATAAAATCACTCGGAAAACGCCAAGTAGAGAGAAGGTCACACTTGAGATATCTTCGCTTCCTTTTTATGAAATCGATTCCTCTCACTTCTAAGGGAGAGAATTATTAAAAAGAGATATAGAAAAAAAAATAGGTATGATAATTATAACCGTACACAAAAATGTAGTCGAAATTATTTATTTTTTTTGTTCGCTCCTGAGAGATATGGCGAGTATCGACAATTAAAACACGAATACGGTGATTCAACGTTCGAGTCAAAAATTTCTTCAAAGTGACAAAGTTACGAAAATAAAATAAACTTTCGAAAAAAAAAAGCAGGCCGGCGCTGATCAACTTCTGTTGCCACGTATTATCACCCCGCCAACACCGCGCGCTGTGCCGACACCGTTCTCGGGGGTTGGGGGAGTTGGGGCGGGGGGGGGGGCTGGTCGCGGTACCGCCAATCGTGGAAGTCATCGTGGTTTGGTGGGTGGGGGCGCGGGGGGGAGGGAGGGTGCGGTATAAAACAGCGACCAGACTGTGTATGGGTATGTCTGGACTGACCTGTGTGATATAATCACGCATCGAAACTAATAATATACTATGACAGTATTAGTTGATGTTTAAACCTTTATGAGATCAATATTTGTACAATGTTTAGTTGACGCATCCATTAATTGCTCCAAATCAATTAAAAAAAGATCTGTTCATGAATTACACAACTGTTAGTAATAGTCAGAAAGAATATACTATACTAATAGCGCTCTGGGTTCTGCGTTAAATCGAAAGTAAAGAATTAAAATTATAATACAACAGTATTCCAGTTTAAAATACAATAATGAAAAAATGGGATCTGCCCGAAACCTAAAATAACCTAGCCTACCGATCAAGCCTAACGGGGTTTAACTCTATGCAAAGGTTTTTTAAGGGTACAGCTGGTCATCTAGTCTAATAATATTATAGCGATTTTGGGTTCTGCGTTAAATCGAAAGTAAAGAATTAATACAACAGTATTCCAGTTTAAAATACAATCATGAAAAAATCGGATCTGCCCGAAACCAAAAAATAACCTAGCCTACCGATCAAGCCTAAGGGGATATAACTCTATGCAAAGGTTTTGCAGGGTACAGCTAGTAAATAAATATTAATTGGATTATCCTATAATTCAATATGTACTGCTAACGTCTGCTAAAATTACAAAGGTATTCGCATTTTTTAGTAATGTTTATATTGTGTGTGTGTGGGGGGGGGGTCGAAAATAAGGGCTTCGAGATAAATCCGAAAGTATAGCATAGGCGAGAGAAATAGTGGAAGATGCATAGACTAACTCAATCATGCTAAAGCGTGCAACAACTCTTTCTCTCACTCACTTTCTCTCTCTCTCTCTCTCTCTCTCTCTCTCACTCTCTCTCACTCTCTCAACTCTCTCTCACTCTCTCAACTCTCTCTCACTTCTCTAACTCTCTCTCACTTCTCTCACTCTCTCACTCTCTCTCACTCTCTCTCTCTCTCACACACACTTTCTCTCTCAACTCTCTCTCATTTCTCTCACTCTCTCTCTATCTTTCACTCTCTCTCACTCTCTCTCACTCTCTCAACTCTCGCTCATTTCTCTCAATCTCTCTTACTCACTCTCTCTCACTCTTTCACTCTCTCTCACTCTCTCTCACTCTCTCTCACTCTCTCTCACTCTCTCAACTCTCTCTCATTTCTCTCACTCTCTCTTACTCACTCTCTCTCACTCGCTCCCACTCTCTCACTCTCTCTCTCTATCTTTCAATCTCTCTCACTCTCTCTCACTCTCTCAACTCTCCCTCATTTCTCTCAATCTCTCTTACTCACTCTCTCTCACTCTTTCACTCACTCTCTCTCTCTCACTCTCTCAACTCTCTCGTTTCTCTCACTCTCTCTCACTCTCTTTCACTCTCTCTCTCACTCTCTCTCACTCTTTCAACTCTCTCATTTCTCTCACTCTCTCTTACTCACTCGCTCCCACTCTCTCACACTCTCTCACTCTTTCACTCTCTCTCACTCTCTCTCACTCTCTCAACTCTCTCTCTCTCATTTCTCTCAATCTCTCTTACTCACTCTCTCTCACTCTTTCACTCTCTCTCACTTTCTCACTCATTCTCTCTCATTTCTCTCAATGTCTCTTACTCACTCTCTCTCACTCACTCTCTCCCACTCTCTCACTCTCTCTCTCACTCTTTCACTCTCTCTCTCACTGGCTCCCACTCTCTCTCTCTCTCTCACTTTCTCTCTCACTCTCTGTGTCACCGTCTCTACTGTATCTCTACTTCTCTCTATCTCAGTGAGAGTGTCTTGTCTGACTGTCCACTACTGTAGTGATTCTCAACTGTTCATTCCAAAGATCCATTCGTTTGACGCTCGAGGAATTTGTATCAAGCATTGGGGGAAGGGGGGGGGGGGAGGGGACGGTTTGAAATCAAGAGTGCCATTGAAACAGAAACATGTATCCCAGAATGACCTCCATTCACGAAAGAAAATTCACGGCATCTTGGTTGGCAATCTGCAATAACTTGAATAGTTGTCAGTCATTGTCATTTCATTCTTTTCATTCATTCACTTGGCTTCACGTAACAGTAGTGCTCAGCAGACCACTTTGAAGATGCTTCACGTAACACTAGTACTCCACAGACCACTTTGAAGATGCTTCACGTAACACTAGTACTCCGCAGACCACTTTGAAGATGCTTCACGTAACACTAGTGCTCCGCAGACCACTTTGAAGATGCTTCACGTAACACTATAAGCTCCACGGATCACGGGCTTAGAATCACTGATCTATTCTCCCTATTGTCTGATCGATAACTAATCTGTCCACAAATACCTGGAGCAGAAGTTTATTGAATACCTTGTTACTTAAGAGATTTAATAGTAAGTGTGGTACTGTGTAGAAAAAAAAGAATGGTGTATTGCTTGTTGTTCGTATTTTTTGTTGTTGTTGTTTTGAAAAGTAATATAGGTCTGTCGCAGGATGGGGGGCCCCGTTGCTTTCACATTAATCAATATCATTTTCTGCTACTACTATGGGGCGAATTAAAGGGTAGTGAGGCAGTTGGGCTCCATGTACTTTAGTCTTCACTTATTGGGTAGGCGTCAGACTGTACGTTGGTCTATTGTACTTTAGTACAATGGTTACAATAATTGTCGTGCTCTATAAGAGTTGCAGGTGCACTTAACGAGATGTGTGTGTGTGTGTGTGTGTCATGTTGCACAGGTTACAGGGACCACTGCAAGGTATCCCACGATTCTTGGACTGTTGCCCCGACAAGCAGATAAATGTTTTATATAATTGTAGAAACTGTTTCTGTGAGCAGCGTTATCTATTTTTTTTTAAATTCTGTATAACTGATATACGACATTGGTATCACCAAGCTACGACATTGGTAGTAACAAGTTACGACAATTATATCAACAAGTTACGACATTGATATCAACAATTTACGACATTGGTATCACTAAGTTACGACATTGATATCACCAAGTTACGACATTGGTATCACTAAGTTACGACATTGGTATCACCAAGTTACGACATTGATATCACCAAGTTACGACATTGGTATCACTAAGTTACGACATTGATATCACCAAGTTACGACATTGGTATCACTAAGTTACGACATTGGTATCACTAAGTTACGACATTGATATCACCAAGTTACGACATTGATATCACCAAGTTACGACATTGATATCAACAAGTTACGACATTGATATCACCAAGTTTTAGTTTTTAAAATGTAACATAAGTTTAGTTCTTATATTGTTGCACTTATTAAATGTCATGAGAGAGCAAATGGCCCCTACACTAACATTCCATTGCACAATGGCCCCTACACTAACATTCCATTGCACAATGGCCCCTACACTAACATTCCATTGCACAATGGCCCCTACACTAACGTTCCATTGCACAATGGCCCCTACACTAACGTTCCATTGCACAATGGCCCCTACACTAACGTTCCATTGCACAATGGCCCCTACACTAACATTCCATTGCACAATGGCCCCTACACTAACCTTCCATTGCACAATGGCCCCTACACTAACGTTCCATTGCACAATGGCCCCTACACTAACATTCCATTGCATAATGGCCCCTACACTAACACTAACATTCCATTGCACAATGGCCGCTACACTAACATTCCATTGCACAATGGCCCCTACACTAACATTCCATTGCACAATGGCCCCTACACTAACATTCCATTGCACAATGGCCCCTACACTAACATTCCATTGCACAATGGCCCCTACACTAACATTTCATTGCACAATGGCCCCTACACTAACATTCCATTGCACAATGGCCCCTACACTAACATTCCATTGCACAATGGCCCCTACACTAACATTCCATTGCACAATGGCCCCTACACTAACATTCCATTGCACAATGGCCCCTACACTAACGTTCCATTGCACAATGGCCCCTACACTAACATTCCATTGCACAATGACCCCTACACTAACATTCCATTGCACAATGGCCCCTACACTAACATTCCATTGCACAATGGCCCCTACACTAACGTTCCATTGCACACTGTTCTTGGAAGTTGTTTTTGTTTACAACCTTTCTCCTCCCTGCTCTCCCTACAATGCCAGATTGCATCATTTTAACTCCTGTTCACAAGACCGTCTCCAAGTGCTTTTTAGGCCGCCGACCTTTCTCTGGCCCTGGGGGGGTGGGTTCCTGGAGAGCCGTACTTATATCATCTCCTGTTTGGCTTCCTGCGAAAATGCCATATCCATTTGTTTCTATATATTTGTTGGTTGGTGTGTTCTTGATTTGAGCTTTGCCACAGATGATCATTCTTTACTATCTCTTGTTGACTTTACTATGTCTAGTTGGTGGAAATTTTTAATAGTAAACTATCCTGTACTTTATTAATTTAACACTGGACGTCTTTCAATAAAGAAACGAAATTTAATCGTATGTATCTGTAGGTACACTTCATTTGTTTACTCTACTAGCGACATTTGACATGAACTAAATATTGTTTTTTGTTTTTTTAAATGGCTAATTGAAGAGAGGTTGGTTATCTGTAAGAGATGGTTGGCTAATTTAAGAGAGGGTTGGCTAATTGACGAGAGGGCTGGCTAATGGAAGAGATGGTTGGCTAATTGAAGAGATGGTTGGCTTATTGAAGAGATGGTTGGCTAATTGACGAGAGGGCTGGCTAATTGAAGAGATGGTTGGCTTATTGAAGAGATGGTTGGCTTATTGAAGAGATGGTTGGCTAATTGAAGAGATGGTTGGTTTATTGAAAAAAGGGCTGGCTAATTGAAGAGATGGTTGGCTAATTGAAGAGATGGTTGGCTTATTGAAGAGATGGTTGGCTAATTGACGAGAGGGCTGGCTAATTTTGGCGATTGTTGGCTAATTGAAGAGATTGTTGGCTAATTGAAGAGATTGTTGGCTAATTAGCACCTTGTCTGTGAGCCCAATCTGTACGCTGTAAGTCGCTGGTTGACGTTTCCCGCGGTCCTCCATAGCCATATCAGACTGCGACTTGTCCATACGTCACATGTGAAGCTATAAATAGATGGAGATGAAAGAAGGTCACTTCACCCACCGTCCGATTCGTGGTTTATAGAAGTGCTCCCCAACCACCGGGCCTCAGACCAGTTAAGGTCCATGGATCACAGCATTGTGGGATTTCAAATGGACGTTGGAGCTAAGCTGCCGTGTAGACCTGTAAATATACAATCTAAAATATAAATAATCCACGCCCCCCAACCACACCCACCCCAAGAGGTGACACTCTTCATGACGTTTACATTTCATTTATATCATTTCACAGAAATATAGTCCGGCCCTTAATTCAAATCTAAGAGCCCGTCGTGGCCCTTGATTTAAAAAGTTTGCCCACCCTTGTACTACTAGGTTTATGAAGAAATGGGCGTGGGTTTATTTTGAACATTGCAATAGACAGTCATTTCTTAGTAACAATAGACAGTCATTTATCATTAACAATAGACAGTCATTTCTCAGTGACAATAGACATAAAATTTCAGATTTACAGAGTATAACTACGACATAAAAAAAAGGTTAATAAAACATTATGTTGGTATGTGAGAGTATGACAACCCAATGGCCATATTGCAATGAAGAAGGTAGATGACCTTCATGGCAGTTTGTGTGCGCCAATAATATTCACCTCAAATTACGTTCCCCTGACCAGCTACAAAAGCAAACCACGGCCCTGGTTAACACTGTCCGTGCCAGTGGTCAGATATTGGACTCCCTGATGGTCTGCATACATTTCACCATTGTCACTGTCTTAGTAATAGAGACACTGTCTCATTACTGTCTAAATACAATGTGTGTGTATATACACTGACTCATTACTGTCTAAATACCATGTGTGTGTATATACACTGACTCATTACTGTCTAAATACCATGTGTGTGTATATACACTGACTCATTACTGTCTAAATACCATGTGTGTGTATATACACTGACTCATTACTGTCTAAATACCATGTGTGTGTATATACACTGACTCATTACTGTCTAAATACCATGTGTGTGTATATACACTGACTCATTACTGTCTAAATACCATGTGTGTGTATATACACTGACTCATTACTGTCTAAATACCATGTGTGTGTATATACACTGACTCATTACTGTCTAAATACCATGTGTGTGTATATACACTGTCTCATTACTGTCTAAATACCATGTGTGTGTATATACACTGTCTCATTACTGTCTAAGGGGCCGTCCATAAAGTACGTCACGCTATTTTTGACCATTTTTGACCACCCCCTCCCCCCTGTCACAAAGTGTCACAAATCTCGGGACCCCCCCCCCTAAAGTACGTCACATTTTAAAAAATATATTTAATTAACAACTAATTAAAATTTAATCGAAAACTTAAAACGCACTTCACTATTAAACTGCCTTAAAATATAAATATCAAAAGAACTATCAGATTATTATATGACTTTACTAGCAGGCTTGCGGAGCCGCCAAATTTTTTCCGGCTACGGCTCCGGCTCCCACAAATTTGACGGCTCCGGCTCCCTATTAAGATAGTATCACACGAAACAAAATTTTTGTAATTGCGCCACGCAAACATGCCACTGATAAAAAGTTATGCATATTTTGTCGCGTTCACCCCCATAACAGGCCCGTAGCTGCGGGGGGCCAGGGGGGCCGGGGCCCCGTGCGTTTTGTCTGGCCCCCTCTGCTTATTTGTTCTACTTAGTAAAATGTATTACCTGCCCCCCCCCGCTATTGCCTGGCCCCTACTGTAGAATGCCTGGCCCCTGATGTAGAATTTTCACGCTACGGGGCTGCCCCATAGTCAGGAACTTGAAAAATATACGCATGTCGGTTTTACTAAAAACAAACCATTTCAGTGCCTCTAGAATCATATCATTATTTTCGACCAAGGTTTCACTAGTCGCCATTTTCATAAGTAATAAAAAGTTATTTCAATGATCAAATTAGCAAATAGTAAAATGATACATTATTTAAAATATTTTAAATACTTCAATATTTATATTTATTATTTATAAATTTGAAGTGACTATTCGGACCCGGGTACCAATAAACTCCGATTTTTATTCGGACCCCGTCCCAATCAAGTCTGATTGTTATTCGGACCCGTGGCAAATATGCACTTAGCTTAGCTATACATAGAGTAGTAAAGTTCCCTTCTTAGCCCTGACGGGCCTTCGGGGCAGATGAAGTGTAGAATTCATCTGTTTCTATAACCTCGGCATATGAAGGGGTTGTGTGGTTAGCACAACGCCCAGCCGCCTTTACTTCCCCAACTTAAGTCAGGTACCCATTTAAAGCTGGGTGGACTTGTGGGACGACTTTGCACCTAATTTCACCTGGAAAAATTCCATGGTCCTCACCGAGGATCGAACCCAGGACTCTTAGGTCGACAGTCTAGTATCTACACCACTCGGCCATCCGTCCCACTTAGCTATACATAAACTTTATTATTGTTTTTTTTATTTTTTTATAATTGTTTGAATTGTATGATTTAATCGTTACTCAGTGTCTAGGGTTCCACTAAGCGGACTCTGTAATATTATTTTTTTGGGTTCCGTCTAATAAAGTTTAAGTATAACTAAGCTTAGTGCATATTAGCCACGGGTCCGAATAACAATCGGATTTTATTGGGACCTGGGTCCGTATAGCCACAGCCTTATAAATTTATCTACTCTATTTCTGTTTATAATAAAATTGTTAAATACAGAAAGCGACCATTTTGTTTATAGTCTATTACAAATTCGCGGCAGCCCCGTAGCGTGAAAATTCTACAGCAGGGGCCAGGCATTCTACAACAGGGGCCAGGCAATAGCTGGGGGGGGGGCAGGTAATACATTTTACTAAGTAGAGCAAATAAGCAGAGGGGGCCAGACAAAACGCAAGGGGGGCTAAGCCCCCCTGGCCCCCACACACGCTACGGGCCTGATTCGCGGTCAAATAATAATACGAAATGACGCATTCTATTTGCCGTCTTAGTAAAAATTTATTTTAAATGATTGATACAATAAATCTATGAAATAAAACTGTTTTAACTTTATATATAACAAAATAACATGCCATTACAAAAATTTCGAAGGATAAAAAAGATTTAAAACGAACACAAAACGATTCCCCGTTAAAGAATTATTGTGGTGATGTGCGTGCACGCTATCATTTTAACACTGGTACTGTTGTGGCTTTCGTAAAAATAACAACATTTCAAATTGTAGGAGGCAAACAATCAAACGAATTTGGAATTTTAAAGATAAAAAAAAAAATCTGCTGCAAAAAAAAAACATTAGGGAGCCGTGGAGCCGCAAGATTTTTTCGGCTCCGGCTCCGGCTCCAGCAAAAAGTAGCGGCTCCCGGCTCCTCGGCTCCGGCTCCGCAAGCCTGTTTACTAGTATAATAACTAATTGCCAACAGTTGTCATAGTTATTCTTTGAAAAAGTAACTCAATCAAATGAATTTGAAAAGAAAATCAAAAATTAGACTTAAAATACTATGTGTGTGTATATACACTGTCTCATTATTGTCTAAATACTATGTGTGTGTATATATACACTGTCTCATTATTGTCTAAATACTATGTGTGTGTATATACACTGTCTCATTATTATCTAAATACTATGTGTGTATGTGTATAACTGTCTCATTATTGTCTAAATACTATGTGTGTGTGTATAACTGTCTCATTATTGTCTAAATACTATGTGAATGTGTATATACACTGTCTCATTATTGTCTAAATACTATGTGTGTATGTGTATAACTGTCTCATTATTGTCTAAATACTATGTGTGTATGTGTATAACTGTCTCATTATTGTCTAAATACTATGTGTGTATGTGTATAACTGTCTCATTATTGTCTAAATACTATGTGTGTATGTGTATAACTGTCTCATTATTGTCTAAATACTATGTTTGTATGTGTATAACTGTCTCATTATTGTCTAAATACTATGTGTGTATGTGTATAACTGTCTCATTATTGTCTAAATACTATGTGTGTGTGTATAAAATGTCTCATTATTGTCTAAATACTATGTGTGTGTGTGTATAACTGTCTCATTATTGTCTAAATACTATGTGTGTGTGTGTGTATATAAACTGTCTCATTATTGTCTAAATACTATGTATGTGTGTGTATAAACTGTCTCATTATTGTCTAAATAATATGTGTGTGTGTGTGTGTGTATAAACTGTCTCATTATTGTCTAAATACTATGTGTGTGTATAAACTGTCTCATTATTGTCTAAATACTATGTGTGTGTATATAACTGTCTCAATATTGTCTGAATACTATGTGTGTTTGTATAAACTGTCTCATTATTGTCTAAATAGTATGTGTGTGTGTGTATAACTGTCTCAATATTGTCTAAATACTATGTGTGTGTGTGTGTATAAACTGTCTCATTATTGTCTAAATACTATGTGTGTGTGTATAAACTGTCTCATTATTGTCTATATACTATGTGTGTGTATATAAACTGTCTCATTATTGTCTAAATACTATGTGTGTGTATAACTGTCTCAATATTGTCTAAATACTATGTGTGTGTGTGTGTATAAACTATCTCATTATTGTCTAAATACTATGTGTGTGTGTGTGTGTATAAACTGTCTCATTATTGCCTAAATACTATGTGTGTGTGTATAAACTGTCTCATTATTGACTAAATACTATGTGTGTGTATAAACTGTCTCATTATTGACTAAATACTATGTGTGTGTATATAACTGTCTCATTATTGTCTAAATAGTATGTGTGTGTGTGTGTGTGTGTGTTTGTGTTCACTATACCATTACTGTGTCTAAATACCATGTGTGTGTCTTCACGTGTCTAGTCATGACTCTGTGTGTGCATGTGAGGCGGTACGTGTGTGTGTGTGAGAGCTGTGGTGCGTGTGTGTGAGAGTTGTGGTGCGTGTGTTTGTGTAATTTTTGTTTGTGTGAGGCGGTACGTCTGTGTTGTACTGCGTGTGTGTGTTAAGGTTCGTGTGTGAGTATTAATGCGTGTGTGTGTGTTGTAGTGCGTGTATTTGTGTAATGTGTGTGTGTGCGTGTGTGTATCAATGAGCTAGCCTGATTGTGTGATTGATTTGTTTGTGTTTGTGTTCTAAATTGTTTTGTTGTTCTATTTTCCGATCGATCCGGTCTTTTTATTAAGAGATCAATTTCAACGTCCGTTTTGTTTTTTATTTAATTATATATTGATCGATTCATTTTTATTTATTCCCTGTCATGACGTCATTGTTGTCTAACTTTTCCCCTCGAACAAACACAGACACCCACTGACTAGCTTTATATCAACAATAGATATAAATAAATATCAACAGTTATAGAACAGGAATAAGCACATTTTGAGGAAAAATTTTCTCAAACAAGATAAGCGAAAATGAAATTAAAAACTTTGCGACACAACATTAAACAAATACCAAATTACATTAATGACTGACATCAAATAATCTCATCCCTACAAACGCACTATATGTTTGTTTTAAAATTTAATAATTAGCGAAATTAACTTTTCTAAATGAGCACAATAAACAACATAAATGTTCAACAGATTTTAATTAGAACACAACTAATTCTCATTTGAGTGGAATTTATTAATTTTATATGAAAGAATACTTTCAGTAATTATTTTGATCAATGTACTGAATACTTTTAATATCTGCACTTTTTATGGGAAAGTGTTGGGTGGTTATTGGAATAATGTGGACCAAAAAACTAACCAAAAAATGTTTCCATTCGGCTCGCCACTCGTTTCAGAGTTTAAGCACACCATTGGCCTTCCACATTATGATATTTATATTTAGTTAAATTTAGTTCATGTGAACACACCATCTAACTGCTCTTGGTTCATGTGAACACACCATTTAACTGCTCTTGGTTCATGTGAACACACCATTTAACTGCTCTTGGTTCATGTGAACACACCATTTAACTGCTCTTGGTTCATGTGAACACACCATCTAACTGCTCTTGGTTCATGTGAACACACCATTTAACTGCTCTTGGTTCATGCCAACACCACAGCCATCTGCTCTTAGTTCATGCCTACACCACATTCATCAGCAATTAGTTCACGTCAACGCCACATTCATCTGCAGTTATTTCACGTCAACACCAAATTCATCAGCAGTTAGTTCACGTCAACGCCACATTCATCTGCAGTTAGTTCACGTCAACACCACATTCATCAACAACTAGTTCACGTCAACACCACATCCATCTGCTCTTAGGCTCACATATTAAATTTACGAGCCCAATATGCGACTCAAAAAGTTTGCCCACCCCTAAGGTAGTTGGAACTACTTGGGTGATACTAACGGTAAATAAGAAGATTAACATTTCAGTTAACTTGTTGATTAGACAAAAGATAATGGAAATGTATTTTCCAAAATTTACAAAAATTATAGGTTATAAAAAATGCAAGTGCGTGAAAATTTCCATTTATGAAAATAATGGAATGCAATTTCTGCACATACATTTTTCAAGAGATTTTAATTTATATGTTTAAGTTTTCCTCTATTGATTGATCTATTTAAAGGGGAGCACACTTTGGTCTAGAAAGTGAACCCTGATTTAAAGACAGTTTCATTTCATAATTATTCCGTCGATAGATTCGCGCTGAAAGTCCGTACAGTGCATCTAGTCCAACAGTCCCAGTACGTCAGGCTTGAAGTATTTTGACGGTTGGCATTCTGCTCCAGGCCTTTTTGAACTTTTTCACTGCCGGCGTTGTTAAATTATCTCATTTAATCTACTTAAATACACCCATCTCTCTCTCTCTTTCTAACTTTACTTTGATGCAGTTCAGATGTCTCTTAAGTTTGATGTAATAACTAATACCAAAGACTTTGACAATCGCTACTCATAGAAAGATGGAGGGATTTTTCGTAAACACACCGTCCAATACCCAGTCTAATGTACCTGAGTCCACATGTCCACATGTCCACTGTACACTATTGTATGGCGGGGCGGGGGTGTGTGGGGTGGACTTACAATATTTTTTATCAAGATCTTCAAAGAAATATGTTTTTTTATTCTGTTTTTGTCTGTTGCCTTAATAGAAGAGACATGAAGTATGTGTCTAATCCAGATATACTGTCTAGATATTTTGTCATGTTGTCTACTCTAGAGATATTGTCTAGATATTTTGTCTAGTTGTCTAGTCCAGAAGTCTTTTGGATGTTCCAGATGTTATTATAGACGTCTAGTCTAAATGTCAAGTCAAGATATCACTAATCTTAACCTGGTTTAAAAACCAGTCCTGACAGAAATCGATGAAGATGCATGGCCCTCTACACACACATTGCCTCGGCTAGTGATACCCATAGATATAGTGATACCCATAGATATAGTGATACCCATAGAGATAGTGATGTACATAGATATAGTGATACCCATAGATATAGTGATACCCTATGTTTACCATACAAGTCCTGAAACAAACGCACACACAAATGTTATATTAGTATGACTATCATCCCCTCCCCCCCCCGGTCAGAACTGACAAAACACCACGTAGGCGGAGTTTGGTGCTATTTCATTTAAAATCGGGTCATTAAGTTTGCGTGCATAAACTGTTGTTGGTCCATTTTGAAAACGAAGTGGCTACGGATACAGTCAACGCATGCGCTCTAGCGCTCTATATGGACTATTTTTTTGAGGGCTAGGAATAGGATTAGGGTTAGGGATAGGGTTAGTGATAGGGTTAGGGTTAGGGATAGGTGTAGGGATAGGGTTAGGGATAGGTGTTGGGATATGGTTAGGGATAGGAACAATATCTATTAGGGAGCGACCGATAATCGGATCGGTATCGGACCGATATTGGCACTATCGGTTAATATCGGATCGACCGATTTTTGTAGGGAGCGACCGATAGTCGAACCGATATTGGCAATATGCAGGCCCTTAGCCAGGTCAAAGTAAGCAGGGGGCACCAATGTCCAGCAAGGGGGCACCTTTACTTTTTCTTTACTTTTTCCTCTTTTTCTTCTTTTTTAAGCGGGGGGGGCACTCCACATTTAGCGGGGGGGGGGCACGCCCCCCCAGTGCCCCCCCTTTGCTACGGGGCTGGCACTATGGGTTAACTATCGGACCGGCCGTTTTTTGGCTGCCGATACATTGTTTTTTTTTTCACAACAGCGTTGCAGAAAAAAAAAATCAGTAAATAACCCAATTCTATAATTAGATCAGACAAGATTTAAAAAAAAAGGGAAAAAATTATCATGTCCACAAAAATTGCATCAGCGATATGACCTTGAAACAATAGGATTGGCATTTCTTAATTCTAATGTATGACCTTGAATGATACACTTAGTGAACATCTGTGTGTATTTTTGTTGGGATGGGAAGTTGGGGAGGGGGGGAGTGAACAAGACACGTGTGGGCGAAGTGTTACGAAATATGACAGGGAACGGGTGAACATGGGTTGACATACGTCATTAAATTGGGAACTACAGCACGAGAAATACACGTGTTTCGCATTGTTGTTGATTAAAAAAAAATATCGATATCGGTATCAGTAAAAATGCTGGAGAAAAATATCGGTATCGGACTATCGGTAAAAAGGCATATCGGTCGCTCCCTAATACCCATAGCTGGACCCCGAAAAAAAAAATTGGGCAAAAAAAATAGTCCGTCTAGAGCGCTAAAGTGTATGCGCATTGGCTGTAACCGTAGCCACTGCTTTTTGAAAAAATCGACACTTGAAAACTGAATATGTATTAAACTAAACTCTTCTTCATGAATGATAGGCCTGAATAAAAAAGATGTATTAAATTTTATTACAAATTTTGACATTCTATAGTGAATAAATTCTTATTTTTTAACTTGTAATAAATTCCACACGTCTATTTCGTCCAATTTATAATATTTATCTTGCGATTTTCTCTAATCATTACCAGAAAGTCTGTATCTTTTGGTAAACTAATTTCCTTTCTTAATTGGTCAGGTTTTTTTCAGGTAAATTAAAGTAACACAATGTAGTGACTATTACAAAACTATTACATTGGAACTGCTTTATTTAAAATACATTGTAACTGCTTTATTCCAAATACATTGTAACTGCTTTATTTCAAGTACAGTGTAACTGCTTTATTTCAAATACATTGTAACTGCTTTGTTTCAAATACATTGTAACTGCTTTATTTCAAATACATTGTACCTGCTTTATTTCAAGAGCAGTGTTACTGCTTTATTTCAAGTATAGTGTAGTTCATGGTAGCTGTTTGTTTTAAATTGATATTATTTAATTTATTCAAATTTCATGAGTTTCTTACAAGTTTCTGGCATTAATTGTTTTTTTTAAGGGAATGACTTGATTGTTACTTTACTGGTTATCTTTGTCGTGATAGTATTATGATAAACAATATGAGCTATGTCCGTCGCTCTTAAATGTGAGCATTACAAGTTATTCAGTCACTTTGTTTGCGGTGGCTAGACTGAACAGGTGAACCTTTACCTGTCCTGTGACCTTGCAACTCTTAAATCTTTTTGGAGGATAAAAAAAAATTTCAGCGAGAGCATAAACTCACTCGGGCGCCTCTAGGGGAAGATAAAGTTTCGCAGGAAACATATTTGTTTCAACACTTGTACATTTTTGTACAATAATTGATCCGTATAGAAGTAACCTCCCTTAGGTGACTGCTGACATGTCTGAGTTGAACCTTAGTACACGTAGTGTACTTGTACATCTGTTCAGTGTTAAGTCTTCAAAAATACTAAGCTTAGGTGTGCATCTGTACATTTTTGAGTCTGCATACATACTCGGTGTACTTGTACATCTGTATTTACTACATTGTTGAGTCTACATAAATACTCAGTGCACTTGTACATTTTTACAGTGTTACGTCTACATTGATGCTCAGTGTACTTGTACATTAGTACAGTGTTTTTTTTACATACATACTAAGTGTACTTGTGGTTCATAGCTGCCAATGTGACTTTACGTCTAAAATAGGTAACACTTGTGGCTCATAGCTGCCAATGTGACTTTACGTCTAAAATAGGTAACACTTGTGGCTCATAGCTGCCAATGTGACTTTACGTCTAAAATAGGTAACACTTGTGGCTCATAGCTGCCAATGTGACTTTACGTCTAAAATAGGTAACACTTGTGACTCATAGCTGCCAATGTGACTTTACGTCTAAAATAGGTAACACTTGTGGCTCATAGCTGCCAATGTGACTTTACGTCTAAAATAGGTAATATTTCACAAAGAGTTTATCAAATTCATGTTACGAAACCGGGTAGGTACTGTCCTTGTGGTTTAGTTATGTCGAAACGGGATCGTTTTAGGGACCTGCAAACTGGATGACTGACTAGGGGTCCACTGCTAAGTGACCCACATTAGGGACGTTGACTATTAACGATGACGTCTAACAAGAAATGACCTAACAGCTTGTAACGATGACGTCTAACAAGAAATGACCTAACAGTTTGTAACGATCACGTCTAACAAGAAATAACCTAACAGCTTGTAACGATGACGTCTAGCAAGAAATGACCTAACAGCTTGTAACGATGACGTCTAGCAAGAAATGACCTAACAGCTTGTAACGATGTCAGAGGGGAACTGTTGTCCAGGATTATTCTCGGACCCAACATTTATTACAGGGTCTCTGAATTGGTGTAAATGAAATCAGAACGAAATTCGGCAAAATATAAATATACAATGTATAAAGCTGTAGGTATAAGTATACAATGTATAAAGCTGTAGGTATAAGTATACAATGTATAAAGCTGTAGGTATAAGTATACAATGTATAAAGCTGTAGGTATAAATATACAATGTACAAAGCTGTAGATATTAATAAACAATGTCTAAAGCTGTAGATATAAGTATACAATGTATAAAGCTGTAGGTATAAATCTACATAAATGTGTTCAATCTCACGTTTGTATGCAGTAGATCGAAAGTAATAATATCGATTCCTGTTTAAAATAATGCAAATAAAAACCATTGTAAATAATTGGCTATTCCAAAATGACAAAGTGGTCTTAACAAAACAACTTACTAAAATCTTTCTAAAACGTAGATAAATTTTTTTTTTAATAATAATTTCTGCAAAAAACGTACCAAACTCTTTCACGGCATTTATCTATTGTTATTAACTTTTTTTTAGGCTATTAAAACAAAAAAAAAAAATTAATTTCTTTATTTTGTTCATAGCATAAAATAAATGAACCCATATAATTTCATTGACCTTTTCATGATAACCACAAAGTTGAACTATTGTCCAGTGTTTTATCCAGACCATTTCCGGGGGTAGTTTTCACCCCCGGAATTTGAAATTTCACCCCCGCTTTTTTCCCTGAACATGATTACGACCAAACAATACTGTAGTTTTCACCCCAGGAATTTAAAATTTAACCCACGGATTTCCCCTTCTCACCCCCGGAGGTGAGGGGGTGTGGATAAAATACTGACTATTGTCTATCTTTATGTAAAGGTTTTGCAGCATTTAGCTCGTATAAATAAAGTATATATATATATATATATATAATATATATATATATATATATATTGTAGTATATACAGTGTATAAGGATATAGTAATACTCCACACTCGTGTATCAATTCTTATTGTTATGTTGGCCATCGAGCAGTCGTGCAGAGCGTGAAGGGAAAGGTCATTAATTCCAAGGTCATCAAGGAAGGTTACTCCATTTATTTTTTTTTTTTCAGAACTCTCACAAACATGGAGATAGAGACACTAACAACTCTATGGCTCGTCAGCGTGAGTTCAATTGAGCAAACACATTTATACACTGCCACACGTGTACTCACGTCAATGTAGGAACATATACACATACACACACACACATGTGGAATGCACGTGCATACAAACAATAGTGCAATCAGACACAAACACATAAACACCCACACATGTGGAATGCACGTGCATACAAACAATAGTGCAATCAGACAAACACACATAAACACCCACGCATGTGGAATGCACGTGCATAAAAACAATAGTGCAATCAGACACACACACATAAACACCCACACATGTGGAATGCACGTGCATACAAACAATAGTGCAATCAGACACACACACACACATAAACACCCACACATGTGAAATGCACGCGCATACAAACAATAGTGCAATCAGACACACACACACATAAACACCCACACATGTGAAATGCACGCGCATACAAACAATAGTGCAATCAGACACATGTAAACGCGCAGCCGCGCACTGAAAGACATGCAGCCAGGGTGTGGTGAAGCGATAATGGTTTTGTTTTCCTAGCCTGTTAGTTGGCAACAGGAAGTGAACCTAGACAGCCCAGCTTCATTCATGGAGGGTTGTGTGGTAATGACGTCATTATCTCTTGAACCTTGAAAACAAAATGCCTCTTTAAGCAGAAGATGTATACTAATAAAATGTGTACAACACTTTGGTTACTGGTCTAAGTACATGGGGTTATCATTCTTTCTCGGATGCCCCAGCTGAAATACATCGGGGATGGGAGAACAAGGTCCAAGTACATTTGGTCGCCCCAGAAAAATTTAGGGTTTACTTTTGGGGGCCCTGCGGTGTAATGCTGTTAAGGGCCCCCTCTATAATCTTCTGAATGGGGCCCCCATAGCAGAGAAGTGGCCCTGGCAGCTGCCTAGTTTACTATTATGCGAGTGCGTCTCAGTGTGTATCCTACATTAGTTTCACCGACTTGAGTCTATTACGTATGTAATACTGCAAGTCACTTCTCAAAGCGCTTTTGTTTAAATCTAAAATAACAACAGAAGGAATAAAATATGTATGAAACATTATGTCCTATCTTGTGTAGACCTATAATATTATATAGAAAAATGTCGAGCTGATGAGTAGATGTATTGCGGTGTTCTAGTCTACGACCAGGGTACACTTAATTTTTAGAGCATTTTCGAAAAAAAATGCTCTATTGTCCCCGTTTTGTCTGTCTGTCTGTCATCACCCTAGATCTCAACAACCATAAGTCCTAGACCCATGATGTATATATCATTTTGTAGGTCTTGGCCTGCCAAGAAATAACTTTTTTCCATTTCGCGATCTGACCTCTGAGGGCCGTAAAAGGGGGCTTAGTACCGTTTTTTATTATATAGGCTATATTAATAAAGGAGCGCCTATATCTCAGCAACTATAAGTCCTAGACCCATGATGTATATATCATTTTGTAGGTCTTGGCCTGCCATGTGTACATCAAAAGTTCATTTCGCGATAGGACCTCTGAGGGCCGGGCTTCAGGGCTCCTAAGGGACTTATATATTATATATACACCTTGTACGTTCAATAACCCATTCATTTGGTGCGAAATACTGCAGCACGTAGTTTCACCAAGATTTATTAAGAAACTCATCAAATGAAATAGTAAGCTTGTGTTCTGAGTTTAATTGAAAGTATCAGAGCTATGCAACAATTGACAGAGTTTTCACGATTAAATGACTATAATTTCGAATGTTTTCAATTATGAGTCCTATTTCAGTAACCACAAACCACTTGTAGTTAGATTTAAGAGACAATAATTTTTTTTCAAATATAAAGAAACGTCTTTATAATTTTTTTTACAGATATATGCATTACACAATTGAATTTATAAACATTTCCAAAATTTACAAATATTTACTGAAAGCTAACAAACGTACTGATACATAACACGAAAATGCGCTAACACGTCCTGTGTCCAGAATGGAACAGGCTTAATTGCTTGTTTTTATTAATCTTCGTATCGATATGACACATTTGCAAGGACATGATAAAATGGACTACAACTGATAAACTGATATAAAAATGGTTGGTGTATGTGAAGGATGTGAGGTTTGGGGTCTGACTGTTGTTACTGTTCGAATGGATGTGGAGGCGCTGCTGTGGTAGCGGGTCGTTGACTTTACATTCAAACAACTTCAAATAAATACGCAAAACAGTGCGGCTGATTCCTGGTTTTATTTGTGGACGTAGACTTTAAAATATTACATTAAATTTTAGACAAAGGCACATAATGAAGGCACATCTTCAAAGTTAGATAAAACACGTCCCACTAGTTTAAGATCAAAAAAGTAACTGTCTCTATCTCCAAGGCTTGTATCTAAGCAAGTCACAAATGACGTCTAACTAGAAGTAACTACGTCACATAACAACATTAAAAATTCATACTCTCTAAAGTCACTTAAAAAGTGTGATTAACAAACATGCACAAACTAAATCAAACAGTGTATATTTAATTCAGCCTTAACTCATTGACAGTGTATATCATATTTGTCAGAATAAAAGTTCTTATAACCTTTATACTAGCCAATCATTGATCTCACCATCTGAACCAATCCAATCTACCATTGGTCCACGCTTTCATATAAAGAAAAGTTAAATACAGTTCAAAATAATTTCAAAAGTTTTACTTAATACACGTTGATCAATTGCTGCATTAAAGTGTAATTACTTAAATTATGGGCGACAACCCAGCAGTATTAACTCAATCTCTATTTGTCTTCCTGTTCTATTCTCTCCCTTTTTTTTTTATTTTGTCAAGTCCCAGTAAGGATGAGGTGTTTATCTCTTTCATCCTGTAAGACACATCTGAGGCGTTTGTTGTTGATTTTGTTAAATCCAAGTTAGGAGGAGGTGTTTATCTCTTTCATCCTTCAAGCCACAACTGAGGCGTTTTGTTTTTGTTTTTGTCAAGTCCTTCTTTCACCCCCACCACATCAGAGAGTGCAATGTCTGTAGGGGCACCACGGAGGATATATGGAGGTGACCAGCACAATGTTCACGCTTCACCAGCTTACGTCAGGTACCCATTTTATGGTGAGTGAACTTTATGAACTTAATGACAGCCCAAATCTCCTATTTGGTCCCATTTTTCAAAGATAATAAATAAATGTATTTCAAAGTGTACCCACTTTATATTTTCATGAACAATTATTAAAATCCCCCTAAAATACTGAACAATAGACTCGTGTTGCAGTATTAACTTTTAAAACTAACACCATAACAAACGAAATTTATAATGTACACTTAAACGCATTAGTTGTGTCTTATGTAATGGACTTTTATGTCATATAGCCTAGTTAATGGTTTCATATCATTGTTGTTTTGTTTATGTCATTCTTGGTATGTTTATTTCATTCTTTGTCGTTATGTATCTTCATTGCTTAGATTTTCTTTCACGTGACCAGCTATCATCACTTTAAATCGTTTTGAATGGATCTCTGACTGTCCGAGTGTGGCTAATGTATTGATTAACGTAATATCTTACATACATCAGTATCCTTGAACTCAATCACAGCTGGAAAGGTTGACACATACCATCAGTATCCTTGAACTCAATCACAGCTGGAAAGGTCGATACATACCATCAGTATCTTTGAACTCAATCACAGCTGGAAAGGTTGACACATACCATCAGTATCCTTGAACTCAATCACAGCTGGAAAGGTCGATACATACCATCAGTATCCTTGAACTCAATCACAACTGGAAAGGTTGACACATACCATCAGTATCCTTGAACTCAATCACAACTGGAAAGGTCGATACATACCATCAGTATCCTTGAACTCAATCACAACTGGAAAGGTTGATACATACCATAAGTATCCTTGAACTCAATCACAACTGGAAAGGTTCCCAGAGGAACATTAACGAGAACCGCTGAGCTGGAGATGAGTTCCAGCCGAAGCCAAAGGAAATACCAAAAATGAGATGTTTATTCAAAGTCTGTGTTGACACAAAGTATCAAAAGTTTGTCCACACCACATCGCTGTACTGTAGACCTATCTGATTTGTTGACACACTATCCAATTTCATGGTAGGATAGCTTGTTTTTTGTTCTCAATAAATAAGTGTTGTAATGCTGTACTCTGGGTAATTTTTCAGGGATACATGGGATAAATCTTTACATTATTGTTTGTCATGGTTCAAACATTGATGTTTTCTTTTTTCAAATAAATCTTTTTTTTTTTCATTACAGACAGAGGCGGAATTAATGGAGCACACCCCCCCTGGCCTTTCAACATAGAGGCATGACAGAACCCAACTTTACATCCTTTATATGTCTCTCTTGTTTTCAGGGACACATTTTTTTTTTCTCCTGTGGACCTTACTCCTCCTCTGATTACAGTTGATTGTTACCTCCATTATTCTCAATATTTGTTGATGTGAAATTATGGATTTTAACAAGGGAAGTAAATTACTTAAAAAAAAGAAACACTTCAATGGAACAACAACAATCTCCAACTAGAGGGGCCGTGGAAATGGGAGATGGTGGGAGGTTGGGAGGAGACCCCAGTAAATATTAAGCTGTCAAACCTGATCCTTTCAGGAGTGACAACATTATTTTCTTCTGTCAGAATGTCACTTGTATAACGGGTTTGTTGCCCCACAAAATATTTCCTCCATTTTTTGCTTTTTATACCCCCCCCCCCCATCCTTTGTGTGATGTCTTTTTTTTTTCTATAATGTTGTGTTGTGTTGTGTTTGTTTATAGTTCAACATGTGACACATCTTGTCTGTGGGTTTATGCAGAATGTCATTGGCATTGACGATTTGGGGCACCATTATGAGAGTGGCCTGCGATGATTGTAAAAAAAAAACTAGACTCTCACAGGGACCCAAGAACTGCAAACTCCTCACCCATGTACGTCCGCTCCTGACTGATATGCCTTGTTTTTCTATGCCGTCATGTAATGGTCAAACTGGTTTCACTTTCATAAGTTGACACACGTTATACAGTTAAACACACGTCATACAGTTAACACACGTCATAAGTTAAAGAGGTCATACAATTGAACGCGTCATAAATTAAACACGTCATACGTTAAACACGTCATAAATTAAACACGTCATACAGTTGGCATACGTCATAAGTTAAACATGTCATTAAGCTACACACGTCATACAGTTAGACACGTCATACAGTTGACACACAGCTTACAGATGACACACCAAAAAATGTCCTTTTGAACACCTCATCTTTTATTTTTTAAATTCCTATCTTTTTTAATGTATCCTTACTTCTGTCAATCTCTTTCCCGCCATCTCTATGTCTCTCTGTCTTACTTTCTGTGTCTCTCTGTCCCACTCTCTGTGTTTCTCTGTTTTCATTTTATGTGTCTACTCAC
The DNA here is from genome assembly GCA_021962125.1 of Bulinus truncatus. Lineage (NCBI taxonomy): Eukaryota > Metazoa > Mollusca > Gastropoda > Planorbidae > Bulinus > Bulinus truncatus. The sequence goes on along the minus strand of JAGDYQ010000146.1, from coordinate 1,458,094 downwards.
CTCTTTTGTATCACTCACCATTTTACATCAAAGTAACTCTGTCTTACTCTCTATGTATCTCTGTCTAACTCTCCTCTATGAATCTCTGTCCTACTCTCTATGTATCTCTTACTCTCTTTATGTATGTCTGTCCTACTCCTTATTTATCTCTGCCATTCTCTTTTTTTGTCTTAGTTTTCTCTATGTCTGTCTGTATTTTCTCATCTCAATGTATTTTATTCTCCTCTATGCCACTCTGTATGTTATTCTCCTCTGTCACTCTGTATGCTATTCTCCTCTATGTCACTCTGTATGTTATTCTCCTCTATGTCACTCTGTATGTTATTCTCCTCTATGCCACTCTGTATGTTATTCTCCTCTATGTCACTCTGTATGCTATTCTCCTCTATGTCACTCTGTATGTTATTCTCCTCTATGTCACTCTGTATTTTATTCTCCTCTATGTCACTCTGTATGTTATTCTCCTCTATGTCACTCTGTATGTTATTCTCCTCTATGTCACTCTGTATGCTATCTCCTCTATGTCACTCTGTATGTTATTCTCCTCTGTCACTCTGTATGTTATTCTCCTCTATGTCACTCTGTATGTTATTCTCCTCTATGTCACTGTATGTTATTCTCCTCTGTCACTCTGTATGTTATTCTCCTATATGTCACTGTATGTTATTCTCCTCTGTCACTCTGTATGTTATTCTCCTCTATGTCACTCTGTATGTTATTCTCCTCTATGTCACTCTGTATGTTATTCTCCTCTATGTCACTCTGTATGTTATTCTCCTCTATGTCACTGTATGTTATTCTCCTCTGTCACTCTGTATGTTATTCTCCTCTGTCACTCTGTATGTTATTCTCCTCTATGTCACTGTATTTATTCTCCTCTATGCCACTACCTTAAATTTCTATCCCCGTTTTTTTATCCATCTTTTAATTTTCTATTAAAACTTTTTATCATTTTATTTATTTATTTGTTTGTTTCTTTAATTTTCCCCGTTACACTTTCATTCTGTTTTCTGTTTTTATCGTCCTATTTTCTCCAGCCATTTTTTTCTGGTATTAATTTTCTTCTTTCTTTAACATTAACTTTCAATTTCGTCTATTTCCCTCCTTCCTTTAAATCTTTAAAAAATATTGTTTATGTATTGCGACTGCACAGTGAAATATATTACTTAATGTTGTTTTTAATATAGGTCTTTTAAAATGAATAGTATAGTTTACATCACTAGAACTATTTCATACATTATAAAACACTGTATATTTTAAGCGAAATTTTTTCCATTTTTCAAAGAGCGAAAATTAAACAAAAAATAGAATGAGTGAGTTGTATCCAACAAATGATGTATTTCAGGTTGTTGTATCCTTCAAATGATGTATTTAATGTTTGTATATCCAACAAATCATTAATTTAATGTTGGTGTATCCAAATAATATCCAACAAATGATGTATTTAATGTTGATGTATCCAAAAAATGATGTATTTAATGTTGATGTATCCAACTAATGATGTATTTAATGTTGTTGTATCCAACAAATGATGTATTTAATGTTGGTCTATCCAACAAATGATGTATCTAATGTTGGTCTATCCAACAAATGATGTATTTAATGTTGTTATATCCAACAAATGATGTATTTAATGTTGATGTATCCAACTAATGATGTATTTAATGTTGTTGTATCCAACAAATGATGTATTTAATGTTGGTGTATCCAACAAATGATGTATTTAATGGTGTTGTATCCAACAAATGATGTATTTAATGTTGATGTATCCAACAAATGATGTATTTAATGTTGGTGTATCCAACAAATGATGTATTTAATGGTGTTGTATCCAACAAATGATGTATTTAATGTTGATGTATCCAACAAATGATGTATTTAATGTTGTTGTATCCAACAAATGATGTCTTTGATGTTGGTGTATCCAACAAATGATGTATTTAATGTTGAGTCTTTGAACTACAGAGTGAGCAAGTATTCCACAAACATGCGACCAGTGCTCAACTTCTCAAGCGTGACTTCAAGCACCAACACAGCGACTTCACAACTTCTGCCAGAACATGCGCAACTCTCGCCGTCTGCTACAACTATCAGGTGGGAGAATAAGTATTTTTTTTTTTACTTTGAGGTCTTGTACACCGACCTATAATTACCTCGAAAAATTAAAAACAGTACAATCATGTAGAAACAAGGTTAAAGGTCAAAAGGGAAGCGCTGCATTTTATAATAAGAAATGTGTAGTTCAAATTTAAAAGTTAAAAGATCTTAGTAAAACAAATTCAGAATTTTGAATGATTATTTTATATGATTTCACTAAGTATTAGTTTCAATAGTTTTAAACAAATTAAGACATTTAGTGCAACTAAAATATTAAGGCATTTATGCAACTAAAATATTAAGGCATTTAGTGCAATTAAGATATTTTCACTTTCTAAGTTCAAACTCTAAAATAAATGTTTATGACTTTTTTTTTTTCATAAACCTGAAAAACTTCATTATATGACTCTGAGAGGTTGATTATTTAGAAATGTCAATTCAATCTAACTTTAAAGATTTGTTATTAGAAATAAACATTTGCCTAATAACTAGTTTTAATAAATTGTTTTTTTTAACAAATAGGCCCTCTCAGAACTGGATGGTGTAACTGTAAAGTAAAATTTACAAATCCTATAAACTAAGTATTTTTTAGTCAAGTTATTAGGCATATTTTTAAATTAGCTTGATCACTATCTGCCTGCGCTTAACGCTAGATTAATATTTCAATAGTGCTATAGAGTTTCCCCATGCTTAGCAGTAAAGTACATGTTATGTGTTTAGTCTCATGCCAATAGCTGCTTACATCCACTTAAAAAAAAAAAAACAAATTTTATCTGGAGCAACATGCAGTCTGTTGGCTCCGGGTCAAAACATTTTGCCCTGAAGGTAGGAGAGAGAGAGAGAGAGGGAGCAGGGAGCAGGGGGGGCAGGAAGATAAAGATGTTCGTCACTTGAGGCATGAACAAAAACCTAATTAACCCATTCACTGCTCAGCAATCATATCCGAGGATCAGCCGCTTCAACCAGGTCACGGTCTGTTGCCTCTGGAAGAGGTTGTCGTCTGATTGAACGCACGGTCGGGAGTCTGTTTGTTCTCATCAGCGGATAGCCGGAGCTAATCACCTGTTTATAATGGATCGATAAGTGGGCGTGGTTAATTCATCCAAAACAATTGTTGGTCAATAGATTGGAGTTTGATATACAATTATTATTTTTGTGCATGTTGGTGAACGATGTAAATAGTGACCTATTCACAAACAGACGCGGATGTAATGGCGGTCACACCATACTCGGACCCGAAATCCCAACTTTTGAAGATCCTAACCCAGAGGTTTTCAACCTGTGGTCCAATTATGCTATGTCTGAAATATGAACTAGAGTGCATACTACATGTACTTGTGTAGTGAGTTTTTGAGTCGTGTCAACTTGGCAATGTTTCTTACTTACTGAGCTATGGCGTCACTGTTAAAACATCCGCAAGTGCGACATCCTGTGTACACCGTGTGTATTGTTGATAAATAGTCTGGTTGATCATGCTGTAATGTTTTTATAACAAACTTTGGAAGGACGGAATGCGCCATAGATACTATGAGATTACAATGTCGGTCATGTTTAGAGAGAGTTTGTATTTTTAGGTGACACATACTTGGGAAAAAGATGACCTGGTTAGGCTGGAATTAAAAGCAAGGCTTAGCGGCCTTGTGTTTTCAAGAGACAAATGTTGTGAAAAGCTAATTATCTACTGTCTGGTATCGTGTGTATGGCGCCGAACTTTCACATGGGCTTGATAAATGTTACAAAGAATCAGTGTCCCAAAGTTGCTAGGTTGAGCATTGTGTTTACAAGAATATAGGTCAAACATTGTATTTTCAAGAATATGGATCATTGGGTCAGGAATGAGAGTTAATTAATTAGTTTGTCACTAAAATACAATATTTCAGGGTTACTGCTGTTGTTACTGAGATAACAGAATATCCCCAATGAGGGACGGACCAATCAGAGACAACAACATTGGTGAGAAGACTCAGTCATTATGGTCTTATAAAAGTTAGCAGATCTTTTGATAGGTATAAAGATTGAAAGAGAGAAAGAGAGTGGAGGAGGAGAACAGAAAGGCACAGACAAACATTTCCACAAAAATAGGCAAACCACGGGATAGAGTAGTAATGTTTCAATCTTGGATTGTATAGTTTCACGCTACTCATATTTTGAAATTATATTTTGTGTAATCGTCACATAAACTACATGAATAGGACTTGGCAATTTAAATCATTTATTTGTGATGTCTGTGAATAAGTATACGCTTAAATAAAGTGTAAATCACTACCAGAGAAGTGAAGACAGACACTTATCATCACAACAACGCACAATGTATAATTAATAATACGAATAGTTATGACACCTAGTAGCATGGATAAATTTGTGAAGAGGAAAACTGACCAGAACATGGAAGATTCTGATGATCAAGCAGCCAAAGACGAACGAAAAAGAAAACGGCGCAAGTATAATCCAGAATATATATATCATTTGGCTTCACCGCAGGGAGGGGCCGATGCTGACCAACCTCTTTGTGTCGCGTGCTTGCAAACATTATCGAACGATCCAATGAAGCCTGCCAAATTGAGGCGCCATTTGACCACAATGCATTCGGAACTTGCCAGTAAACTGAATGAATACTTTGAGATGCAGAAAGAGGTCTATTTGAAACAGAAAGGCAAACTGGTGGCCTGCACTACTGTGAACGAGAATGCTCTTCGATCGTCATATTTAGTAGCACATCGAATAGCGCGTTCCAAAGAAACCTCACACAATTGCAGAAGAGCTAATTCTACCAGCAGCAGTCGACATGTGCGAAGTCCGACATGACACTGCGCTTGCAGTTCAGCAGACTGGCACTGTTGTCGTTCTGGCTAGCATGTTTCCAGGAGTACTCGCTGCTGTCAGACAAAGCCATCAATGTCCTGCTACCATTTTCTATGACGTACTTGTGCAAAACGGCATTCTCTGCTGTTACTGTGATGAAGACCAAGTACATGTCCAGACTGGACATTGAACATGAAATACACATATGTTTATCACGCATACCACCATGTTTGGACAAACTATGTAGTGCCAAAAAGGCACAGCCTTCCCACTGAACTGAAAACTGTGTAACGGTCATACCAGTGGAATAAATACTCGATGAGTGTTTCATTAATTGGATAGACAGCTATTCCCGTATGTAAAATGACTTTTACATGATATGCGCGTAATTCATGATAGGCCTACCGTTTATCAGAATTTAAGTAGATTGCATTCGTAAACTTAATAAGACATATTAGGGCCCAACCTGAGGTACGAAAAGTTAAGGCCAGGGCACCTTGGTCTCTGGGGGTCCGCCACCCGAGCTTGGTATGTTTATGGGGTCCGCAGGGTAAAAAAGGTTGAAAACCTCTGTCCTAACCCAAACACCAATCTCACAATTGTATATTTTGAAGATCCTAACCCAAACACCAATCTCACAATTGTATATTTTGAAGATCCTAACCCAAACACCAATCTCACAATTGTATATTTTGAAGATCCTAACCCAAACACCAATCTCACAATTGTATATTTTGAAGATCCTAACCCAAACACCAATCTTACAATTGTATATTTTGAAGATCCTAACCCAAACACCAATCTTACAAATGTATATTTTCTCCCATAGCCGATTCTTATTCCAAATACGATACATCTGTGTTAAATATGACAATCTATGTATGAAAGAGACAGATGGTTGATTTATACAGAATTAACGAAGTTTATAACAGCGTTGTCACTTCCTATTTCTCCAGCAGCCAAATGAGGTAGGTGTCTCATTACAGCTGGTACCACATGAGGTAGGTGTCTCATTACAGCTGGTACCACATGAGGTAGGTGTCTCATTACAGCTGGTACCACATGAGGTAGGTGTCTCATTACAGCTGGTACCACATGAGGTAGGTGTCTCATTACAGCGGGTACCACATGAGGTAGGTGTCTCATTACAGCGGGTACCACATGAGGTAGGTGTCTCATTACAGCTGGTAACACATGAGGTAGGTGTCTCATTACAGCTGGTACCACATGAGGTAGGTGTCTCATTACAGCGGGTACCACATGAGGTAGGTGTCTCATTACAGCGGGTACCACATGAGGTAGGTGTCTCATTACAGCGGGTACCACATGAGGTAGGTGTCTCATTACAGCGGGTACCACATGAGGTAGGTGTCTCATTACGGCTGGTACATACAACGACAACGCTTTATGAGGGACTATGTGACTAGATGTTTGATACACACAACCCATAGAATTTTTTTTTTATTATTTCTTGTTCATTGAGCATTTGAAACGATGTTCTTTGGTGAATAATTCACTGAAAGGGATAATGTAGAATACCGGCGAGATGAAGAAAGCAAGTTGATTGCTAGGCAGCACTGATCACTAATGTCATCAGTGATTGGCTGATTGCCATTTCATTAGTCACGTCTTCATTAAGGCCTCGATTGACATTTTCTCAGTGATGCCTCTATTGACATTTCATTGGTTACGTTTTCATTGAGGCCTTGAATGAAATTTGATTAGTTACGTTTTCATTGAGGCCTTGAATGAAATTTGATTAGTTACGTTTTCATTGAGGCCTTAAATGACATTTGCTAAATGACGTCCTCAGTTATGCCTCGATTGGTATTTCATCATTGGCTGAAGTTGAAATTTAGATATGTCGCCATATTAATTGTCTCAATCATAGGTGCTGGCCCTATATCTGACCAAGAGATGTGTCAGTACATTTATTGTAACATCTGGTGATATGTAAACCTCATACTAACTCCTGCTAGTACACTAATTTTAAAATCTAGTGATATGTAAAATTCGATGGGCAAATACACTGTACTCTAATACTTCACTACTTACTATTGTTGTATTGCAGATACTCTACTACTTCACTACTTTCTATTGTTGTATTGTAGATACTCTACTACTTCACTACTTTCTATTGTTGTATTTCAGATACTCTACTACTTCACTACTTTCTATTGTTGTATTGTAGATACTCTAATACTTCACTACTTTCTATTGTTGTATTGCCGATACTCTACTACTTCACTACTTTCTATTGTTGTATTGCAGATACTCTAGTACTTCACTACTTTCTATTGTTGTATTTCAGATACTCTACTACTTCACTACTTTCTATTGTTGTATTGTAGATACTCTAATACTTCAATACTTTCTATTGTTGTATTGCAGATACTCTACTACTTCACTACTTTCTATTGTTGTATTGTAGAATACTCAACTACTTCACTACTTTCTATTGCTGTATTGTAGATACTCTACTACTTCACTACTTTCTATTGTTGTATTTCAGATACTCTACTACTTCACTACTTTCTATTGTTGTATTTCAGATACTCTACTACTTCACTACTTTCTATTGTTGTATTGTAGATACTCTAATATTTCACTACTTTCTATTGTTGTATTGCAGATACTCTACTACTTCACTACTTTCTATTGTTGTATTGTAGATACTCTACTACTTCACTACTTTCTATTGTTGTATTGCAGATAAATTCAAAGGCCACCATGAAAGATAAAGAACGGTCCTGCCACGGAAGTTTATTGTTTCTGTGAACAGCTGCAGCTGGTAAAAAAAAAACTTAAATAGAGACTACAGCTGACAGGGTTCAAATTAATTTACGTCGCGTCAAAAAATATTTCATTAAATCTGACCTGGAGAGGTGAACATTAAAACAATGAGGGAACCAATAAATGTTTGACTTAATGTCCACAGAATCATTTCTAGTATTTAATCAAGACAGATTAAAAACAATGAGGGAACCAAGAAATATTTGACTTAATGTCCACAGAATCATTTCTAGTATTTAATCAAGACAGATTAAAAACAATGTCGAATTCCAAAGAGGTTAAAATCTACGACAATAGAATAAGTAATTATCTGTTGTTGGTAGGCGGGGCAGAATGAGGGGGAGGGGGGGGGTGTGGCGACAGAAATTAATTTCTCCAACAGAAGAGTATTTATATTTGTATGCTCAGTCCATACTAAATTCATCGCTTCTTGTAGGAGTTTGTATATGTTTATAATATTGTTTCTGCTTATAATATTGTGTCTGTATTTGATCCCCTTGACTAGGTTATGTACATTTATATCGTGTCTATATTTGGTACTTTTAGTAGAATATGTACACATACAATGTATATACTGTGTGTATATTTTTTGTTATTTCATAAGTTGTATATGTTTTCATTAAATGGCGTCTTTATAAATTATCGCACTGTTTGTGATCCATGAATGTTTTCAATAATCTCAACATTCGATTACCTTATATCTCTGTAGAACAAATACAATCTCAACATATGATACCTTATCTCCCTGTAGAAAATATAAAATCTCAACATTCGATACCTTATCTCACAGTAGAAAATATAAAATCTCAAATACAAGACAGAATAAGAAATTTACCAAATGTCTACTGCACGTGTGATTTACTAACTGTTTACTGTCCCTGTGATTTACCAACTGTTTACTGTCCCTGTGATTTACCAACTGTTTACTGTCCCTGTGATTTACCAACTGTTTACTGTCCCTGTGATTTACCAACTGTTTACTGTCCCTGTGGTTTACCATCTGTTTACTGTCCCTGTGATTTACCATCTGTTTACTGTCCCTGTTATTTACCATCTGTTTACTGTCCCTGTGATTTACTAACTGTTTACTGTCCCTGTGATTTACCAACTGTTTACTGTCCCTGTGATTTACCAACTGTTTACTGTCCCTGTGATTTACCAACTGTTTACTGTCCCTGTGATTTACCAACTGTTTACTGTCCCTGTGGTTTACCAACTGTGTACTGTCCCTGTGATTTACCAACTGTTTACTGTCCCTGTGATTTACCAACTGTTTACTGTCCCTGTGATTTACCATCTGTTTACTGTCCCTGTGATTTACCAAATGTTTACTGTCCCTGTGATTTACCAACTGTTTACTGTCCCTGCTATTTACCAACTGTTTACTGTCCCTGTGATTTACCAAATGTTTACTGTCCCTGTGATTTACCAAATGTTTACTGTCCCTGTTATTTACCAACTGTTTACTGTCCCTGTTATTTACCAAACGTTTACTGTCCCTGTTATTTACCAAATGTTTACTGTCCCTGTGATTTACCAAATGTTTACTGTCCCTGTGTTTTACCAAATGTTTACTGTCCCTGTTGTTTACCAATTGTTTACTATCCCTATGATTTACCAACTGTTTACTGTCCCTGTGATTTACCAAATGTTTACTGTCCCTGCTATTTACCAAATGTTTACTGTCCCTGTTATTTACCAACTGTTTAATTGTCCCTGTGATTTACCATCTGTTTACTGTCCCTGCCAGTTACCAACTGTTTACTTGTCCCTGCTATTTACTAACTGTTTACTGTCCCTGTTATTTACCAATTGTTTACTGTTTCCATTATTTACCAACTGCTTGGCGTCCCAGTTGTTTACCATCTGTTTACTGTCCCTGCCATTTACCAACTGTTTACTGTCCCTGTTATTTACCAGCTGCTTGGTATCCCATTTATTTACCAACTGCTTACTGTTCATAGAAAGCATCAGGTCTGTGTACTTATCTAATCTGTAAATTACAATTTTCCACCCACTTCTGACGAAAGTTTTTTCTGTGCTATGATGTCGCTCTGTTCGTCACGGACCATTTCATTCACAATGCAACCAATAAATCACTCGGGCATTGATTTCATGTGTGTCGTGAATCTATCCGACGGGGGAGCGGAAATAAACAAAAAAAAAATGAAATAAAGGGAAGATAGACAGATGAAACTATGCATGCTAATGAGGTATTGATTTCATATTTAGTCCCTATCTCGGCTTATCGAGTCGTGCCCATAGTTGTGGCCGCTGTGTGTCCAGCGCAGAACTTACTGGCTTCAACCGTCCAGGAAATATTGCAGTGGATGTGTGGATTATTTCATAATGATGTATTGATCACGTGTTCCGACACCTGCAGACAAATAATGTCCGTGATAATAATCTAAATGTTTCCTTCCCTGCATACAACACGACAATTTTGTCGACTTATAAATTTATCCGATTTGGGGGTGGGGGTGGAGGGATGGGGCAACATGGCGGTTCTCGTGTTTTCAGTTTGGTGTGTGGAACAACAACAATTTATTTATAGCACATCAACTTCAACAGGGATGTGTGTGGAACAACAACAATTTATTTATAGCACATCAACTTCAACAGGGATGTGTGTGGAACAACAACAATTTATTTATAGCACATCAACTTCAACAGGGATGTGTGTGGAACAACAACAATTTATTTATAGCACATCAACTTCAACAGGGATGTGTGTGGAACAACAACAATTTATTTATAGCACATCAACTTCAACAGGGATGTGTGTGGAACAACAACAATTTATTTATAGCACATCAACTTCAACAGGGATGTGTGTGGAACAACAACAATTTATTTATAGCACATCAACTTCAACAGGGATGTGTGTGGAACAACAATTTATTTATAGCACATCAACTTCAACAGGGATGTGTGTGGAACAACAACAATTTATTTATAGCACATCAACTTCAACAGGGATGTGTGTGGAACAACAACAATTTATTTATAGCACATCAACTTCAACAGGGATGTGTGTGGAACAACAACAATTTATTTATAGCACATCAACTTCAACAGGGATGTGTGTGGAACAACAACAATTTATTTATAGCACATCAACTTCAACAGGGATGTGTGGAACAACAACAATTTATTTATAGCACATCAACTTCAACAGGGATGTGTGTGGAACAACAACAATTTATTTATAGCACATCAACTTCAACAGGGATGTGTGTGGAACAACAACAATTTATTGCACATCAACTTGTGTGTGGAACAACAACAATTTATTTATAGCACATCAACTTCAACAGGGATGTGTGTGGAACAACAACAATTTATTTATAGCACATCAACTTCAACAGGGATGTGTGTGGAACAACAACAATTTATTTATAGCACATCAACTTCAACAGGGATGTGTGTGGAACAACAACAATTTATTTGGAACATAGCACATCAACTTCAACAGGGATGTGTGTGGAACAACAACAATTTATTTATAGCACATCAACTTCAACAGGGATGTGTGTGGAACAACAACAATTTATTTATAGCACATCAACTTCAACAGGGATGTGTGTGGAACAACAACAATTTATTTATAGCACATCAACTTCAACAGGGATGTGTGGAACAACAACAATTTATTTATAGCACATCAACTTCAACAGGGATGTGTGTGGAACAACAACAATTTATTTATAGCACATCAACTTCAACAGGGATGTGTGTGGAACAACAACAATTTATTTATAGCACATCAACTTCAACAGGGATGTGTGTGGAACAACAACAATTTATTTATAGCACATCAACTTCAACAGGGATGTGTGTGGAACAACAACAATTTATTTATAGCACATCAACTTCAACAGGGATGTGTGTGGAACAACAACAATTTATTTATAGCACATCAACTTCAACAGGGATGTGTGTGGAACAACAACAATTTATTTATAGCACATCAACTTCAACAGGGATGTGTGTGGAACAACAACAATTTATTTATAGCACATCAACTTCAACAGGGATGTGTGTGGAACAACAACAATTTATTTATAGCACATCAACTTCAACAGGGATGTGTGGAACAACAACAATTTATTTATAGCACATCAACTTCAACAGGGATGTGTGTGGAACAACAACAATTTATTTATAGCACATCAACTTCAACAGGGATGTGTGTGGAACAACAACAATTTATTTATAGCACATCAACTTCAACAGGGATGTGTGTGGAACAACAACAATTTATTTATAGCACATCAACTTCAACAGGGATGTGTGTGGAACAACAACAATTTATTTATAGCACATCAACTTCAACAGGGATGTGTGTGGAACAACAACAATTTATTTATAGCACATCAACTTCAACAGGGATGTGTGTGGAACAACAACAATTTATTTATAGCACATCAACTTCAACAGGGATGTGTGTGGAACAACAACAATTTATTTATAGCACATCAACTTCAACAGGGATGTGTGTGGAACAACAACAATTTATTTATAGCACATCAACTTCAACAGGGATGTGTGGAACAACAACAATTTATTTATAGCACATCAACTTCAACAGGGATGTGTGTGGAACAACAACAATTTATTTATAGCACATCAACTTCAACAGGGATGTGTGTGGAACAACAACAATTTATTTATAGCACATCAACTTCAACAGGGATGTGTGTGGAACAACAACAATTTATTTATAGCACATCAACTTCAACAGGGATGTGTGTGGAACAACAACAATTTATTTATAGCACATCAACTTCAACAGGGATGTGTGTGGAACAACAACAATTTATTTATAGCACATCAACTTCAACAGGGATGTGTGTGGAACAACAACAATTTATTTATAGCACATCAACTTCAACAGGGATGTGTGTGGAACAACAACAATTTATTTATAGCACATCAACTTCAACAGGGATGTGTGTGGAACAACAACAATTTATTTATAGCACATCAACTTCAACAGGGATGTGTGTGGAACAACAACAATTTATTTATAGCACATCAACTTCAACAGGGATGTGTGTTGGAACAACAACAATTTATTTATAGCACATCAACTTCAACAGGGATGTGTGTGGAACAACAACAATTTATTTATAGCACATCAACTTCAACAGGGATGTGTGTGGAACAACAACAATTTATTTATAGCACATCAACTTCAACAGGGATGTGTGTGGAACAACAACAATTTATTTATAGCACATCAACTTCAACAGGGATGTGTGTGGAACAACAACAATTTATTTATAGCACATCAACTTCAACAGGGATGTGTGTGGAACAACAACAATTTATTTATAGCACATCAACTTCAACAGGGATGTGTGTGGAACAACAACAATTTATTTATAGCACATCAACTTCAACAGGGATGTGTGTGGAACAACAACAATTTATTTATAGCACATCAACTTCAACAGGGATGTGTGTGGAACAACAACAATTTATTTATAGCACATCAACTTCAACAGGGATGTGTGTGGAACAACAACAATTTATTTATAGCACATCAACTTCAACAGGGATGTGTGTGGAACAACAACAATTTATTTATAGCACATCAACTTCAACAGGGATGTGTGTGGAACAACAACAATTTATTTATAGCACATCAACTTCAACAGGGATGTGTGTGGAACAACAACAATTTATTTATAGCACATCAACTTCAACAGGGATGTGTGTGGAACAACAACAATTTATTTATAGCACATCAACTTCAACAGGGATGTGTGGAACAACAACAATTTATTTATAGCACATCAACTTCAACAGGGATGTGTGTGGAACAACAACAATTTATTTATAGCACATCAACTTCAACAGGGATGTGTGTGGAACAACAACAATTTATTTATAGCACATCAACTTCAACAGGGATGTGTGTGGAACAACAATTTATTTATAGCACATCAACTTCAACAGGGATGTGTGGAACAACAACAATTTATTTATAGCACATCAACTTCAACAGGGATGTGTGTGGAACAACAGGGATGTGTGGAACAACAACAATTTATTTATAGCACATCAACTTCAACAGGGATGTGTGTGGAACAACAACAATTTATTTATAGCACATCAACTTCAACAGGGATGTGTGTGGAACAACAACAATTTATTTATAGCACATCAACTTCAACAGGGATGTGTGTGGAACAACAACAATTTATTTATAGCACATCAACTTCAACAGGGATGTGTGTGGAACAACAACAATTTATTTATAGCACATCAACTTCAACAGGGATGTGTGTGGAACAACAACAATTTATTTATAGCACATCAACTTCAACAGGGATGTGTGTGGAACAACAACAATTTATTTATAGCACATCAACTTCAACAGGGATGTGTGTGGAACAACAACAATTTATTTATAGCACATCAACTTCAACAGGGATGTGTGGGAACAACAACAATTTATTTATAGCACATCAACTTCAACAGGGATGTGTGTGGAACAACAACAATTTATTTATAGCACATCAACTTCAACAGGGATGTGTGTGGAACAACAACAATTTATTTATAGCACATCAACTTCAACAGGGATGTGTGTGGAACAACAACAATTTATTTATAGCACATCAACTTCAACAGGGATGTGTGTGGAACAACAACAATTTATTTATAGCACATCAACTTCAACAGGGATGTGTGTGGAACAACAACAATTTATTTATAGCACATCAACTTCAACAGGGATGTGTGTGGGATGTGTGTGGAACAACAACAATTTATTTATAGCACATCAACTTCAACAGGGATGTGTGTGGAACAACAACAATTTATTTATAGCACATCAACTTCAACAGGGATGTGTGTGGAACAACAACAATTTATTTATAGCACATCAACTTCAACAGGGATGTGTGTGGAACAACAACAATTTATTTATAGCACATCAACTTCAACAGGGATGTGTGTGGAACAACAACAATTTATTTATAGCACATCAACTTCAACAGGGATGTGTGTGGAACAACAACAATTTATTTATAGCACATCAACTTCAACAGGGATGTGTGTGGAACAACAACAATTTATTTATAGCACATCAACTTCAACAGGGATGTGTGTGGAACAAAAACAATTTATTTATAGCACATCAACTTCAACAGGGATGTGTGTGGAACAACAACAATTTATTTATAGCACATCAACTTCAACAGGGATGTGTGTGGAACAACAACAATTTATTTATAGCACATCAACTTCAACAGGGATGTGTGTGGAACAACAACAATTTATTTATAGCACATCAACTTCAACAGGGATGTGTGTGGAACAACAACAATTTATTTATAGCACATCAACTTCAACAGGGATGTGTGTGGAACAACAACAATTTATTTATAGCACATCAACTTCAACAGGGATGTGTGTGGAACAACAACAATTTATTTATAGCACATCAACTTCAACAGGGATGTGTGTGGAACAACAACAATTTATTTATAGCACATCAACTTCAACAGGGATGTGTGGAACAACAACAATTTATTTATAGCACATCAACTTCAACAGGGATGTGTGTGGAACAACAACAATTTATTTATAGCACATCAACTTCAACAGGGATGTGTGTGGAACAACAACAATTTATTTATAGCACATCAACTTCAACAGGGATGTGTGTGGAACAACAACAATTTATTTATAGCACATCAACTTCAACAGGGATGTGTGTGGAACAACAACAATTTATTTATAGCACATCAACTTCAACAGGGATGTGTGTGGAACAACAACAATTTATTTATAGCACATCAACTTCAACAGGGATGTGTGTGGAACAACAACAATTTATTTATAGCACATCAACTTCAACAGGGATGTGTGTGGAACAACAACAATTTATTTATAGCACATCAACTTCAACAGGGATGTGTGTGGAACAACAACAATTTATTTATAGCACATCAACTTCAACAGGGATGTGTGTGGAACAACAACAATTTATTTATAGCACATCAACTTCAACAGGGATGTGTGTGGAACAACAACAATTTATTTATAGCACATCAACTTCAACAGGGATGTGTGGAACAACAACAATTTATTTATAGCACATCAACTTCAACAGGGATGTGTGGAACAACAACAATTTATTTATAGCATCAACTGTGTGGAACAACAACAATTTATTTATAGCACATCAACTTCAACAGGGATGTGTGTGGAACAACAACAATTTATTTATAGCACATCAACTTCAACAGGGATGTGTGTGGAACAACAACAATTTATTTATAGCACATCAACTTCAACAGGGATGTGTGTGGAACAACAACAATTTATTTATAGCACATCAACTTCAACAGGGATGTGTGTGGAACAACAACAATTTATTTATAGCACATCAACTTCAACAGGGATGTGTGTTGAACAACAACAATTTATTTATAGCACATCAACTTCAACAGGGATGTGTGTGGAACAACAACAATTTATTTATAGCATCATCAACTTCAACAGGGATGTGTGTGGAACAACAACAATTTATTTATAGCACATCAACTTCAACAGGGATGTGTGTGGAACAACAACAATTTATTTATAGCACATCAACTTCAACAGGGATGTGTGTGGAACAACAACAATTTATTTATAGCACATCAACTTCAACAGGGATGTGTGTGGAACAACAACAATTTATTTATAGCACATCAACTTCAACAGGGATGTGTGTGGAACAACAACAATTTATTTATAGCACATCAACTTCAACAGGGATGTGTGTGGAACAACAACAATTTATTTATAGCACATCAACTTCAACAGGGATGTGTGTGCAACAAACAATTTATTTATAGCAACTTCAACAGGGATGTGTGTGGAACAACAACAATTTATTTATAGCACATCAACTTCAACAGGGATGTGTGTGGAACAACAACAATTTATTTATAGCACATCAACTTCAACAGGGATGTGTGGAACAACAAATAATTTATTTATAGCACATTCAACAGGATGTGTGTGGAACAACAACAATTTATTTATAGCACATCAACTTCAACAGGGATGTGTGTGGAACAACAACAATTTATTTATAGCACATCAACTTCAACAGGGATGTGTGTGGAACAACAACAATTTATTTATAGCACATCAACTTCAACAGGGATGTGTGTGGAACAACAATTTATTTATAGCACATCAACTTCAACAGGGATGTGTGGAACAACAACAATTTATTTATAGCACATCAACTTCAACAGGGATGTGTGTGGAACAACAACAATTTATTTATAGCACATCAACTTCAACAGGGATGTGTGTGGAACAACAACAATTTATTTATAGCACATCAACTTCAACAGGGATGTGTGTGGAACAACAACAATTTATTTATAGCACATCAACTTCAACAGGGATGTGTTTGGAACAACAACAATTTATTTATAGCACATCAACTTCAACAGGGATGTGTGTGGAACAACAACAATTTATTTATAGCACATCAACTTCAACAGGGATGTGTGTGGAACAACAACAATTTATTTATAGCACATCAACTTCAACAGGGATGTGTGTGGAACAACAACAATTTATTTATAGCACATCAACTTCAACAGGGATGTGTGTGGAACAACAACAATTTATTTATAGCACATCAACTTCAACAGGGATGTGTGTGGAACAACAACAATTTATTTATAGCACATCAACTTCAACAGGGATGTGTGTAGAAAAACTTTTAGAAATGTTTCCTGGGTGCCAGAAATGATTTTCTCTGTCTGCAAGTATGTGCAAGTAGGTGCAGGTAGGTGCAAGTAGGTGCAAATAGGTACAATTAGGTGCAGGTATGTGCAAATAGGTGCAGGTAGGTGTAGGTATTTGCAAGTAGGTGCACATAGATGCAAGTAGGTGCACGTAGGTGCAAATAGTTGCAAGTAGGTGCAGGTAGGTGCAAGTAGGAGCAGGTAGGTGCAGGTAGGTGCAAGTAGGAGCAGGTAGGTGCAGGTAGATCCAAGTAGGTGCGAGTAGGTGCAGGACTGTTCTTAGGAATAGGTAAAGTAGACGACTGTCTGAGGCCTCCGAACTTCCAAAAAGGGTCCGTTGTCAAGACTTTCATTTTGACTGATCCAATAAACAATTTAAAGTGGGATCTGTTGTTATTTACAGTCACTAACTTTCTGAGACACTTTGATAGTACTAGAGATGTCCTGATTAGTTCAATCTTGGCTGACATAACAGTTGAGTTGACCACATGGAAGGTCAATAATACATTAGTCGGATACCCAAGACTTAAAATTCTTTAAGACCTAACTGGATTGCTGGTCTCCAGTTGCCGAAGATTATTAGTGGCGGAAAAATATGAAAGATGTGATATTGACGGCATCCGGAAAGATCCCCAAAATGTACCTTTTATTAGCACCTCTAATATACCTTTACCTATATCCACAAATATACCATTGCTGGTGCCCACAAGTGTACCTTTATCTAGGGCCCACAAATGTACCTTTTCTGGGGCCCACAAGTGTACCATTACCTAGGGCCCACAAGTGTACCTTTACCTAGGGCCCACAAGTGTTCCTTTACTGGGGCCCACAAGTGTACCTTTACCTAGGGCCCACAAATGAACCTTTACCTAGGGCCCACAAGTGTTCCTTTACTGGGGCCCACAAGTGTACCTTTACCTAGGGCCCACAAATGTACCTTTACTGGGGCCCACAAGTGTACCTTTACCTAGGGCCCACAAATGTACCTTTACCTAGGGCCCACAAGTGTTCCTTTACTGGGGCCCACAAGTGTACCTTTACCTAGGGCCCACAAATGTACCTTTACTGGGGCCCACAAGTGTACCTTTACCTGGGGCCCACAAGTGTACCTTTACCTAGGGCCCACAAGTGTACCTTTACTGGTGCCCACAAGTGTACCTTTACTGGTGCCCACAAGTGTACCTTTACTGGGGCCCACAAGTGTACCTTTACTGGGGCCCACAAGTGTACCTTTACCTAGGGCCCACAAGTGTACCTTTACCTAGGGCCCACAAGTGTACCTTTACCTAGGGCCCACAAGTGTACCTTTACCTAGGGCCCACAAGTGTACCTTTACTGGTGCCCACAAGTGTACCTTTACTGGTGCCCACAAGTGTACCTTTACTGGTGCCCACAAGTGTACCTTTACTGGGGCCCACAAGTGTACCTTTACTGGGGCCCACAAGTGTACCTTTACCTAGGGCCCACAAGTGTACCTTTACCTAGGGCCCACAAATGTACCTTTACTGGTGCCCACAAGTGTACCTTTACCTAGGGCCCACAAGTGTACCTTTACCTAGGGCCCACAAGTGTACCTTTACTGGTGCCCACAAGTGTACCTTTACTGGTGCCCACAAGTGTACCTTTACTGGGGCCCACAAATGTACCTTTACTGGGGCCCACAAGTGTACCTTTACCTAGGGCCCACAAGTGTACCTTTACCTAGGGCCCACAAGTGTACCTTTACCTAGGGCCCACAAGTGTACCTTTACCTAGGGCCCACAAGTGTACCTTTACTGGTGCCCACAAGTGTACCTTTACTGGTGCCCACAAGTGTACCTTTACTGGTGCCCACAAGTGTACCTTTACTGGGGCCCACAAGTGTACCTTTACTGGGGCCCACAAGTGTACCTTTACCTAGGGCCCACAAGTGTACCTTTACCTGTGTAAAGTTTTACTTCTACCATGTCTCCAACAACGTGTGTGTAGTGGAGATATATTTACAGAAACATGTTATAAATAGACATAGGTTTTTCCAGATAAGGCAATAATAATGTGAAATTTCTTATGATAATGATTAAATTGCATGTTTATCTATAGCACTCTAACATGTGGTAAAAAGGAAAAAAAAAGATGTTTTTTTTTTGTTATATTGCTATTTGTGTATGTTGTCCCATTTCCAATTTCAATTTTGTTTCGTGATCATTTATTTTTCTCAATTTTAACAAATATTTTGACATTCTAGTTTTTTTTTTCTTTTCAATATTTACTTAATTTTATCATTTTCTTTTTGTTTTGGTTTTAATCATGTTCAATGAAATAAACATTATCATTTTAATTTTAAACACAAACCTGACTTATTGTTTAATGTTCTTATTATTTTGCAATCTAAATCAATTGTTTTTTTTTTATATCGCCATTTAAGTTTTGAAAATTTCTACAGTTAATAAAGATCATCACTTTTAATTGAACTGTATAATATGCACAGGCCAACCTCCCATTGAAATATTGGTTCGTGCTTAAATGTATTATTGAATTAATTATTGAATGTATTATTGAATGTATTATTGAATTAATTATTGAATTAATTATTGAATGTATTATTGAATGTATTATTGAATGTATTATTGAATGTATTATTGAATGTATTATTGAATGTATTATTGAATTAATTATTGAATGTATTATTGAATTAATTATTGAATTAATTATTGAATGTATTATTGAATGTATTATTGAATGTATTATTGAATTAATTATTGAATTAATTATTGAATGTATTATTGAATGTATTATTGAATGTATTATTGAATGTATTATTGAATGTATTATTGAATGTATTAGTGAATGTAATATGTTTTAATGTCAATTCAACTATAAAATAAAAACGAGAGCTGGAAATTGTTTTTCTCACTTCTAATTGCAATAATCATTTAGAGACTGTGGGGGTTGGAGAGGGGTGGAGGGGGGTGGGCGGCCAGTAAGTTAACTAAATTCGAGAGAGGAGGGGGGCGGGGCGTTGAACTGTTAACTTTATAGGCCCGGAATCAGTGAACGCAAGTAATGCGACCATTCCCATCTTATTTTCAATGTTATAGTATATTCGTTCAATAGCTTTTCATTTTTTTTTAATAAATTGAAGGATGCACGGATGGACGGACAGGCGGACGGATAGAGAGGTGGATAGACATGCGGACAGACAGAGATATACATATAGATAGATAGATAGACAGATAGATCGACAGACAGACAGACAGACAGACAGAAAGACAGACAGACAGAAAGACAGACATACAGATAGATAGATAGATAGATAGATAGATAGATAGATAGATAGATAGATAGATAGATAGATAGATAGATAGATAGATAGATAGATAGATAGATAGATAGATAGATAGATAGATAGATAGATAGATAGATAGATAGATAGATAGATAGATAGATAGATAGATAGATAGATAGATAGAGTGTCAAAGTCAGGATATATGTTTTAATTATGTCTATAACCTCTTTGCTAGACCCTCTCCCTTTCACACACCAACCTTACACTCCTCCACCACCTCTAGACCCCCCCACACACACACACCAACCTTACACTCCTCCACCACCTCTAGACCACCCACATACACCAACCTTACACTCCTCCACCACTTCACACACACACCAACCTTACACTCCTCCACCACCTCACACACACACCAACCTTACACTCCTCCACCACCTCACACACACACCAACCTTACACTCCCCCCCACCTCTAGACCCCCACACACACACCAACCTTACACTCCTCCACCACCTCACACACACACCAACCTTACACTCCCCCCACAACCTCACACACACACACACCAACCTTAGACTCCACCACAACCTCACACTCACACAACAACCTTTCACTCCTCCACAACCTCACACACACTCACCAACCTTACACTCCACACCACCACACACACACACCAACCTTACACTCCACCACCACCACCACACACACACACCAACCTTACATTCAACAACCTCACGCACACACACACCAACCTTACACTCCACCACCACCACACACACACACCAACCTTACACTCTACAACCTCACACACACACACCAACCTTACACTCCACCACCACCACACACACACACCAACCTTACACTCCACAACCTCACACAAACACACACACCAACCTTACACTCCACCACACACACACACACACCAACCTTACACTCTACAACCTCACACACACACACCAACCTTACACTTCACCACACACACACACACACCAACCTTACACTCTACAACCTCACACACACACACACCAACCTTACACTCCACCACACACACACACACACCAACCTTACACTCTACAACCTCACACACACACACACCAACCTTATACTCCACCACACACACACACACACACACACCTCAGGTATTATGTACCGTTGATCGAAAAACACAAAACGAACATACGTCACATCAGGGAAAACCTGTAATGAAATAAATCAAAACAAAAGTAATTAAGAACATTTATAACACATAAAGACTGAAAAAATCCTAGTCACATTAAATTTGCATAATAAACACACAAGACAATGTAATCGGAAATGTCATACAACTAATTATTTAGTTTCCCATCAACATTGATCAAAACTAATGTTAGCTCTTAGTTTCGCATTTCAAACATGACCAAAAAGTAATTACACTGTACCTTAGTAATTTAGCAAACTAGTTTAATTATGGAGTCGATCTATCTTTAATATAGTGTCTTGTTTTATATAAAGTACATGAGTGTCAAATTCGATCTTTCTCTCTAGGGGGGAACATGTTCGAAATAGAGTTACCAGAATAACAAACCAACAGACAGTGAAATTTAAAAAAATATTTTATTTTTTATTCAGTCTGTCACTCAGTAATGTAAGTTATATAACATAAGTTAAGTATTGTACTGAACAAGCAGACTATAGCTCAATAATTGTATAATCCTTCACAACAGAAAGTATTATAACCTATCGGATCAATGTTTATATAAATCAATACATTTCACTAAAACCTTCTAACTAATTGGAACCTCAGCATTTACAAACATAACTGAATACAATAAAACACATCAGCTGGTTCTATTGATTAGATCAGAATTAACAATCTTATTGGCGGCCATCTTGAGATAACTGATGACATCAAGCCTATCGTTCGGTAAATTAGTTTATTTATAAATAGAATAGATATCAAGCCCGGCGTTGCCCGGGAAATATACGTGTAATGTGAAACCCCTTTCTAATCAATTTAATTAGGTAAATTAGGTGCTGATTTATGCCACCTTCTTAATATGCAGCAGTTCAACAGGAAAATCATTCATCACCTCATCGTCATCTGTTAAGATACAATCATCACTTAAGTAGGTCACGTATTCTCCCTCCAGCACGTCCATAATTTCTCCATTCAACTTCTCGACGTCATCATTTTTGGGACACAAAATTGCCCTGTGGGACATGGTGTCCTTAATTGCACTTATTTTCAAATTAGTTCCATAGATTTCAGTAACTAAATTGACAGTGCATAACATTAAATTTGGAATTCCAACCACGTCATCGCCCAAGTTATCATTATTCATTACTTCACCATTTCCTTATCTTTTTTAATATTATAAACTTTATTTACGAACTCGCTAGTGATTTTGACATACGTTTGACTCCTTTGACGATGTTAAAATGCTATCTGTTGTAATTGACGATGTTAAAATGCTATCTGTTGTAATAAAAACGAAAATAATGTGAATGATATTATATATTATTATTATTATTTAATATTTAGGACATTTACAACCACAGAAACTATTTAAAACTGTAGATTTTTGAAAAATAAAAATCGGATCGATTGAACCCAAGCGCCATTTTGAATTGGTGACCTCGCTGGTCACGTGATTACTTTATCAAATACAATTGTTTTATTTATTTCTGGAGGTCGTTTATTTATAGAACGGATTCCCCACACACCGCGACCCGGACAAGCTTAGCGCTTTATAATGTAGAGATGTTTAATGCCCGGCATTTCTCGAGAAATCGAGATCTCACCTGACATCACCTCCTTATCATTGTAACCGTAATTTTTCGTACAATTAATTAGACTGTATACCACAACGTGAAATAACACAAAATTAATCGTCAATGGAGAAGAGTTAAACGAAACAATGCATACAGTGTTCATTGTTCATAAAAGTATTCAGTTTTAATGCGCAATTAACTAGGTTTTGTACCCCAACGTTAAATAGCGCAACATTGAATTAAAGCAAAAAATCGTTAAGAAAGTAGCAAAAAAAATGTAAATGGTTTTTAAAAAAAAGCGTAAAACTACGATTTAATGCGATGGTGCTACAAATATTACATTACATTTTTTTTTCTTTACCAATGTTCTACAAAGTACCATTACTTGAAGACATACATTGTTAAAAAGCACACTCTCGCATCCTTCCAATTCTGTCAGTATGTACACGACATCTTGCCACTCTGTCAGTTGTGGAAGCAAAAATCCTTGCCTTGCCATTCTGACCAATCGGCAGTAGGCTAAACACACCCTGCTGATCAGGCCAGTCGGGGCAAGTGTTAAAACCCTATATTTGTGACATGCCGGCAGACGTAGCTGGAACACTCACCACACTGTGGGTTTTCTTTTTTATGACAGACTCACTGCATTCGCCTCAAGTAAAGCTGGTGTGGGTGGCACAGAACATCCTGTCATGCTAGCAGTGGTGGCGAAAAAGAGATATATTAATTATCGTTTTAATACATTTGCGTACAATTAGTTTACTTGAAATGCAAAAGAGGACAAATAGATTAAGTTTTTTAATCAATCAGACACTTGAACAGCTGAAATATTTTAATGTTTTAATCACGTATTACACTAAACATAAATTATGTATTGTCTTATTAAAAGATTCGAGATGTTGTTTTTTTTTCGAGGGGGTTACGCAATGTAATTACTTAATTAGTTCAAATATTGACAATAATATCTTTCAATAAACAGACTAAATAAATTATTTTGACACCTGATCGGTTTATTAAATATTATTCTGAGGTCAACCTAGGACTATTCTAAACGGTCAAATACCACATTAACTCATTCAGTAATTCATGGCCAATACCTCAACAACTCAATCAGTAATTCGTGACCTATACCACAACAAACTCAATCAGTAATTCGTGACATATACCACAACAACTCAATCATTCATTCATGGCCAATACCACAACAACCCAATCATTCATTCATGGCCAATACCACAACAACTCATTCAGTAATCCATGGCCAATACCACAACAACTCAATCATTCATTCATGACCAATACCACAACAACTCAATCATTCATTCATGACCAATACCACAACAACTCAATCATTCATTCATGACCAATACCACAACAACTCAATCATTCATTCATGGCCAATACCACAACAACTCAATCATTTATTCATGACCAATACCACAACAACTCAATCATTCATTCATGACCAATACCACAACAACTCAATCATTAATGCATGGCCAGTACCGCAACAACTTATTTAAAATATTTTAATGTGTATCTGAACTCCTCATACTTCAGGTTTAAAAATAAACATAACTTGTTCGGCTTATTTTCATTTTCGGATGAAAGTAAAGTGAATATAATGTTAAACTGAGTGTCAGGCTTTTTTTCAGTTCCATTCCATTAGATAATAAATAGGGAGAAAAATATTATTACAGAAATAACTTCACCTGATTTCTGAGGAAAAAAAGCGATTTTTACAATGTCACTATTTTTTCACCGAGACATCGCGACAATGAGACACCGAGACATCGAAGCACCAAGACACCGAGACAATGAGAAACCGAAGTATCGAGACACCAAGACACATAGACACAGAAATAGTGAGAGACGAAACATCAAGACACCGAGACAATGAGACACCGAGACACCAAGACAGCGAGACACCAAGATGCCAAGACACTGAGATACCAAGACACTGAGACTTCAAGACACTGAGACAATGAGACACCGAGACGCCAAGACACTGAGACAACGAGACACCGAGACAATGAGAGCCGAGATACCAAGACACCGAGACACCAAGACACCGAGACAACGAAATACCGAGATACCAAGACAACTAGATACCAAGACACCGAGGTACAGAAACAGTGAGACACCGAGATACCAAGACACCGAGACACAGAAACAGTGAGACACCGAGATACCAAGACACCGAGACACAAAGATACCAAGACACTGAGACACAAAGATATCAAGACACTGAGACACAAAGATATCAAGACACTGAGACACAAAGATATCAAGACACTGAGACACAAAGATATCAAGACACTGAGACACAAAGATATCAAGACACTGAGATGCGGAGAAATAGAAACAGACACCGAGATACCAAGACACCTTATATTGATTAGTGTAAATAAGTCAATTCAACAGTGACTACCACAGTAGTACAACCTTACTTCTACATCATTCATATTTTAACACTTACTGAACAGTTTCTATTACTGTCAAATCGCTACTAACGACTTTTCCACCTCAATGAGTTTCACTGGCAGATTCGTTAGCGCCATATTGTTATTGGTTATTGGCTGTGGCTGGAATCTCTTTGTTTCACCGTGCTAGTCACATTGACAGAGGTAATCAACTTGACGCATTGAACAGTTAGAGCTTAAAGCTCATGATTTTATAACTGCGACTGAAAACATCAGGTAGATACAGTCACCAACATCAAATAATGATCACACATCGGGTAGATACAGTCACCAACATCATGTAATGATCACACATCAGGTAGATACAGTCACCAACATCATGTAATGATCACACATCGGGTAGATACAGTCACCAACATCATGTAATGATCACACATCGGGTAGATACAGTCACCAACAACATGTAATGATCACACATCGGGTAGATACAGTCACCAACATCATGTAATGATCACACATCGGGTAGATACAGTCACCAACATCAGATAAAGAGTACACATCTGGTAGATACATTCCCCAACATCATATAATGATACCATCACATTACAACTGAGTTCATGAGTTGCCATATTGAACAGTCATCCGAACACAATCCTGGCTATTGGAGAGTGTAACATTTTATTCCTGCAATAAATCATATTTGAGTCTGAAATGACTCGCATAAAATGACCTGATTATGTCACGGGCGGCGGGTTTTCCTTGATTGTTTCCCATGAAATACAATCGCCCCAGACCTTAATCTGCCAATACAGGCACTCAAGGTCACTCTAATCAGTTGGATTCAATATTAAGGTAATCAATTGTAGTCGAGGTCATAATAAACTACTGCATCTGAGATTTAGGAGTGACTTTGTCAAAATGAACTCTAAATGCACAGAGCTGTGTAATAGATGTTATCAACTGTGATAGATGTTATCAACTGTGACATAGGCTATATTACCAACTGTGATAGACGTTATCAGCTGTGATAGATGTTATCAACTGTGATATATGTTATCAACTGTGATAGATGCTATCAATTGTGATATTATTACCAATTTCTCGAACCCCAATCTATTTTATTTTGGAAATACTTGTGTAGACTAAATAACAATACACTGTTTAAAAAGCGCTACTAAAATAATTAAATTATTATGGATTCAGTATCTAATAACCTTTTTGATAAACAGAGAAATAATGGAAAGAGATTGTGTCTTCTCAAGTTTAGCATGTGTTCATTTAAAGAAATAATGGAAACAGATTGTGGCTTCTCAAGTTTAGCATGTGTTCATTTAAATGTAAAGTTCTGCAAATGGAACTCTTTTAACAATAAAAAGTAAAAGTAAAATACAAAACAAAACAAATGATTTTTAGTCTCTCGTTATTACATTATGTTCACCAATGGATAGTTTGGTATTAGCTATATAAACAAAATAAAAGATGGATGATTTTGACACTAAAAAGTTTCAAATTATATACAGTGGATTCCGCTTAATTGGGACACCGCTTAATTGGGACAGCCGCTTATTTGGGACAAATCTCAAAGAAACCAAACCAAGAAGCCAATAGTAAATTTGTATGTTTAATTGGGACAGCCGCTTAATCGGGACAAAAAGCCTCGGTCCCGATAAGTCCCAATTAAGCGGAATCGACTGTATTTATATATATATTAATCTTTAAAATATAGACTTATCACATGCATCAATAGCCCAATATTTTTTCCCACTGAAAAAACTTTTCCCTCATATCCTTGCGCTTTCGTCTAACCCCCGACAAATCTACCCTTCTGTCAAATAATAAACTGAGATTGGTGATAAATTAGCGAGGACTTTCCATCGAGAGGGACTAACTCTATCTAATATGGCTTTGCACCCATCATGACGCATCCTGTAATACAAAAAAAAAACTTGTTAAAATATTCCCGGACTTCGCAAGGGGTTTACCCCCATCCTGAGGTAGGTGTGAGTTCAACTCCCGGTGACTCCTGTCTATGTTTCCCGTGGTGCCTCCGTGGTTATGGTGGTGATGAATAAAGGGAAACTACAAAAATATGTTATCGGATCTAAGAGATAAACAAATATTAATTACCAATCGACCACTATCCGCTCACATATATTAACTACAAATTGTGTGAAATTTATATGGCGTCTTATTACACATATATTAGTTATAAATTTTGTGGAATTTTCATTTGGTTATAAATCTAAATTCGTTCGTTGTAAGATTTATTTAATATCAGTCAAGCTAATAAATTAAAATAACTTCATTTACTTTTAAATCAATTTAAGCAAGTCGTTTGATGATTAAAAAATGTGCTACAATGTTCACTGACATTCAGGAAGTGTCTCTTTTCGTACTTTGATTTGAGCGATCTCCATCAATTGGAAAGAAAATAGGTCGACCAGATGAATAAACGTAATGTCCCTTTTGAGAATTAAAACGCTTAAATATCTAAATCCTGATAATTTAAAAAGAAACATTATGAGCAAAGTGCATTAACCAGTTCATAACTAAGAGGCATGCCAAGTTTAGGGGTTTTCTGTTGGACGATGTGTATTTCTAAGCTGCACAACCAAACATGCTTGCAAACGTTAATATATATATATGTGTGTATATATATATATGTGTGTGTGTGTGTTCATTGCATTTATCAAACTATATGAAATAAATACAAAGTCACTTACGTATATTTTATTTATTTCAACACACAATTTATACATGGATGGATTAGTTTCTCAGATATCCACATTATCACTAGAAAGCTTGGAGGAAATTCCCCGAGGAAGTTTCAAATCTCCACTTTGGAATCATTGCAATGTCCTGTGG
This sequence comes from Bulinus truncatus, assembly GCA_021962125.1. Classification (NCBI taxonomy): domain Eukaryota; kingdom Metazoa; phylum Mollusca; class Gastropoda; family Planorbidae; genus Bulinus; species Bulinus truncatus. The sequence continues at coordinate 1,429,325 of JAGDYQ010000146.1, read as the reverse complement.
GGACCTGACCACTGAATTGACCCATTTAGTTACACTGTGTTCAATAGAATGAAATAGAAACTGTAAATACACTTTGAAAATGGTTCTAGTTGACTGTACTAGTAAGTTAAGTGTCTGTCGTATTATATACGTTGTTGTATATTATTATTTATCATATTAATTAGCTGACTTATTTTTCATTACAATGTTATCAATGAACAAAACACTTAAATAGGCTAATAAATAATTTTCAGAAAGAATCTAAAACCTGTTCTGTCTGTAATTAATACTTGTCTCTAAATTCTCATTAAATAAAACCTGTTCTGTCTTATACTTAATACTTGTCTCTAAATTCTCATTAAATAAAACCTGTTCTGTCTTATACTTAATACTTGTCTCTAAATTCTCATTAAATAAAACCTGTTCTGTCTTATACTTAATACTTGTCTCTAGAGTCTCATTAAATAAAACCTGTTCTGTCTTATACTTAATACTTGTCTCTAGAGTCTCATTAAATAAAACCTGTTCTGTCTTATACTTAATACTTGTCTCTAAATTCTCATTAAATAAAACATGTTCTGTCTTATACTTAATACTTGTCTCTAGAGACTCATTAAATAAAACCTGTTCTGTCTTATACTTAATACTTGTCTCTAGAGTCTCATTAAACATTCACGTGGTCCTTCTTTCCATGGATGTCGTATTCTCACTTTTGTTCAAAACATTTCCATGTTTAAGACTCAACGATAGCAAAACGATATTGTTACGCAGGGCCAGGGGCAACCACTGGACACCTGCCCCCCCCTGTCAACATCCTCCCCTCAAACCCATAATAAATCCGTCATTAAGTAACACAATATAAATGACCGCATGAGTAAAATAAATAAAAAAACATGATTTACTTTCAATAGATAAATGTCCTTATCAGAGTATGACGGATAGACAAGCAGTGCAGAATGCTAATAGTACCAATCTACGCTGACTTCGGGAAGGTTTTTCAAGGTCGGGTGAAAATTAATTGAAAGTCTTCCGAAGTCAACCCAAAGTCAAGCCAGCTTTAACTGAATTCCTGACTATAGTGGGGGGGGGGGAAGTAAAGGCGGCTTGGCTTAGTGCAAGCCACACAATCCCTAAATATTCCGTGGCAACAGGAACAGATGAATTCTACACTTCATCTGCCCCGATATCTGGTCTCTAAGAATGATTTATCCGGCTTTGTCCATCCGGTAAGGATGTCTTATTCGGCACGTGAAAATATTTTATCCGACCTGTGAGGACTTTTTTTTTGGGCCTGTCAGTATGTTTTATCCGGCAAAGTGAGAATGTTTTACCAGCTCGTGAGGATTTTTTTATTCGGTCTGTGAGAATATTTTATCCGACTCGCGTCGGACTCTACTCAGCTCGTTTACATTTATGACGTTTATATGTATGAGGTTTACATTGATGACGTTTACATTTATGACGTTTACAGTTATGACGTCTACATTTATGACGCTTTTATTTATGACGTTTACATTTATGACGTTTACAGTTATGACGTCTACATTAATGACGTCTACATTTATGACGTCTACATTTATGACGTCTACATTTATGTCGTTTAGATTTCATTTAAACCATTTCATATAACTACCCCATCCATTCAATCTCGGTCCGGCCTTTCTATCAAATTTGAGAGCCCATGGTCGCCCGCTGCTCGACAGTTCGACCCACCTCTGCTCTGCCCACCTCTGCTCTGCCCACCTCTGCTCTATAATACATTTAAGGTTTCTATTTTTCTGTCTTTTATTCATGTTTGTCGGGCCGTGAAAACACAACAGGTCTCACACAGTGGGCCACATCAGGTCTCACAGTGGGCCACATCAGGTCTCACAGTGAACCACATCAGGTCACACAGTGGGTCACATCAGGTCTCACAGTGGGCCACATCAGGTCTCACAGTGGGCCACATCAGGTCTCACAGTGGGTCACATCAGGTCTCACAGTGGGCCACATCAGGTCTCACAGTGGGCCACATCAGGTCTCACACAGTGGGCCACATCAGGTCTCACAGTGGGCCACATCAGGTCTCACAGTGGGCCACATCAGGTCTCACAGTGGGCCACATCAGGTCTCACTGTGGGCCACATCAGGTCTCACATTGGGCCACTCACAGTGGGCCACATCAGGTCTCACAGTGGGCCACATCAGGTCTCACACAGTGGGCCACATCAGGTCTCACAGTGGGCCACATCAGGTCTCACAGTGGGCCACATCAGGTCTCACAGTGGGCCACATCAGGTCTCACTGTGGGCCACATCAGGTCTCACATTGGGCCACTCACAGTGGGCCACATCAGGTCTCACAGTGGGCCACATCAGGTCTCACAGTGGGTCACATCAGGTCTCACAGTGGGCCACATCAGGTCTCACAGTGGGCCACATCAGGTCTCACAGTGGGCCACATCAGGTCTCACTGTGGGCCACATCAGGTCTCACATTGGGCCACTCACAGTGGGCCACATCAGGTCTCACAGTGGGCCACATCAGGTCTCACAGTGGGCCACATCAGGTCTCACAGTGGGCCACATCAGGTCTCACAGTGGGCCACATCAGGTCTCACATTGGGCCACATCAGGTCTCACAGTGGGCCACATCAGGTCTCACAGTGGGCCACATCAGGTTTCACAGTGGGGCACATCGGGTCTCACAGTGAGTCGCAGAACGTTTGTATTTGAGAACCTTTGGAAGACTTCTTTTTTGACATAGCTGTCTCGAAATTTAACCCAGTGTTTTAAAAACTACCTTGAAGCTAGAAAGAACAAATGTCTCCCTTATCCCAGTACAACCCTCCCCCCCCCCTTCCCCCAACCGTGGATAAAAAATTTTTTGTATCACTTTTGTGTACTTATAATAACTTTTGAACCGTGAACTTTCCACTCCACAAACCCCCAGCTGCTTTGTTATAATGCTTGGCTTGTGAGAAATACTCACCATTTGATGACGTAATTTTATAGGATTTCACACTGTGTTTAAAGTAACAGCATAATTTTGAATACATTGCACAAACACACACAAAAAAAAAATGTGAACTTTTATTTTGGCTCCTGTCAATATTCCCTGAAAATATAAAATATAAAAATATGGGGGATGTTAATTGTGCGTCATTAGACACCCAGATTTTTGTAATTAAAATTGGAAAATGTTGGAAATGACAAGTTTAGAATGAATAAAACTCAATAAAAAGAGAAATATTTTTTTTTATATATTTGAATAGCAAAAGGGATTGAATCTGGCCAGTTTCCATTTCATCTTGTGCAGGGTTATCAAACTAGTATTGCAGTGTCCGAAGTGACCTCAGAACTGTTGCAGTAAGAGCCGTTAAGTTCGAGAACCAATAATGTGATCCAAGTAAGGGAGTTGGGGGGGAGGGGGGTAATGAATAGTTAAATGATATGGTAAATGTTATGTCTGAACCAAGTCTTGTATTAAATCATGGCCTGACTTTTAATATTTACTTTTTATTCTGGCATCAATAATATGAATTAAGGAATCAAAATGCTAATGTCATGGTCACAGTATTGCCTGGTTGTTTTGCTTCTCCGACACTTAGGCCTCATTGTCTGAAAAAAAAACATATAAGAAAAAATATATGGCCCGTAGATGTTAGTTTCGAACTTTTTTTTTCGACTCAAAAGAAACGTGGTTGTTAATTCACGACTCAGGTGCAAAAAAAAAGGATTATTAAAATAAAATTAAACATAAATCAATTCTATGTTTCCTCAATTAAGAAATTATGTAAGATTTGTGGCCCACACGCTGACTGACATTCTTGCCTAAACACTGATATACACTCTGACCTATGCACTAACTTACACTCTGGCCTATACACTGACTTACACTCTGGCCTATGCACTAACTTACACTCTGGCCTATACACTGACTTACACTCTGACCTATGCACTGACTTACACTCTGGCTTATACACTGACTTACACTCTGACCTATACACTGACTTACACTCTGACCTATGCACTGACTTACACTCTGACCTATGCACTTACTTACACTCTGACCTATGCACTGACTTACACTCTGACCTATGCACTGAATTACACTCTGACCTATAACACTTACTTACACTCTGACCTATACACTTACCTACACTCTGGCTTATACACTTACACTCTGGCCTATACACTTACTTACACCCTGGCCTAAACACTGACCTACACTTTGGCTTATACACTGACTTACACTCTGGCCTATACACTGACGTAAACAATTGCACAAAATGAGACTTCCTTCACAGTTAATATTAGTGTTACAATAATACTTGCTCTTGCCACACTTTTTCAATAACTTATTCTGGTATTTACATCAAAAGTTGAACTCTTTGTGAACGTTTGTGTGGTAAAGTTTGATGAATATTAAAACCAGAAAAAAACTTTTCAAAAAATGTTAGATTGTTATAAATAATATAGTCCACATGAACAGTGTGTTATATTAGATTGTTATAAATAATATAGTCCACATAAACAGTGTGTTATATTAGATTGTTATAAATAATATAGTCCACATAAACAGTGTGTTATATTAGATTGTTATAAATAATATAGTCCACATAAACAGTGTGTTATGTTAGATTGTTATAAATAATATAGTCCACATAAACAGTGTGTTATGTTAGATTGTTATAAATAATATAGTCCACATAAACAGTGTGTTATATTAGATTGTTATAAATAATATAGTCCACATAAACAGTGTGTTATATTAGATTGTTATAAATAATATAGTCCACATAAACAGTGTGTTATGTTAGATTGTTAGAAATAATATAGTCCACATAAACAGTGTGTTATATTAGATTGTTATAAATAATATAGTCCACATAAACAGTGTGTTATATTAGATTGTTATAAATAATATAGTCCACATAAACAGTGTGCTACTTAGACTTGACAGAAGTCCCTCGGTACTCATCAAAATGCCGCTCATCCGTTAAATTTACACTTACCACTTCTAGACCAGGTACCCTACAGGGAGCGAGGCGCCTCCATGATGGGGAACTATACTCCCTGTAGGCAGGATGGTGTGATATGACTAGAAAATGTAATCGTATTCTGTGTAAGTAGTGTTAAGTAACGGGAACAGGAACTTCATTCAACATTACAGTCAAAAGAAAAAGTTCTGTTTAAATAAAAAGCACAAACAATTCCACATCGCAGTCAAAATGTTCTGTTAAAATGCTGCCCTTTTCCTTTTTCGAAAAAGTACTAAGTGATGAAAATGCTGCTCACACGCTGGTGGCAAATTAACTTCTGCCCTGGGCGATAAGCCCCCCCCCCTCAGCTCCCCTCCCCCCACCCACCCCCCCGTCTAACAAAGCCACATTGTGTAGTCTAATTGTAAATATTATCCACTAAAAATCACACTTGAAAAAGGCCAAAATAACATTTTTTTAGAGAATACTAAATCATACGTTACTATTTGCCTACCTAAACAATGAATTAGTTCATTAATTTAGATTATACAGAATACAGTAAACTATCATTTGTCATGATTAATAGATTCCAGTTTCAGCCGGATTAAGTGAATTCTAGGATTTTTACTTTCAAATGGTATATATTTGTGCTAGAAAACTATATAAATACAGTTTTTAACATAGTTTTAGTCTTGCAGAAAAGAAATAGTATTATGTAGTAACTACTGCACTCTTATTGTTCAAATATTATACAAAATAAGAGAAAGTTTGACATGTTGGACGTTACAATTTTTATTTCAAATATTTAGATAGAATGTATACAGCTTCTAAAAACCGCATTAGAGTGAAACCGCGAAAGTCGAAGTACTTATTTTCGAGTGTCAAACTGTTAAACATTCTTTACTTGACTTCTGCTCCAGACATGGGCTAATGGCGGTCGGCGGGCCAACATTAAAAAGTTAAAAGCTCATTGTGGCCCGAGGTTTAAAGGTATGCCCACCCCTTATCTGGTAACTCTGTGCCACATTTCTAGCTCCAGCGTCCTCTCAATTCCTTTTCTACTAGTCTTACCGTCTGGCTGTGACGTCAGTGCTAACAATTTCCCTACGTCAAATAGCTGTCCACACAAAAATGCATTTACAAAACATTTTGCTTGGAGACTAGAGAATTCTTTAACTCACTGTATATGACACCTGAGTTATGACATGAATTCGACAGACCAATAGAAATTCGGTGTTAGATTAATATGGTCCGTAATACTGAGAGTTTTTGATAATGTCGTCATTTTTGTTTCATTTTTCCCCTAAATTTGTAAATGTCTTTATTTATTTCTTTTTCTTATAGTAGGGCTAGTAATATTTTTATTTATTTATGATTTGTCCAAATTTCAAAGCAATCTTTTAATTCATGTGAAAATATATATATAATTTCCAAGTGAAGTTTAATTGTTTGTTTTTCTAAATGGGCAAAGAGCAAGTCAAGGAGGACTTTGATGAACGAAGCAATCAATAATGTCACTTGAGATTAATTTTACAAGGCATTAATTTCACGTTATTAATGTCACATGGCATTAATTTCACATGGCATTAATTTCACATGACATTGATGTCACGTGGCATTAATTTCACATGACATTGATGTCACATTTTTGTCTGTTTATTCTCCTGTTTCTTCCAATTTTTACATAGAAAAATATTTTTTTTATCTGTGTCGTAATCAGAGCATACATTATAACAGTTGCTGGTGAACATCAGTGTGGCCATTTACAAAAATATGTTTCTTCAAAATTCTGACACTGGGTGACAACTAGGATCAAACGAGGCACACATGAAATTCATGCATATATTTTTTTTATCTTTTAAAAACAATCTATAATGTTATCTTAACTTAAGCATGTCCTTGCATTAGTTTTACTCCTTACAATGACACTTCATGTTAATAAATTATTCATTTCTGTGGTTTCTCTTCCCTGTCTCCCTTAACCCTCCCACATGAAATAATGGATCAGACCACAAGTAGGAGACTGTCGATTGTATTATTATTATTATTATTCCCTCAGTTATTAAAGAAGATGTATCGCTATCTGTCAGGTGGTTTGTTTTCTAAATAGACAATGGCACCTGTAAGTGACTATATATGTTGCCTAGGAAACTGGGTCATTCAACAGGTGTACAGAACAAAAATATTGATTTCCTTGAACAGCATCGATCTGCTACACGACAGAGTCTAAACACGAGGTTATATAGTTACATTGTGACAACACGAAGTTATATAGTTACATTGTGACAACACGATGTTATATAGTTACATTGTGACAACACGAGGTTATATAGTTACATTGTGACAACACGAGGTTATATAGTTACATTGTGACAACACGAGATGATATAGTTACATTGTGACAACACGAGGTTATATAGTTACATTGTGACAACACGATGTTATATAGTTACATTGTGACAACACGAGGTTATATAGTTACATTGTGACAACACGAGGTTATATTGTTACATTGTGACAACACGAGGTTATATTGTTACATTGTGACAACACGAGGCTATACAGTTACATTGTGACAACACGATGTTATATAGTTACATTGTGACAACACGAGGTTATATAGTTACATTGTGACAACACGAGATGATATAGTTACATTGTGACAACACGAGGTTATATAGTTACATTGTGACAACACGAGGTTATATAGTTACATTGTGACAACACGAGGCTATATAGTTACATTGTGACAACACGAGGTTATATTGTTACATTGTGACAACACGAGGTTATATTGTTACATTGTGACAACACGAGGTTATATTGTTACATTGTGACAACACGAGGCTATATAGTTACATTGTGACAACACGATGTTATATAGTTACATTGTGACAACACGAGGTTATATAGTTACATTGTGACAACACGAGGTTATATAGTTACATTGTGACAACACGAGGTTATATAGTTACATTGTGACAACACGAGGTTATATTGTTACATTGTGACAACACGAGGTTATATTGTTACATTGTGACAACACGAGGTTATATTGTTACATTGTGACAACACGAGGTTATATTGTTACATTGTGACAACACGAGGTTATATAGTTACATTGTGACAACACAAGGTTATATTGTTACATTGTGACAACACGAGGTTATATAGTTACATTGTGACAACACGAGGTTATATAGTTACATTGTGATAACACGAGGTTATATAGTTACATTGTGACGATCTTATACAGGAGAGCCAGTACAGAGATACAACAGAGTCAGTATACAGATACAACAAAATCAGTATACAGATACAACAGAGTCAGTATACAGATACAACAGAGTCAGTATACAGATACAACAGAGTCAGTATACAGATACAACAGAGTCAGTATACAGATACAACAGAGTCAGTATAGAGGCACAACAGAATCAGTATACAGATACAACAGAGTCAGTATAGAGATACAACAGAATCAGTATACAGATACAACAGAGTCAGTATACAGATACAACAAAGTCAGTATACAGATACAACAGAGTCAGTATAGAGGTACAACAGAATCAGTATAGAGGTACAACAGAATCAGTATAGAGAGATCTAATTTAATATTAAACCACAGCACACATCAGATAACAGCCAAAATCAAACGAAAATTTGAATTTAAAACCACAGGTATGGTTAAAAGAACACTTGCAGCGACCACAGTCAACATCAACTATATCAGTTTACTATACTGTTCTAGTGAAACTGTTTCAGAGGCTGGTAGCATGTCACAGTGCAATGAAGGCTCGTCAAGTAATGAGAGACTGTTGGTGTATATAAAACTTATCTCCGGAGTCCATTATAATGGTCTGGTGTCCGTAGATTAAGTCTGGTCTGGTCAACTTTTCCCGGATACAATTTTGCCATAAACGTCATTTGTCTAGGTTGAAAAACAGTGTTGCTTCTGTGTCACTAACCATATTCATTAGGTGTCATGTTAAATGTCACACATCTGTATCACTGCCTGCTTTTTTGTGGTGCCTAGTCAAATGTCGCATATCTGTACAATCATCTTCTACTTGTGGTGTCAAGTGTCACAAATCTGTGTTACCATCTTCTACTTGTGGTGTCAAATGTCACATATGTGTGTTACCATCTTTTATTTGTGGTGTCAAATGTCACATATATGTATTACCATCTTCTAATTGTGGTGTCAAATGTCACAAATCTGTACCATCATTTTCTACTTGTGGTGTCAAGTGTCACAAATCTGTGTTACCATCTTCTACTTGTGGTGTCAAATGTCACATATGTGTGTTACCATCTTTTACTTGTGGTGTCAAATGTCACATATATGTATTACCATCTTCTAATTGTGGTGTCAAATGTCACAAATCTGTACAATCATCTTCTACTTGTGGTGTCAAATGTCACAAATCTGTGTTACCATCTTCTACTTGTGGTGTCAAATGTCACAAATCTGTACAATTATCTTCTACTTGTGGTGTCAGATGTCACATATATGTATTACCATCTTCTACTTGTGGTGTCAAATGCCACAAATCTGTACAATCATCTTCTACTTGTGGTGTCAGATGTCACATATATGTATTACCATCTTCTAATTGTGGTGTCAAATGTCACAAATCTGTACAATCATCTTCTACTTGTGGTGTCAAATGTCACAAATCTGTGTTACCATCTTCTACTTGTGGTGTCTAAGGTCACATATCTGCAGTGACAGGCACAGAGTTAATTTTTTTAGTTTAACTTTTAGTTTTACAATTTTCAAAAAAAAAAAATAATTACAACTTTTCTTTTTAATACTTCAATTATTTTTTTTTTACTTTTCTCCAATGTTTTCTACATTGAGTTATTTTTGTTACTAACCAAACATGTGTAAATCATATATCAGTGAAAGAAAGAATTCAATGTAAAACATGTTTACTTAAGGATAAACAAGAACCAACAAGTAAGAAATAAGACACAAAGTTTACTTTGTTAATGTTGGTTACAACTGTTTTATACTTGAGTTAAAATTATTTTCACTCTTTTCTTTGATTCAGATAAACATCAGCGTATTGATAGTTTCATCTGTCATTCTAATTCAATGAACTGTCAGTCAGAGTGTAAGACACCCCCCCCCCAAAGACAAGACGCTGACCACACCCCTATTATTTATTTTTCAATTAATATGAGGGTCAAGTATCCAAAACTACTTTAGCCTACAGCCCTCAAATGTACAACGGCCCCGAATTACCTTCGCCATGGCCCCCAAATGTACCACGGCCCCAAATTACCTTCCACATGGCCCCCGAATTACCTTCGCCCTGGCCCCCAAATGTACCACGGCCCCAAATTACCTTCGACATGGCCCCCGAATTACCTTCGCCATGGCCCCCAAATGTACCACGGCCCCAAATTACCTTCGACATGGCCCCCGAATCACCTTCGCCATGGCCCCCAAATGTACCATGGCCCCCAAATGTACCATGGCCCCCAATGTACCATTTCCTAAGTGGGGGGGGGGAATTTGTCTGGGAGTAACCTTTTAATACAAGGGAATAGTTTCATTCTTTGGTATATTTTATACTGTAGTTTATGGGAGTAGGTAAACGAAACCACGTTTAATGGATAATTTATTAATTCTAAAATTGAACATGATACATTTAACTCAAAAGCGTATCTAAGGATGAGTGCGCACCCGAAACACCGGCTTTCAAATGGGCCCCTTGCAAGAACTAAGTCTTAAACAATTTTTTTTTACAATAAAAATGTTTCTCTCACACCCGATACCAAAAACAAATTGTGAAAAAAAAATAAACCAAATGTGTTGCCCCCTTCCCCCCCCCCCCCCCCCCCAGTCTGTAGTTGTTGTTTCATGAACCCAAACAAGCCAGTCAATTTTCACTTCTTTTTGTTTTAAAAGAACAGTGGGCCAATATCCACGTATATCTTGAGGTAGGCTGGGCGTCACTCAAGACGCTTCTTGCATAAATGTATTTAAATATAAGAAACATTTGGGCAGTATGCAAGCCACACGACCCCTTTATAAGTTGTGAATACAAAACCATTTCATCTTCCATGATGGCCCGTTAATGTCTAAGGGAAGTTTACTAATACTAGTGTCTTCTTAATCTAGCCCATCCGTTCCATCACCACCCACCCCACCCCCAGCCACGAGTGCGTACACCATAATATGTATATGCATTTGAGAATCACAATACCGAAATGTATCAATGAGAATCATAACACAGAAATGTACCAATGAGAATCACAACACAGATATGTATCAATGAGAATCATAACACAGAAATGTACCAATGAGAATCACAACACAGATATGTATCAATGAGAATCATAACACAGAAATGTACCAATGAGAATCACAACACAGATATGTATCAATGAGAATCATAACACAGAAATGTACCAATGAGAATCATAACACAGAAATGTACCAATGAGAATCAAAACAAACAAATGTACCAATGAGAATCACAACACAGAAATGTACCAATGAGAATCGCAACACAGATATGTACCAATGAGAATCACAACACAGATATGTATCAATGAGAATCACAACACAGAAACGTACCAATTAGAATCACAACACAGTAATGTACCAATGAGAATCACAACACAGAAATGTACCAATGAGAATCACAACACAGAAACGTACCAATTAGAATCACAACACAGTAATGTACCAATGAGAATCACAACACAGAAATGTACCAATAGTATAATTTTGATAGACAAGTTTTAAAAAAAAACGAAACAAATTCAAACAAACAAACAACAGTAAGAAAGATGTTCTTAAAAAAAAATCCTGTAGTTCTTCTAATCACAAATCTCAGCCTCGTTCTAATACCCCCCTCCCCCACCGCCATCTTTGTGGTACACCATATAAACAACACGAAAACAGTTGGTTGTCCCTAGACGAGAGATGGGGCGTCGACGCCATAACAACAGTAGAAAATGAAAAGTGGCCAGGAGGTAAAGCAACTTTAATGCCATTTCCCAGCCAAATCGGGATGATGACTCATATTATCTTTGGTGGCTTTGATCCGATCCTAAGTCTTTATTCAACTAGACATTGATTTTTTTGTTTGTTTGTTTGTTTCTTCTCTCCTTTGTCTTCTATTTTTTCACTAGTGAAATGAATTTAACAGGCTAGTCGTATCAGACTGGGCAATGATTATCTATCGGGTAGAATATATTTCAATGTAGATAGAACAGGGTGACACTACAAAATTAAAAGATCAATACAAACTGGAAAAAATGAAAACAGATGGATCAGAGCTAATTTTAAATGTGTCTCTATTTACAGTCTATTGGGTATTTCTCTATTTACAGTCTATTTGGTATTTCTCTATTTACAGTCTATTTGGTATTTCTCTATTTACAGTCTATTTGGTATTTCTCTATTTACAGTCTATTGGGTATTTCTCTATTTACAGTCTGTTTGGTATTTCTCTATTTACAGTCTATTTGGTATTTCGTCTAGACCGAAGTTTCTCAAAGTATTACACTTCGCGACTCACTTTGAAAAAAAAAACTCTCTAAGACACAACTAACAAACTGTGTGCCAGTGAGTGCGTTTGTTTATCAGGCTGTCAGTAGTTCATGACATATGTGTTGCTTGTGTATCAGACTGTCAGTAGTTCATGCCATATGTTTTGCTTGTGTATCAGACTGTCAGTAGTTCATGACATGTGTGCTGCTTGTTTCGATGTTCTTCACCCAAAAAGAGAACACCATTGGCATGACTCGCGGCACAAACTATGTCTGATAACAGATTTTTAAAAATGCCGTATGTAGAATTTTACGCCCAAAGAAAAACAGTTTGCTCCAATTAGAATTGTTTATAGAACGGGAAATGACGTAGGTCTATTATCTTAAGTTTTTATATCCCATTCACTTCTTTCTTTGTGTCGGCCCCTTTTTGTTGTTGTTTTGGTTGGGGAGAGGGGGGAGAAAGACAAGGCCGTAAAAATTAAATTCTATTATAAAATATGCTTCTTTATCATTGCATTCCAATTTTTTTGTTATAACAAACCTCTCCGCACAGCCCATTTCCCACCCCCAAACCGCACAGCCCCCCCCTCCAAACAAAATTCTGGCTACGGCCTTGGGGATAGATATTGTTTAAACCAATGGTTAATGATTCCCTTTCATCCTCCCTATTTTTTATAATCTGACTGTGAAAAGGGAGTTGTACCATCTAATTTTACAAACTATGTATTTTTACAAATTATCTATTTTTACAAATTATGTAGTCTTACAAAATTTCTAGTCCTACAAAATTTCTAGTCTTACAAACTATCTAGTCTTACAAATTATCTATTCTTACAAACTATCTAGTCTTACAAATTATCTAATCCAAACACTTTCGAATATTGGAAATCTTTGGACATCTATTTAATGAAAGGGGGCGAAATTCTATTTTCGCCAGTAATTTGGATCAGATGATACACAACTTATTAGGATGATTACATCTTGGTGACTTGTTGTTAGTAATTTGTAACAGATATTGCCCGACTCATTTGGATGATTACATCTTGGTGACTTGTTGTTAGTAATTTGTAACAGATATTGCCCGACTCATTTGGATGATTACATCTTGGTGACTTGTTGTTAGTAATTTGTAACAGATATTGCCCGACTCATTTGGATGATTACATCTTGGTGACTTATTGTTAGTAATTTGTAACAGATATTGCCCGACTTATTTGGATGATTACATCTTGGTGACTTGTTGTTAGTAATTTGTAACAGATATTGCCCGACTCATTTGGATGATTACATCTTGGTGACTTGTTGTTAGTAATTTGTAACAGATATTGCCCGACTCATTTGGATGATTACATCTTGGTGACTTGTTGTTAGTAATTTGTAACAGATATTGCCCGACTCATTTGGATGATTACATCTTGGTGACTTGTTGTTAGTAATTTGTAACAGATATTGCCCGACTCATTTGGATGATTACATCTTGGTGACTTATTGCTAGAAATGTGTAACAGATATTGCCCGACACATTTGGATGATTACATCTTGGTGACTTATTGCTAGTAATTTGTAACAGATATTGCCCGACTCATTTGGATGATTACATCTTGTTGACTTGTTGTTAGTAATTTGTAACAGATATTGCACGACTCATTTGGATGATTACCTACATCTTGGTCATTTATTATTTATTTTTGTTTTTCTTCAGGGTGGGAAGATAAATATTACGTAGGACTTATTTAAAAAATATATTTTAAGTATTCTAAAGACGGAATTTTAGTCCTTATATGTTTCATTGGTTATGTTTATCACCGAAATGGTTTCAGAAAAAAAACATATGGCACCTTATAACCGAAGGCTGATACGTTTGTTTGTTTGTTTTGTTTTTTTTAATTTGTTGTTCGGTACAAGTGCACTGGCCATGGAGGCACCACGGGGTCATAAGTAGGTTACTGCAACTCGCCGGGAATCGAACCCGTTACCAACAGCAAGCAGGTCATGCAAGAATAACCGGCTCGCTACTGATGCACCACCCGGAAAATTGGAAAAGTCCTCTACCATTAACTGTAAAAATTTTCTGTCATTACTGTTATTGGCTTTGAAATAGTTTAGCACCTAAATATTGATATACGGTAACAGATGTAGCACCTAAATATTGATATACGGTAACAGATGTAGCACCTAAATATTGATATACGGTAACAGATGTAGCACCTAAATATTGATATACGGTAACAGATGTAGCACCTAAATATTGATATACGGTAACAGTAACAGATGTAGCACCTAAATATTGATATACAGTAACAGTAACAGATGTAGCACCTAAATATTGATATACGGTAACAGATGTAGCACCTAAATATTGATATGCAGTAACAGTAACATATGTAGCACTTAAATATTGATATACAGTAGCAGTAACATATGTAGCACCTAAATATTGATATACGTTAACAGATATAGCACCTAAATATTGATCTGCAGTAACAGTAACAGATGTAGCACCTAAATATTGATATACAATAACAGTAACATATGTAGCACCTAAATATTGATTCCGACATATGGTGCAGTAAAAAAAAAACAATGAATTCTTAAACAACTTAGTCAATTTAAATAAATACCATATTAAAAACTGAATCATAGAGTGTTAATAAACATGTCGCTCCGGCCTTAGAAAAACTAACATTCTTTTCAGTGACTTTGAAGATGGAGTACAAGGAGATGTTCGATAAACAATGATTCACTTATGTACGACAAGAGCATCGTTAGTCTCTATGAGTTCACAAATAACCAATATGGCGGCAATAGGGAAAAAAACGATAACATCCAGGGAGCGTATTTTACATAATATATTTTCTGTTGTTTACAGTAGTTGTAACATTGTGGTCAAATGTTATAATGGGACTATGACATGATACTGGTGCGTTGGTATGTCTGGTCACCAGGGTACGTTGGTATGTCTGGTCACCTGGGTGGTTCGTATGTCTGGTCACCTGGGTGGTTCGTATGTCTGGTCACCTGGGTGTGTTGGTATGTCTGGTCACCTGGGTGCGTTGGTATGTCTGGTCACCTGGGTGCGTTGGTATGTCTGGTCATCGTAGTAAAAGGTTCATTTCCATAAATTGAAACATTTTACGATTTGAACCAGTTAAGTGATTAATTATAATGTTAATTGAACACAACAGTAGAGACCAACAAATGCACGTATATATATTAGGGGTGTGCC